>JAMJFZ010001789.1:7432500-7915000 GCA_026225945.1 Cricetomys ansorgei | reverse complement strand
ACCCGTGAAGTCTCATCAGCAAGGCTGCCTAAACAAGCCCAAATAAGGATGACACCCACGGACATGCTAAGACAGAAGGGGAAATTCTCGTGGGGTCTCAACCCTAGACAAAGAAGTGGAGACTACTACGGAGAATTGTCTTTCCCAGAGAAGAACCCCCAAATTACCTGCTCAATGCCAAATATTCAGCCCTGAAATCATAACGACACATACAAGTAGCATTATCTGGACTGAGCAGTGTGCGTGTGCGTGTGTGCGTGTATGTAAATGATTAGAGAAACAGAGACCATGACTTTGAGAAAGAGCAAAGTGCAGTACATGGGAAGGGTTGGAGGGAGGAAAAAGAAAAGGGAAATGATGTACTTAAACTTTAATTTTAAAAAATTATAAATCTCCATGTATCACAGAGTGATCTGATATCCATCCATCCATCCATCCATCCATTTGCAGGGTCTTGCTATGTGGGCCAGGCTGGCCTTGAATTTGGCCTTGGAAACCCAGGTGGGCACCATCATGCCCGTCATAGCACTGTACTTCTTATTGTTTCTTCAATATCCAACTCAGTTTTCTCATCACTCCACCATTCATCATTGTGTGCGTTTAAACACTATTCTCATAGAAGGTAAAATTTTAGGTGAAATCTAAATCAAAACAGTCATCTTAATTACAGCTCTTCCAAAAGACATCCACGAAGTCTGCACTGCAAGATGACTTGGCGCGTGTTAACGGGAACTGTGATCTCGAATATATAAAAAAAAGATGTGCAAATATTTGCTTCTTTTGTTCCGCTGTGAGCCTAATTTGCCAACAAAAACTGAAAGAGGAGTTTAGATTGTCTTTGTTAAACTGCACAGTATCGATCCGCATCACACTAGATGTCCTTGTGGATAACTCGGCGACACATTCAGATATACGTGTGCATTAGACGTCTGTAAGGCTTCCTCTGAACTCACACAGCCTAACACAGAACTACTAATAGACCATCCTCAAGTTGTACTTTGGAAATCCACTCTTTTTAGAAGTTGTAAACTATTCATAAAGGCTGAAAAAAAAATGCACCGAAATTTGCATTGATGGATGCTTTCTTCTCCTCCGTCAGGAAACGATGCACTTGGAGCTCATTATAGATCTTCATAGGAGCTGGCCTGCATGTGCCTTGGGCTTTGGGCTCATCAGCACACACCAAGTTTACTGCATAATTCATATCTCTTGTGTCACATTTAATGTATAACATGTACTTCCTGTTAATTATGAAAATAAAAACACATCATGTATTCTAAGAGCATAATTACAAAATGCTGCAAAACTTCTAAGTTGGAAACTGATTAGCTGATTTCTCGCCAAGGCATATCAAACAGGGACCACTGTCCCCGGCTCTTTCCAGACCGGTTTAACAATGGTTCCCTTTTCCTTTCCACCTGACTGCGCAGAATGATATAGGGACTCTGTACCGTAGGAAACAGGAAATAATAGAGACAGAGGAGTTACCAGCTTTATCATCTAGAAGCATTTAGACAAATAAATAAGATGAACTGAGACTCCCCAGGACACGACTGAGATTGTTCTCTGGATATGAAGACCAGAGGAATTTCTGATTAATGGTGATTTTTCTCTTTGAGAGATGTAGTTTCTTAAATGTTCATACTTCATGGAAAAAACAAAATCCCATGAAGTCCCTCATCTTCTTTGGCAGTCAGATTTCTCTCAGATAACATCTCCCTTTATAAAGAGGAAATATATCATGTGATTAAAGTTATAAGTACTAAATAATCACATTTTGGCTGGAGAGGACCTTGCACATAGCCTGGAAGACTCAAATCTTGAACTGCAATTGAGGTGACAGTTCATGTTGACAACTAAGCTTTCACACCTGCAGACTGCAGAGGCTCTGGCTGCAGGAGCTGCCGCTGCTCTCTGATTGCTAAACAGGGATGTTTAAAACTAATTAGACTCACAATAAATATTGCATATTTGTCACAAAGAGCCACTGTATGTCTTTCCCCCCTGACTCCTGGGAGAAAAACTTGAGGGCTTTAAATTTACTTGGATTAATTTGATTCACAGTTTCAGATTATGAGCTGGACTGTTAGCTCAGCCCTTCCCAAATACAAACTTTTCTACATAAAAGCTGAAGACACAGAGTTGAGTTTGTTACTATTACCGTTTTGCCACCAAAAAAAAAAAAAAAAAAAAAAAAACTTCATGAAAATCATGTGCTTCTTGTTTGGATGGTTGGTTTTTCGTTTTGGTTTTTTGAGACAGGCAGGGTATCTCTGTAGTAACTCTGGCTGGCCTCGAACTCACAGAGATTCTCTTGTTTCTGCCTCCCAAATGCTGGGATTAAAGGTATGTGATACCTCTGCCACATTTATGTGCTTTGTTGTTGTATATTAGAAATCATCAATTTATTCATTTATTGATTATCTAAAGTGTCATCAAAGCTAACAATTACAGGGACGGGAGTGATGACTCAATGGTAATTCTTGCCATGCAAACATTAGGGAGCTGAGTTTGAACTCTTAGCACTGACATAAAGAGATGGCATGGTTGTATGTACCTGAGACACCAGCATCGGGGAGCAGAAACAGGCGTATCCCAAGAGCTTGCTGTTGGGCCAACCAGTCTCACCCCATCTTTCAAAACATGTGGAGTGTTTGAGGAAGACACAAGACATTCTGCTCGGGCCTCCGCGTGCACACCCACACTCTCATACATAACACACACATAGATCCAAAGAAAAAGAAAAGCAAACTAGCATCATAAAAGTGAGCAAGAATAATTCCAAATTGCTGAGCTAGTAAATGGGGTTTTATCTGGATGACAGCTTCCACTAGGCTAGAACTGGGCATCCACCACACAAATGAACTCAGCCAGCAAGAAATGCTAACGACAAGAGCTGTCGATATCATTACATAAGCTCCCGTGAGTGAGGAATGGAACCAGCAGTCTGCTTCACAATGTAAACATTCTGAATATTTTAATAACAATTTTCAAATCCATTTATGTTTTCTAATTAATAGCATATTTAAATATGCATAGGACAAAAACACACATTCTGGGGGAACACTCTTACATGTGTCAAGTATAGTAAAAGAACAAAAAGAAAGGAAGAAAGAAAGAAAGAAAGGAAAGAAAGAAAGAAAGGAAGGAAAGAGGAAAGGGAGGAAGGAAGGAAGGAAGAAAGGGAGGAAGGAAGGGAAGGAAGGAAGGAAGGAAGGAAGGAAGGAAGGAAGGAAGGGGAGGAAGAAAGAAAGAAGAGAAAATGCTTAATGCTTAAGTTTTTTTTTTAGGTAAAATTAGTTTCCCACCTTGACCAAATTGTTTCAAATTCCTTGAGTTCTGCTTCTGTCTATTGAAAACAAGGCTTCCCCTGGGGATTTAATGAAAGTAAAGAGGGGTAAAGCAAGTGTGACCCGTAGTGCTAATGCAATATGCATGTGCGATTTTTAGAGCATACTGTTACAGGATCATATGCATGCTCCGTGTACAACACCATGAATGTGCTGGAGTCGTGCGGGTACATTCTCAAGTGTACCTGCATCAAGTGGTCTCTGCTTCTAAGAATTTACAACTGAAGGACAAGATAAATAAGAGATGGCCAATAAGACAAGCTGCATGAGGAAAGAACCAATGCATAAAGTGCTGTCCAGTTGACAGCTGGCTGGTCACAGCCTGTAGAGTCTATAGTATAGATGAAGGCTTTGTGAAGCAGAGAAAATCAACATATGCTAAAACTGGGGGGGTAACTTTTTATTTTTTAATATTTTTATTGATAGTTTGAGTTTCATACAGTGTAATTTAATAACACCCTCTTCCCATTCCTCCCTATTCCATTCTCTTGCCCCTGTGCCCACCCCAAAAAAATAAATAAAAAATTAAGTCCAGCTAGTGTGGCAGGCACATGGGTCATGGGCATCACCACAGTTTCTGGAGGCAGCAGGCTGCTCTGATGATGGACATTTACCTGGCCCATACTAGCCTAAGACCAAACGTGATGAGGTTTGACCCGAAGTTGGATCGCCTCACTGCCCAAGCCCACAGGCACCTGGGCCTCTAGTAGGCACCCTGGTAACCTGCAAACAACATGGCATCCCACAGGTACCCCAGACACCCCACAGGCACCAAGACATCCCACAGACACCAGGATCTCCCACAAGCTCCCAGACCTCCCAAAAGTACCCAGGCATTCTGGAGGTGCTTAGAATCCCACAGGCACCAGGACATCTTGTGGGCACCAGGGCAATGCAGATGGGCAGACACCCTGCAAGCAGCAAGTCATCCTGCAGGTTCCTGAACAGCCTGCAGGCACCACAACATCTTAATGGGTACCAGAGCCTCCCCATGCACCAGGGCATCCAGCAGATGACCAGACATCACATAAGCACCAACCATCCCACAGATATCTGGACATCACTCAGACACCCAGTCTCCTCTCAGTCTCTCAGACATTGTGCAGGCACCCAGCTACCCCTCAGGAACCCAGACCTCTGCGGGCATCCTGATACCCTTCAAGAACCAGGGCATCCTACAGGTCCCCAGAAATCTCATGGGCACCCTGACATCCTGTAGGCACCAGAGCCCTCCACATGTGCCCAGACATCCCACAGGTGCCTGGGCATCACACAGGCACTCAGACCCCCTACATGCAGTTGGCCCTCTGACAGGGACCCAGCTATCTCATAGGGAGCTGGTCCTCTTGCAAGCATCTGGGCTTCTCACTGGTACCTGGATGTCATGTTGGCACCCAGACTTCTTGCAGGCTCCTGGACTCCAGACAGGCATCCAAACTTCATGCAGGCAGCAAACAGCCCACCAGAACGAGTGCCCCATGAAGCCAGGCTCAAGCACCTGGTGAACTCTGGCAGTGTCAGCAATGCAGACAGATCTCTAATTGTCCTGGTCCACATGAGCATTTTGAGGTTTCTAAGATTCCTCTCAAAAAGAGGAGACTTAAGCCCTCGAATGGAATATTCTTCAGCTGGGACATCTTGCTGTCGCTCAGGGTCAGGGTGATATTAAGGTTTGGTAGAGCATTCAGGGTCAGGACTTGCTTGATCTCCAATTGTTGCACATACACACCCCTTATCACCCTTTCTAAACTCTATCCTGCTGCCTTGGCCTTTGTTCTTGTAGCCCTTAAGTAGCGCCACAGTTCATGCTCTCCCCCACCCTATCAGGGAGAGTAATATTAGTAGCAGCCACGACCACAAGAGCGGCAGTGTTGCTTAGTGGGTAGTGAAGAGGCCAGGAGGGTCTGTTGGTCACCAGAGGACAGGTCTCTTCTGTGGATATTAAGCACAGGAGATGAGACACTCTTCAGATGGGTGATCCTGTGGTTTGGCAGCTAGTTTGGGGGCAGGACCTGGTCTAGTTCCAGACTATTGCATCTCACGCTGTTGTCATCCCTAGCCTTTGCGCCTGCAGCCCACAGTGGTGCTATACCCTCCTAGTTCCTCAATATGAACCACTGCCTTTGTCACCTTATCTTATGTGCTAGGAAATCTGAGTCCTTCCTGAAAGTATAATCAGAAACAGTGTCTCACTGCCAATGTTACCAACCTGGAGTATGCAACTATCATCTGATCAGGTGATCACTGTCATTTCCCCCCACTGTTCTCCCTGTATGTAGGTCTGTCCTTCTAAGGACTCTCCACAAGTCTCCTCCCAACAGCTCCCCATCTCTCTGGGAGAAGAGCTTTTCCAGTGCCCTGACCTGGAATGGAATCCTCCTAGCTCTCTGATCTCTTCTGTGCCTTGCTATCTCTGCTCTTCCTCGGATGGCTCAAGCACACTGACACCCCAAGACACTCACCCTAGCTATCCTACTGCATGGGAAATGCTTCCCACAGCTCTCGTCCTCGCTTCTGTTGAGTCTCTCTGAAATCTTATCTCCAAGGTCTTCTTAATCACCTTCTGTAAAATAACAACAAGCAGGGCGTGATGGGAGATACCGTCATCCCAGCCCTGGGAAGGTAGAAACCGGAGGATTGAGAGTTCAAGGTTAGAAGGTTAGTCTCAGCTGCACAGCCAGTTTGAGGATGGCCTGGACTATAAAATTCTGTTTCAAGAATCAACAAACAAATAAATATCAGCTTCTCCTGGCTTCACTCTTTTGAGGCAGTGATACCCTAACAAAAAGCAACTTAGGGGGAAAGGTTTATATTAGCTGACAGTTCCAAATTTCAGTCCTTTACTGCAGACAAGTCAAAAGCATAGGAACTTGAAACAGCTGGTCACATCCACAGTCAAGAGCAGAGGGTCATAGTGCAGGCTTGCTTCCTAGTACTTAGTTTTCTTTCTCTATACTAATACAGTCCGGGATTCTCTGTAGGGGATAGGCCCGCCCCAGTAGGCTGGGTCTTCTCACATCAGTTAACGCGTAATCCAGACAATCTCCCACAAGCCAACCCGATGCATGCAATTCCTCACTGAGCCTATCTTCCTATGTAAATCTGGCTGCATTCTATCAACAATTAAAACTAACCAATACACAGCTCCAGAGAGAGAGAGAGAGAGAAAGAAAAAGAGAGGGGGGTAGAGAGCATTGATTCTTCTTCTGTGAAGTACTCTATTTTACTCACAATTTGTCAATACAGGTATGTGTATGAATACATTTATGCCTCTATTCATAACTTGTGTAACTACCACCCCTTTCTCACCACTGGAATACAGCCTCCAAGATGGGCTGGTGCTGGCTCTGTTCTATTTGCTGCTGTCTCCCTGGCTCTTCTTACAATGTACTACTCAATAAATTTTGGCTAGAAGAGTGAATATGCTATTCTGCCCTCTTGATGAGATAGTCCGGGTTCCTTCTGCCTCTGGCCCTTCGTGTAACCCAGAGTCACCAGCATTCTGAGAGCAGACACCAAGTTCTTCTCATTCATTCTCCTCTTTGTATCCCACGTGCCCAGAGAAGACTTTGGTACATCTGGCCATTTAAAAAGAGGCAGAAGGAGCACTTTCACTGATCCTTTTTACAGTTTTGAAACAGAATAAAACAGAAATAGCTAGGTTATTTACACACACTCCTTAATCACTGTCTCTCTAGTTCACCTTCTGTTCCAGTGATAAGCACAGAGTGACCAATTCATTCACACAAGAAGACTAATCTGTAGCCACCTGCTCTGTGTTGCAGCCCAAAGTCCACCTGTCACCTGTCACCTGCCACCTGTCACCTTGCCATCTGTAGTGTGTGTATCTCAATGGGGACCAGAAGTAGAGTCCCTGTGAGATCAAGAGCTGAGCTGTCCATTAATAATTTATTTTTCCCTTATAGAAATCTCTACTAAGTCTTTTAATCTTAACACCCCTGTAAACCCGGATGAAGGGGGATACTCCTGATGCAAATGGAAGAAGATGGATTCCCATCCCGCCTCGGAATGTGTGTGAGCCCGACACCCTCTTATCTCCGACCTCTCCAGTCACCACACACGCTTACTTCTACTGTATCCCTGCTGTTTTCACAGCACTGACCTTAACTTTTTAAAAACTTAGGTTAGTTTTGTCTCTTTTCTTATCATTATACATAATATTCACTCTTGTGTTTTGTTTTGTTCAGAATCGCTTAGCAATCAATTCTTAAAGGTTTTGCTTCACACAATAAAATACTTTTATCTTTGGTGAGGTTTCCTCGGGTCCTATTCCTCATTCACAAAGCCATGCCAAGGTTCATTCTAGGGTTTCCTTTCCCTCCCTCTACATTTCTGTTTTCTAATGTCTTGCTGAACAGTCTGCCTGCTCTCCGTGGGATGCATGATTTACTGAGGAGGCTACTGTTTGTCAGCTTTATCGCTCTTTCTGTGGACTGCCATTTGATGTTATGTTTCCTTTCAAGGTCTGACACAGCACTTGGCATTGGTGGTGCAAGATGAATAAATAAAATGTAAATCTAAGGGAAATTACCTTAGAATGGCATATGGCGCCTTCTTCCCACAAGGAGTTCAAAGATGCCTGTTCATTCATAAATTCTGAGTCCCTAAACTGCATTATTCATAGACTCACCCACAACATAAATTTGTTATAAGTTTAACATTTATGAAGTGGGTGCTGGAACCCAATCTCAGTTTCTTTAAAAGCTTTTTTTTTGTTGTTTTTTTGTTTTTGTTTTTGTTTTTGTTTTTTTTTTAAGAAGAACTTCAGAGAGAATTCTCTTCGGACCAGAAAGCACCTACATTTTATACAGTCACCTCACCAGCTAGTCAGGATTTTATTTACTAAAGTCCAGACTTTAACAGGAATGAACCAAATGATCTGACATCTAAAATGTAAGGTTTCTGAGTCTTCTGGAATTGTACATTCCTGAAGACATCTTTCTTGGTCATGATCTGTGTGTTAATAAATGATTCCTATGGAATTTCAGGGGAAAAATAATTTCATCTCAACAACTTATACATCAACATGAAGGACCCCACACAGATACACTTCTAATTTTCTGTAAGAGAACCTCTGTTCAGTATGCACACAATACTTTGCTGCCGCTTGTCAGAGTGTTACCCTTGCAAGAACCCCTATTTCCTTGCCAGGCCCCTCCCCAGAACCTGTCATTTGCTGAGCAAGAGATGAAAGCAGAAACACGAAGGTACACAAGAGACAGCTCTTCACAGATCTCTCCACCTGGACTGGTGCAAAGGGCAGAGATCCTTCCTCATTTCTAACTTGAACGTGGATGCTTGACACAGACACTTTACTCAGAGGGATATGCTTCTGCAGGTCTGCTAACTGTTTTAGTTGACTCGGGTAAAGTCTCCCGGTTTGAGACGAGATAGACATAAAGTCATCTCTAACTCTTCATCAACAGAGCAGACTGCAGGATGGAGAGGTGACTCGGTGGCCTAAAGTATATGTTGTTCCTGCAGAGGATTCCAGAGTTTACACCCCCGTGGCGGCTCTCAAGACCCTGTAACCCCAGTTCTACGGAGTCTAATCCCTTCTGAATTCTGCTGGGTCTGCACACACATGGTATAAATGCATACATTCAAGCACATACATACAAAGTTAATTAATTAATTAATTAATTAAAATGTTGCATTAACAAAAAGAATAGACCTCAGGCTAAAAGCTCTTAGTAGTTACAAGAGCAAACTACCCAAAACTCAATACCATATTTCTGTGTATTGGCTGGTGATACTATTTTTACTTAAGGAAAATGATGCTGATTTCACACTTAAATAATTGCTATAGTTTGAAGATGTGCCCAGATCCGTGTGTTAACGTCTTAATTCCTCCAGGTGTCACATTAAGGAGGCCCTAGTGGGTGGTGTTTGGGTCACAGAAGCTTAAATGCCTCTAACATATAAATGAGTCCTGTTCTCATTGGATTCATTACCTCAGGAGCAGATTGATGAGGAGGCTGCCTCTTGTCTCTCTGCTTCCTCCCCTGAGTTGAAACAGCATGAAGCCTTCACCAGCACCATACTTTAGGTTTACCAGACTCCAAAATCATGAGGCTAAACTAAACCTCCGTTTAGTTACCCAGTCTTGAACATGCCATTATAGCAAGAAAAAAAAATGTAACAAGATTATAGTGAGACAAGCTTTCCTTTTAACTGAAATCATGGCAAACCTACAATATTAATTTAAAATAAATTTAAATAGGCAATAAGTAATAACGAGACAAAACCCCTAAAACTCTATGAGAATAGTTAAATAGCAGTGTTGTACATTAGCTTTTGTCAAAGTAATCTTTTCTTAGAGTGGAAAAATAGCCTTTATGGTTTCTTAAATTTTCCTGATAACTTGAAGCGTTGTTTGCGTGGAGCAAATGGCTCTTTTTAAGGAAAGCAAAGGTATAAACATGAAAGAGATGCTCTGGCAGTGGTTGGCAGTGTGGAGGGACACAGTGAAGGTAACCATTGGTCTAAGGAGCAGTCACAATGTGAGGAGGGGCTCAGGCTGCCTGCGTAGCACTGGGAGACAATTCACTGCTGGAAAGTAGCCATCCTGGGTAGACACAGGAAGGCGAGTGAAAACTTGACAATGAAACGGTGCCAATCACTGTGGGGAGGGAAGAGCAGCAGCACCGACACAGCTTCTAATTCCCACCCCCTGTCCATCTCTGCATGCTCTACCCATCAGCGATGCGCTCCGTGTTAGCCTTCACTGCATACAGGAACCAGGACACCCTTTCTGTTGGCCTCACCTACTAAATTCCACCCTCCTGCAGATACAAAGGCGATTGGTTCGGAAGGCCACAAAATTACCATAGCCTTCTCTTAACGGGTCAAAAAGATTGGTTACTAATTCGTCCGGGCTACTAGACCCTGGAAAGGAGACAGAAATCGATGAGGTTTCGGTGAGAAATGAAACTAGTGAGTTTGCCGAAGGTCTGAAGTGTAGAGGCAAGAACAGAACTTATAAGGGGACCTAGCGCTAACGAAAATGAAGCAAGAACAGAATTCTGACCGTGTCAGAAGGTTCACTGAGACCCCTAGACATCACTTAGTCTTTTTCTTACCTGGGACCTTTTTTTTTTTTTTTTGAATAAAATTTGACCACCTGGGGTTGTTTGAATGAGCTCTGCGCTCCAACATATATACATATACATACCTGCTACTAATTGGAAGTGTTATCTGAGAACTCTTTCAAATTCTTTCCAAAATTAATGAGGGCATATAGTACATAAATATGCTCAGAGGGAGGTGAGAGGCACCAGGAGAGATCTGAGGTCTCGCACAAAGGCAGCTGGTAAACAAGTCCACGCCGTGCATAAAAATGGCTATGGGCATATGGTTGTGAGAACACTTCTGAGGGGCTTCAAACCCCAGGGCAAGATTTTAAAATTTTGCCACATACCTTCGGTTTCTGTTGTGATATTAAACCAAATCCTAAAGAAAAAAATCCATTTCACTTTCTCTTTAATTATGCATTGTGACTGTTGAATAATAACTTCATCCTTTTTTGAAAGGGAAGTGTATTTTTTTTTTTTTTTGGTCTGTCATTGAGGTTTTGATAAATCTTTGTGTCTGAAACAGACACCTCCTATGATGTGCCAGTACCCCAACTACCTCAGGGTTGCCAATGGGCTTTACGGATAGGATGAAGGAGGGGAGCAAGGAGACCTTGAACTCATTAAATGTTTTATGAGTGGTTCCCATTTCCAGAAAAAGTATAAATTTGTTTTCCAGACCTCCGTTCTCTCTCTACACATGTCCATGATGAAAGAGAGGCATGTATGCTTTTATCTTACCCAGATCTGTGTTTCACAGAAGATAGAGAAAACAGAAGACAATTTGTAACAATTTATGCACTGCTTCCACTATTAAGTTACATTATAACGTAAATTTATGCTTTGATCGGAAACCATCCCAAACAAATGCAACTGCAAAATTAATATACAAGCTTAGCTCTAAACATAGGGTACGTTAATGTGCAACAAAGAGACCTTTTCTCTTTATAGTGCTCAGTGTTTTATTTTTCATTGAAGAAATAGGAATTGCTTCTGTAGGTTTCAGCTACTTCTTAGTAACTGTTGCAATACATGCAAATGTCCACATCGCCAGTACACAGCAAAGATAAGATGTAGGGTGCAATCAAGAGAACAGCCTAACCCAGCACCCAGAAGGAAGCAAGGTTATGGAGTCTGGCAGAGTCAGGCAGCAACGACGGAAAGGATGGCTTCAAGGTGGAACTTTGGCTTTGGATCCAAGCCATAAAACAGGAAAGGAAACTCATCTCCAATAACTTAGAATACACAGTCCACTTTTAAAATGCATGATCAAGTTCTTTGCTGGTCTTTAAGGATTTGCGGAGATGGTGCTTTCATGACTAATATATGGTTTATATAATTAAAATTGCTTTTTGAAAGCCCTTTGGATGTCAGAGCACATAGAACAGCCTTTATGGAGGCCTGAATCAGAGCAATCAGGCAGAGAAGGCTGCACCTGAGCACATAGATCGTTTGATTTACAATTTACTTAATTCATCGGGATATTTACACTACTACTTACTCCCAAACAATATTGATCAGGGCTCTCCCAAAGCAGGTTATCCAGGTCTGGATCGAACCTGTCTGTGCCAGTAACAGTTTCTCTGGGAAACCATTCTATTTAAAATGGCTCATAGGCCATCTAGTTATTCGTTCATTGTTAGGCATGGTGGGAGAGACTACAATGGAGAAGCAGTCTCAGCTGGCTTCTGGAAGTAAGACTAGATCTAGCATTATTAAAAGGATGGGTTGTATATTCTATGCCCTATGGAAAATAGTTTGACAATACATCTTGACCCAGAACTTATTAAAAAATCCATTACCTTTTTAATTCAGGTTTATAATGCCCTTTGGAATTTCAATTTAGGCATCTCTTACCAAAATAATAGGTAGCTGATTACTGAGCATGGGAAATTCAGCCTCTCATATTGACAACTCTCTTACAGGAGGTTTTTAATTTATTATTGACAAATTCATTGGAGGAAGGCAGGCAGAGAGTGAGAGCGAGAGAGAGAGAGAGAGAGAGAGAGAAAGTGAGAGAGGCATTCCTTTTCCTTCCGAATAAACCTTAGATCAACTCTGCCTTGCCTCTGTTAATCTTTCCATGTGCACAAACCCTATTTCCAGCGCTGTTCATCTTTGCCTAACAGCATCTAGCTCAGTCCAGAAGAGTACTCACAGATGCTGCACCTGGAGGCCACTTACTTTGCAAACTACGCACACACGTTGAGACTTAAGGCCAGTGCAGTCAGCCTAGCTCGGGTATTTCCAGTGTCAATGTTAAGGACCTCATATGGCGTGAGAGATGGGGTCTCTCAGCCTCTCTTCAGGTAGCACCTGTGCAAACCAGGCATCTCCACAAACCAGGCTTGACACAAGCCAAGCATGTACCCATTAAAAATGGAAGCACAGTACTTCAACACATTTCCCTCCTGGAACTTCACATGTGCTTGCATTTAAGAGAGGCTAGCTAGGGAAGACATCAGGGTTGCTCTGCCACTAGCCTCCTGGAAGGAAACTATCAGATGGGCCCCGGACTGTACCTCTCAGCACAGCTCCCTGCTTTGGCCAGCTTTTTTTACCCCACTGTTTTAGGCTCCTTCTTCGGTACACTAATGCAAATGATAGTTCCCTTGGCTATAAGTAAACAGGTTAAACCAAGTAACCCCTTCTGTCCTCCATCACCGACAGAGGAGCTGAGGAGTATAAACACAGTTCTGCTGAGGTCTTTCCAAACTGATTCTCTTGCAGTCTTCGATCACGACCAGCCGCTGCTGTGGCTGCTATGTGATGTCATCATTGCTCTACTGAGGAAGTGGACCTGGTGGAGAAATGAACCAGCAGAGAGATGCGATGCGGTTACAGGTGCAGACTCGAAGTCACACTCTTTTGTACCACCGGTTCTTCAGACGCATCAATTTGCCCAACACGTAACATAGTATTTGAATCAATCTGAAACTCTCCAAAAGGCTTCTATTAAAAATTTATTGTTAGTGAGCATCAGAGCAGCAGATCCTTCCCTATGGGAGTCTAGTGGATGCACAAATTATTATTTAAATGTATATGCTTGTGGGAGGGGAAAAAATCAGGAAAGTCAGTTCTGTGTCTTAAGGGTACACAGAACTCATTCGTTTCTGGTTTTCTGTGAATGGCTAAACTTCCAGACTTCAGGTTTAGCCCCGGCTTTGCCCGGAGGACTAAGATTATCCGTGTGATTTCCATTTAGCATGAGTGCCCTAGGGGCAGGATCGATGTCTTTTGGGGAGCAGGGGGAGTGCTTCAAACCCTTAGCACTTAGCTACATTAGCTTATGTTAACTATTCATCACTAAAGAAAGTGCCCTTTGCCTTGAGTGGCTTTCCTCCATTGAAGCTTCTACCTTGTTAGTCTTTCTTGAAGAATGTGATTTGGGTCTACCTGGGCAAGCAGAAGGACTAGAGTTCAGTCCCCAGGACCCACATGAAGGTGAATGTGGAGACCAGACTCCAAAAAGTTGTTGTCTGACTGTCACATGGCAGTCACATGGCCTGCGCATGCCCACACATACACAAAAGCAATATATTTTAAGTTATATTTTTAAATTAAAAAAGAATGTGGTTTCCCACATTTTCAGCCTCTTCTGTTATTTTTCTTCACAGCGTCCTTCATTGTTACCAAAAGCACCTTAAGCCCCTTTTGGAAATAATGACTCCTTGGATGGATTATGTTTTCCAAAGTGTGAGTTTAGAAGTAATGAGAAGCCGTTCAGTAGCTCCATGGAGACAATAGGAAATGAGTGAGGGCCAACAGAGGTAAAACTGACTAAACCTGAGAGAGGCTTAAAGAGACATTTACAGAGTGAACAATGGAATAGGGAGGAGCTTAGCAAGGACAGAGTCACCCAGAGCAAGTTGACAAGATGCCCGGTGCTGAGCCAGGGAGAATGGTCTGCCTTTGCCTCTGAACTAAATATGTGAACTGATGCAGCAGGGTAGGAATGCAGAAAGGAACGTTCAGTCTCGAAGTCCTGTGGACCTAGAATTTACCGTGTCTCCATTAAGAGTCAGAGAGCTGACAAAAAGGTAAATGACTGGCTGCATGTAGTGCTTTAAAAATTAATGTTTTGCTAAGGGTGGTGGTGCACACTTGTACTCCCAGCACCTGGGAAGTGAAGGCAAGGAGGATCCTGAGTATGAGATTTGCCAAGATTACATGGGGTGATTTTGTCTCAACCCTCTACCCCAAAATAACAAACTGAAAAAAAGGGAATTCTTATTTCCCTAAAGCAATCACGGAGGCTGATCAACCTCAACAGCTTGCATGGTCAATGCTATGAAGGGAAATCATACTCACACATGTTGACAAGGAATATCTGGACAAGAAAATGAAATCTGAAGGCAGGTTAGCACATTTTTACAAAGCCTTCAAGCAGTATGGTGTCTCCTCATACCCTATGAAAACTTTGTCATCGAAGCAGAGATTTCTAAAAGTTAGGGTGCTCAAAGCAGGGTCTCTGGTAGCCATGGCTCAGAAGCACGAGCCGGGTCCCTGCAGAGCTTACAGATCTAAAGACCATATTATAGGAGACAAATTCCTTGTAAGAGAGTAGTAACCACCAGCCTTGGCATGACTACTGCCTGGAGCTCTGCCCAGCACTCCAAATGACATCTTATCCAACTGCATGCCTTTAACTGCCCCTTAAGCATCTAGTCCACATTCTTGTAACTTGTAAGGAGCAAAACCGGGGTTTAAAGCTTGTTGCTCCAGAGAATGTGATCTTACCAAATATACTTTTGAAGTTAGGCATAATAATCTTCTTAAAGGTTATTCTTCAAGCTGAAGAATAATGAAGATAATTTTTCTTGGTCACATACTATTTTTTAAATTGAAGTTAAATATTTAATTGGCTTAATCCACTGAGAAATGCTCATTGGTAAGCTTTAATGAAAAGTTATATTGCTATCTTTTTTTTCTCTATAATAAATTTCAGATACTCCTTAAAATGTATTTAAGGTGAGTCAACCCATACAACAAATATGTATGAGGAGATCAATTAGGTAACTTTTTAAATCCATGTCTTTGGGCCCAACTTCAGCAATGTATTTACTACCAAAACGGTAGGGGATAACAGGAAATAAAAGAGAAGTTAGCTCATATAGTTATGTGACATTCTGCTTCCCTCCAATCGTCTTAAGGTTTTATCAAGTATTCACCATACTTTGTGCCCCATGCTTTCAATGGTCCACAAAACCATTCTAATACATGACTTATAGGACATTTAAGTCACAGAAGGGTCAGCCTTGAGGCCAATTTTCCACAAAGGCAAATGAATCTAGGGATTAAGTAAAGTCACTTCCATGCCCATCATGGTAACACTAATAAAAACTGATACTAGTTAGCTTGGTATTGTGAGTTTATATGTATTTGTCGAGCACTGTGAAAACGTGATTTCATAATAAGTTTACCCAGTATGTGCTCCTATCCCCAATGTTTGTATACAGGACTTCACCCACAATCAAATGGACAGGAAATGGCAGAGGGGGGTTTTACAATGCAAGGGACTCTGCCTGGAAATGCTAAGTGGTAGCACGTGAGGTGGGTTTTGACACTGACTACTCTGGGACCTTATCTGTTATGATCCATCAGCTGATAACCTGAGCTAAACATCTATTTCCTAATCTATAAAACAAAAATGCTACGAGGAATCAATGGAATGATGTAAGCAACGTCTTTGATGCCTAGGCTATCCTCCCAGGGATGGGGAATCTACTATTCACTGGACGCTTGTCCAATCCCTACATCATAGTATGTATTTTACAAACATTATTTACTTAGCCTTTCAGTAACTCCACAAAACCAGGTCCATTGCTCTTGTTTCAGAAGAAACAGACAGATCTATGCTATCAACCCAGAGTGTGAGAGGCCTGACCCACACACTAACGCTCCCACACTGAAGCTCATTTTCTTCCCCTGTATTGCTGAGGCTATGGATGGAAAGCAAGACAGAGCTGTGAGTTTTCTCAGTTTAACATCCTGACTATAGAATGTCTCAGTATAAACATGGCGACTTCCTCAGCACCCACTAGCAGAGGACCTCTGGGATTTCTGCACAGTGAAGGCAGAGCACTGTAGCCTTTACCAGAATGTTTGCAAGTGAACACATTCAACATCAGAAACAGTGCTTCCTTCCAGGGCAAAGAAAGAGAGCAGTGGTGTCTCCCTAAAAGCAGAGGACAGGGGTGTGTCCCTATGTCTGAGAGCCCTTTCCTACAACACAGCTCATTGAGGGTGCAGAAGTTTTATGGTCCACTGTGCATTGCGGTGTGTGCATTAGGGCCCAGTGAACCAGCCCAAGGAAACAACATTGGGACTGCATTGTCGTGAATACTGAACTCTACTGTTAGTCTCCTACTAGGTGCACCATAAGTGCTGGGCTATAGGCAGAGCCCAGAAGACCAGAGTCCTGAGAGGACTGCAGGCTAATCTGTTAGCTGGCAAAGATGGCACATATCAGACAATGTCTAAGATACTGTCTATTTAACCATAGGTACATAGATAAGGAAAAGGGAGCTATGCAAAGGGAAGCTAAGACTGTGATGGCGAGATGGAAAGAGACCTCACAGGGTCAGCGTGGGCACAGGAGGTGCAGAGTCAAAGAGCGAGTGTTCAATTGATGTCCGCGAAATCAGTGGAAGAAAAGAAGGTCCATGCTCCTTCCTCGGAGCCACAAATGAGCAGAAACTGGACTATTCCTACCTCCCTCACTGTACGATTACATCAACTCTCTTTTGACTGCTCTCACACCTCTAAAATGCACATCTAAAAGACTATTTTTGATCATTCATCTACAACTTCATGTGAATTCATGTAGAATTATTACAATGGAACTCAATTCTGAAAACTTGGACACCTCCAAGAAGCAATTTTTAGTATCACATGCCTCCTACAGACTTAGGCTACCTTTCTGAGAGCTGGTTTCACTCACGGTATTGCTGTGTACCCTGTGCCTCCACAACAAGCATCGGGAAGCCCCTATACTGCCTCAGCATCCACACACTGCCCATTAGGATTAATGACACCCACCCTCCCCACACAGGTCACTCTGATCAAGTCATATATATTAGTCTACTTTCTGCTATCAATAACACAATACCACATGCTAGCTCAGGGTTCTGAAGGACCAAGGTCAAAGGGTCTTTTCTAGTGATGGCCTACTTGCTGGTAGAGGCTAACATGGTTCAGAGGATCACAGGGCAAGAGATAGGGAAGACAACGTACACACCTGTCATTTCTGGCCTCTGATTCTCTTCCAATAAGGCCACCAGGATTCAGGCATGAGGCCTCTCGACATCTTACCAATCCATTCCCTTCCCCAAGAGAAGTGGAAAGGAAGGAAGGCAAAGACAGTAAAGGAGAAGGACCTCAACAATTAGCTTGGCCAGCAGAGTAGTGAGCCAGAGTGTATCCTCTCTTCTCCCAGAGTCACCAGCTTGGGCTGATCCATCTTTAAATGTTTTACAACTGACAGGCACAGTTCAACAGAAGATCCAAAACAAGTGGCTTTCTCCCAAGTTTCATGGACTTTTCTGCAGCTGCTTCCAACACTGGTCCATGTCAGCAAGCAGATTCTGGGCTGGGCTACAGGCAGGACCCTGCCCCTGCCCACACCACCCATCTGTATCCACTATAGATGGATGCTTGTCTCCCTCTGGACCTAGTCCACAAACTAGCAAATAGATAAATAAATAAATAAATAAATAAATAAATAAATAAATAAATAAAGCTTAAGTTAAAGAATTTAACAACTGGATATAGATGATTTTAATAGTTAACTATTTTCTATTTTTATCCACTCTGGAGTAAAAGTCCACATGCCACAATACTCCCAAGATTTTTTTTTTTTTTAACATACAACGAACATGGAGAGAATTCTCTTTCACACTGGGTGAAACACAAACAGCTTTTGTCATGTGCAGAAGTCACTAGTTGCTTTTGGTCATGTGTTTTATCACAGTGATAGAAGCCTAACTAAGATGCACAGCGTCAATTATTGGATAGCATGTGGTTCATAAGACGTACTGTCAGAAATATTATAAGTTAAAATTTCTCTCAGCATTTCGACAGGATGCTTTAGACAGGGTTATTAACAATTAAGCAACTCTAAATTAAGGTATTTTATATAATTGAAAATACATAGGCTGCTATGATTTGGATCTGGACTTTCCGTTAAAGGCACATGTGTTAAAGGCTCAGTCACTAGCCTATGGTGCTATTGGAAGGTAGAGGGACCTTTAAGAGATGGGACTTTGTGGAAGGAAGTTGGGTCACTGGGGCTGGGCCCTTGGGATTCCTGACCTGTCCTCTTTCCTGTTACTTCCCAGATGCTGTGAAGTACAAAGAGCTTCTCCCTCTATTCAGTACACGCTGCACCATTATGGGGCCAAGGGAGCATGTGCAGAAAGTTCTGAAGCCGAGCTGGAAGAAATCTGTCAACTTGCTTATTTCAGGGATTTGTCACAGCATTGGAAAGCTAGCACACAGGCCGACCCTGAGCCATTACACCACTTGCTGTCATCATTAATGACAAAATTTGGGAAACTGGACTATCACATAGTGAAATCCTATGGATTTATTAATCCACACACATATTTTCACTAAGCTTACTTCCTCTGAGAAGACACAGTGAGCTTGCTAGTTTTGTGAGAACTTGACATAAGCTAAAGTCATTTGAGAAGAGGGAACCTCAACAGCCCCAGCAGTTTGGCCCCAATGATTGATTGATGTAGGACAGTCCAGCCCACTGTGGGAAGTGCCACCTCTGGGCAGGTGGGTCAGGGTGCTGTGAGAAAACATACTGAGCAAGCCATGGGGAGTAAGCCAAGAAGAAGCACCCCTCCATGGCTTTCTGCTTAGGTCCCTACCTTGAGTTCCTGCCCTGACTTCACATTGTGATGGACAACAACTATAAGATAACATAAATAAATAGAATATATTTATGTATATTATATAATTAAACCCTCTCCTTCCCACATTGCTTTTGGTCATGCTGTTTTATCACAGCAATAGAAACCCTAAGGCCCATAGATAGAGACAATTATTGATGTGTTTTCTTCTCTCCATGTAACAAAAAGTATAGGCCAACTTTTTAAGAAGTATAGTAAATTCCTTATTTTCTATAATACCCATTTAAAGTGCTTAGAGACACTACACCGTTGTATTCAGTAATACTGCATTTCGAATACTAAATTTGCTATTAGCTATAGCTGAGGCTGAGCAACTGTAGAAGGAAAAGAGGTTTACTTGGGCTCATGGTTCTAGAAGTCCAAGGTCATAGACCTGCAATTGGCGATAATCTTTTCATTAGAAGTGTCCCAAGATGGTCGAGGCACCAGGTGGCACAGGTGGGTCTGTCTCCTGATCTCTCTCCCTCTTCTTATAAACTTTCCAGGTTCAATCTTAAGGACTGATAGATAAACTTTATCTTGGTTATATTGTCTAGAAATGGGCCCCAAAGGCCCATTTCTAGACAATATAATCATATTGAGATTACACACTTTTAATTCCTTACAGTAAGGATTAAGTTCCAACACAGCAACCTTTGGAGATACACTCAAACCACAGAATTCTGCTCCTGGCCTACAAGTTGCATGTCCTTCTCTCAATAAGAAAAATAGACATCCCATCCCAAAGCCCCAAACTCTTAACTTGTTTACCATTAATTGAAACTCAGTGCTATCTGACACTCAAGGCAAACTCTTTGAGCTATGAGCTTCCATCAAATCAAGAAACGCGTTACATCTTCTAAGATTCAGTGGCAGGATTTAGACAGCCTCGCCTATAAGGTTTTATTGGTTCCTGGCCACACAGTTCCTCTCTTACACTGCATGGCCTTATCTGTTGCTGTCTCCAAGCAGGTGAGCAGCAAGATGCTGATAGCTGTAACTTTGTGGGTTCCCCACTGTGGTTCTACTTCCACAGATCCGTAAGGAATCATCCTACCCAGACACTTTCTGCAGCAAACGCCTGCCCTACCTGTTAGCCTGAGGTTTGAAGTCTCGGTGGAAGTCACCAAAACACCGGAACTCTTGAGTGTTACACATTTGCAGTCAGCGCCCCCACATGAACACCATGGACTTCGACTAGCACAAGCTGAACCTGGACCTCCATGAACCCAGCTGTAGCCATGGCCAGCTTCTCCTGCCTAAGAAATCCCGAGCTCTTGAGTATGTTGGGGTTTAGGTCCCTGAGAGGCTGTGCCCTGGAATTCCTCTGGGTATGCAATGGGAAGTACAGCCTTTTGGATTTTTGAGATGCCCTGGACAGTTTTTCCAACTGAGCTACCAAGTAGCATTCTTGCTAGTCTTTCATCAAGCTGTGCTTCTCTCATCTCCTCTCCTGTCTTCTTCCATGATTTCTCACTGTTCCTGCACTGGACAGGTTTCACATTTTCCAAATCTTTCCACTCTGTTTCTTTTAGCCTCTGACTCTTATTAGAAATCTGATGAAACATGACTAATAATGTATAATTCACAATCTTAATGCTTTGCTGTCTTGAAATATCCCCCACCAAGCAAGCTGTTCTATTCTTAATTTTGGTCTTCCATAAAGTCTTAGGGCATGATCACAACACAAACAAGTCCTTCATAACAAAGATAACCTCTTCTCCCATGCCCCCTGGATTCTTCCCATGCCCCATGGATCCTTCTCTCAAGGAGATGCTAGGTTCCTAGTTCTCTAGTTTCCAGTCTTCTGGAGTCTCACAGAATTTTCCATCACATTCACAGCCCTGCAAACCTTTCCTAGCCTGCAGCCCCAGTTCTTCCAATCTCCATATTCTCCTCCACATTTGTGGGTTTAGTTATAATGGCCAAAGTCTTTAAGACTAACTTTTATACATGTTGTCTATTGTCATAGCAAAATACCTAATTTCTTAAAATTTTATTTCATTTAGCTCAAAGTCTAAGGTCCACAGTCCAAGCTCTGGAAGCCCCATTGGTCAGGTTTTAGGTGAAGACTGACAGCAGAGGATACCACAATGGCAGAAGTACGGATGAGAAGAGACCATGCCTCCATTTAGGAAGGCAGAGACTCCGAGGTCTCCCAATCCCTCTGAGAGCAAGATTCCAACTTACCTAAGGACTAATCATTGACAGCCATGTCTTGAAGATCCCATCTCCCAACATCACCACACTGAGGACCGAGCTCCCAACACATGATTCCTTTGTGAGTAAATTCAGAGCATATCAAAACCATAGCACTCAGTGGTTCAAGGAGATGAAGCCAGGCAGTGGCAGCACTTAATCCCAGCAATCAGAGGCAGAGGCAGGCAGATCTCTGTAAGTTCGAGGCCAACCTGGTCTACAGAGTGAGTTCCAGGACAGCCAGAGTTAGAACAGAGAAACCCTGTCTTAAAAAACTGAAGAAGAGGAAGAAGAGGAGGAGGAGGAGGAGGAGGAGGAAAGGAAGGAAGGAAGGAAGGAAGGAAGGAAGGAAGGAAGGAAGGAAGGAAGGGGAGAAGAAGAAGAAGAAGAAGGGAAAAGAAAGATTAAAAAAAAAAAGAGCCATAGCCACTTAGTTCTAGATGAGACTTCTTAGAAGTGGGGTAGGGCACAAAGGATAAAGAATGAGAAAATATCCAGCAGAAAACGTACTCAATGAGAAAATATTGTGGTTGTTTATTTTAACCTAAAGCTCGGACTCAGTAGAAAGCAAAACAGTAAAGAGGAAGCTTTTGTTTTTAACTTTGATAAATATAAACAAATGAGATTAATTTGGTAGGGTAATAAATATGTATGAAATTAGTTATTCCCTTTAAATAGTTTTTATTTTCCACAATAGTCATTTCTACTGCATTTGTAAATAACTTGCTTTATTTGCAGGGTGTTGGGAGAGTTCCAAAGACTTCAAGCCTCTGTCTTCAGGAAGCCCATCTTCCCTGGGTCTCTAGAACTGCCTTGTTTCTCTTCCAGAACATAATCTGTATGAGCCCCTCCCACCTCTTCAGCCCTTCCTTGACTCACACAAGTTACTATAAAAGGGTAAGACAGTCCTCAAGCCCACTCTTTCCTGATCCCAGAGTCGCCATTTGCAGCTGTGTGACCTTAGGTATTCCTAGCAGTTCAAAATTTGGGTTCTCTCTCCTACAATATAGAAAAGAAAAACTTTTCATGGTATATGGGGTTCCTCCTTTTCTCTTTTCTAAGAAATTTACTCGTAAGTGTGTTGTGAAAGAAACATTGGTAAAGCCCTGAGGGTTGTCTTCAATATGCAGTCTTGGAATCATTCAGGTAATGCACTCAATGAATCGCTAGTGTGTTAAGAGGCATGAAGGGGAAAATTAGTCTACTGCTGCATCCAAGGCAGGGAAGTCAGAACTGTGTCCAGATATCCCTGTGTTTCATGCACACACTCCTGCCTAAACCGAGTGCTATTTTTACAAAGGCTTAATATTTTTCTATTTCCTATTTTTAGTCATCTCAAAACCCATTCTCCTCTCATCCGTGATTACTATGCAATGCACAAGTCTTCCCAGTGATTCTTGTGGCAAAAATAATTCCCTTTTCATTATATTTTCTTTATTGAAATACCTTGTTTGTGGGATGGTATGCCATAATAAATTCCCTCATCAACAAAATATCTCAAATGTAAGGCTGGCTAAATATAGGACTGATTGGAGTTGCGCGGGAAGTCTCTTCCTTTTTCTCTCTCTCAGCGTCATATAAACACATCTTGATTTCTATTGTACCTTATACGTGGCTACCAGTACAGGCCAGTCACATCCAGGAAGAGTTCAGCTTCCAGTTGTCTAGTAGAGGTCATTCTCTGAATTCTCTGTCAAACACATAGTTTCTAAATTTGGAGGAGAGCAGACTAAGGAGCTCAGCACACATTTGATTTCTCTATGTTCTTTGAATTTTTTTTTTTGTTTTTTTAGCTCCCATGCCTGCTGCAGAGGCTGATAAAGGGCTCACTAGAGCTAACACACTACTACATTCAATCCAGTACAGCATAAGGAAAGTTGCCATGTATGCGGTACTTCTGGACATCCCAGTAGAAGACCTTTAATCTGAAAACTCAAAATCTGAAACTCGTATTTTGGTGTATTTCAATTTCTGATTTCTTTTATTAGGGATGTTTAACCAAAAACTCTATACCAATATCCCAGACTCTGAGGCTAGAAACACTTCTAAGCCAGGCATGGTTGCTTTCACCTATAATCTCAGCACTTGAGGAGTTTGATGGCTTGAATGAGAATGGCCATAGGCTCATATACTTGAATACTTCGTCATCAGCAAGTGTCACTGCTTGAGAAGGATGAGGAGGTGTGGCCTTGTTGAAGTGGGTGTGACCTTGTTGGAGGAAGTATGTCACTAGGGGTAGGTTTTAAGATTTCAAAAGCCCAAGCCAGGCCCAGCATCTTTCTCCTCCTGCTCGGGTATTGCCATGCTCCCCACCATGATGACAGTGAAATAAACCTCTGAAACTGTGAACAGGCCCCAGTGCAATGTTTTTCTTTATAAGAGTTGCTGTGGCCATGGTATCTCTTCACAGCAAAAGAACACTGACTAAGACAAGAAATCAAGGCATGAGAATAATTGTGGGCTCAAGGCCACCCTAGACTACACAATGAGTTCCAGGCTTAGCCTGGAAAAGACTAAGACCCTGTCTCAACAAAGAGAAGGCTCAGTACTCAGACAGAGACAACAGATCTCTGTGAGTTTTCGGCCAGCCTGGTCTATGTAATGCATTCCAAGTTAGTACTATTAAGATCCTATCTCAACAATGAAAAAAGGGGGACAAAAGGGTGAGTGAGGAAGAAAGGAATCCTTTAGGCTAAGGGATACATAAACTGGTCAACTGTGCCTCTCAATTGTAATAGTATAATGCAATCTGACTTAGTGCAACAGGAAGCAATTATTCAGAAGATAGACATGGCATTTCACTGGCTGTCATTCCATTTTAACAGGTTCTTCTGTAGCCCAAGCTGCCCTTAAATATATCTCTGGCACTAAAGATCATAACTGATAGAGATCATAACCAAGAGCTACTGTGTAGCTCAGCAGCAAATATAAGGAGACATTCTCATAGATGCAAACCCTACCAGATCCCAGCAGAGGGAACCATCTGTCATGGCAAGTGTCATACTGGATAACAGAACCCCAATCCTCTGATCTCAGGGGTTATTATTGATCCAGAAGCCCCTCGGGTGTTCATCTGATACAAAATCTCTGCCCCCTCATCCAAAGCCTATTTGCATAATGTAGGAAACCTGTAGCTTAGTCTTACCCCAAAATCCTTTAGCAGCCAAACTATGTCACCTTTATGGTGGGGGAACTCAAGGCCTAAGGAAAGTGTTCTCTCCTTGTTCCTGGAGACTGTGGGAGAGGGACGACCAGAATTCCTCCACAGCAACTTTGCTTTTCCACAATGACTCTGCCAGAGAGCAGCGAGCAGGTGCAGGTCATGGAGGAAGCAACCGTCTAATCACAGAGTTACATAAGACCAGCACCTGCAGATACTACAAACTGCCAAGGCCCAGTCAGTTCTTCCCCTAATGTACAAGCAATTATCATAAACATAACTAGAAGTAAACTTCTCCAACAAGAGATAAAAGGAAGTCAACTTGAGAAAGCAGGAGACACTCCCTAGAATTTCATTTGCATTGAACATTCTCCCTTTAAAATGCAAATCTTGGGAAGGAGTAACTTGGTCAGCTCCATTTCTGCCATTTCTAGTTTGTACAGAAGGTTCTGAAACTGACAGGCATTCTGCTCGGGGACGGAGGAAACTCATGAGATCACTTGCAACAGGATTCAGTCACTGTGAAGGCTAGCCAATCTGAAAGATGTGATACACGAGGCATCTGAGAGCAGCCAAGGGCAGTAGGGAGAGGGGGCAGGAGGAGAGGAAGCTGGCTTCAAGCCAGGAGCCATGCATGCCATCAAGCTGGCATGGTTTTATAGTGTTACTGGCCAGGGGCCACAGAACATCACTCCTCAAGACAGTGCAGGCTCCTGTGCTGACTCCTGCTCAAAAAGGACACCACTGAAGAAAGAGTCTAAAGGTGTGGTCTAGTGTTCTCAGAATGAGAAGTTTCCTGACCATGTTTTTATTTTGTTTGTTGGTTGGTTGGTTGGTGGTTGGTTAGTGGGTTTAACGGCCTCCTCTCCATATCTCTGTAGGTCAAATAGTTAAGACCTGTCCTGTTACTCTTACTGTGGTTGTGATAAGAACAAGTGAGTAAATTTGTTTGAGAACTAAATTTGGTGTCAAAATGTGGGCACCGATAAAAATTTAAAATAATGAAAGAAAATTTTAGAGCTGACGGAGTCTACTGTACTCTCTCTTTTGAGGAACTGCTATGCCTGGTTAAGTGTAGAGGGTTTTGTTGTTGTCTATTGGTTTGGTCTGTTTGAGTTGCTTGTTTGTTTATTTGTAGGGTTTTGTTGTTGTTCATGTTTTGGGAGATTTTTGTTGTCATTTTGTTTTGACATGGAATCTTATGCAGTCCAGGCTAGCCTTAAATAGGCATATGTTATTAAGAAATAAGAATCTTATACCCATAAATTTCAAATTCTTAAAAAAAAAAAGATAAAGTCCTCTGCATAACTAAAAACAAAGAAACAAACATGCTTTGAGCAGGAATCTGGTCCCCTTTCTGAAATGACTAGGATACGGGTTAGCAGAAGAGATGTAAGGCTATGTCAATAAAACTTTATTTACAAAATGAGGTGGGTGAGTAGCTCTATTTGGCTCTTGCCTTGAGTGTGCAACCTTGTTAACTGTTACTCCAGGATATTGCCTCTCTGTACACACAGTTTCATAGTGAAAACTTAAAACTGTGTTGTTGCTTCTGTGTAATCATGACAATTGGCTGCTCAGTGACTTCCTTTTCGATCTGTTAGGTAGTCCAAGATAATAAGACACTGAAAATATATGGCTCTCTTTACGAACGCTTAGATTTTAGCAGATGTACCTGTAAAAGCATCTCATAATTCATAAACAGAAGCACAGACCTCAGTGGCTCTGGAATAAAAACCCTCACAGCTCCCACCCCAACCATGCTCCATGCAGAGCATCCACCTCTGTCGTTAGGGTCTTTGTTTCCAACAATTCAGCAACAATGTAACATGCTGTGATGGTTCCAGACAGCGTGGGGCTCAAGGCTAAGCTGAAATTACTCTTGGGGAACTTAAACTAAGATCAGAAGCCTTTCCACAAGGCATACACCAAGCTGGAGTTTAGAAAGCATGGTTGTCTTGTATGGTTTCTGCTTCCCACTGGGCTCTCCACCTTTGACACAGCTGCAGTGGGAGGGGGTGGGCTTTCCAAGTGGCGTTGGCCCCATTGTCAAGGGAAGTAAAGCAGATTTCGTCCCACTCTCCATCCCTTAACTTGACAGAGCAAACACAGGCTTCTGCAAAACAACATCAGGAACCTGATTCTAGTGTGCTTCCTGCAATGTGGTGCTTGTATATTTAGATCCTTATTCCTCATTAACTGGTCTTTGAAGATGGGTACATCCATTTTTTGGGGGGGGCAACATTACGCATCTAAAACTTAGAGACTAGGGTTAAAGATGAAGTGGCATTATTATAAAAGAGAGTTCTGGAAAACTAGCCACATGTGGGGCAACCTACTTTCCAAATGGCCAGTCCCTAGATCATAACATTAGCACTTAAGTGTTACTGGTTTATAGTTACTTCCTCTTCCCCCCTGGTCTATTCTACTCTCCCTCCTTACCTCCCTCCCTCCCTCTCTCCCTCTTCTCTTATTCACTACCCAGTTACCTTGTTTCTATAGCTACTAATAGCAGAGCTCCCCTCAAAACTGTAATGGAGTTTGCCTCTTCTATTCTTATTTTAAAGAAAATAGAAAATTGAGTCCTTTAAAACTTAGTGAATTTCTGCTTTTTAATTGCTCTGCTTCTGATGGAAAACCCACTCTGCTGAACCTGATTTTAGATCATTTTGAAATGGGATTGCCATCATATACACATTTAGATTCTGGGTCAGGTAAAGTTTTCTTTCTTGAACCAAATCCTGGAAAATAAACAGCTGTCCTCATCACCAAAAGAATAGGGTAGATAATAAAACCTATATGTGTCTGTACACTTTTTTTTTTTTTCAGATCCTCTAAATTAAAGGAAAATAGGTAATTCACTTTGCTGATTTCAAATTTCAATGAAATGTTCTGGGGGTGGGGTGTACCACTGGATATATTACAAATAAAAATGCCTAGAAGGAAGAAACCCATCTTGGTAAGCATTTTCCCCTATGGGTCAGTCTCAAGAGTGGGGATTGACTAGAGACAGGGGAAGGACGCTCACAAGCAGACAGTGGAAGACAACACTCTAATGTCACATCCCGTTCATGCCAAGGTCCACTGGCCCTGTATTCATTTAAGATAATTAATTTACAACACATTAAACCTTGATGGGGAGAAGCCTGCTATGCATCAATTGTGTAAAAATAAAAAGCCTTATTGATTTAGGATTTCAGTTGCATTGTATGCTGACAGAAAGGAAAAAAAAAAAAAAACAGTGATGTTATATGTCATAAATGAAGCAGATCATCACCGAAGGGCAAAAGAACTGAACAAGTGCACCCTTGAACATGGCTAACAGAAGAGGCGCTGCCTGAGAAGTGTTTTGTGGGGTGAGCCAGGAAGCATAATCAGAACACACCCAAGTGTCTGATAAATATTGATAAAGATGCACTCTAGAAATCAAATTTGGGGATGTGATAATGGTCTTCTTTACAGGAAAGGTCTAAAATATCACCTCACCCACCCTCTGCCAAATCCAACCATTAATATTTATTAAATAAAATATGAGTATACCATTAATTTTAAGCAACTGACATGAATCGAAGCTTTCTCCCATGTGAAGCACAGGAATTCGAAGGGTGAGGCTGTGCAAACTTGAAGCCATGATGTTTTGTAGATACTGAAAGAACCAGTTATCGATTTCAAAAATCAACTCGCTCATTATTAATACAACTCTCATATTGAGCAAAAGAACAGACAATAAGTAAAAATGTTTGGGCTCAAGTGCTCAGTGACCAAGGACAAGTCATTTATCCTCTCTGAAGACCCAGCAGTCATAGTAACAGAGAAGAAAAAGTAACACTCTCTTGACTTACTGGGCTAATAAAAGAAACAAGTGAGATAATACACAAATATAATTGAAAATATCTCTCAGTCATATTTAGATATGACACTGAGATTGAATTATTTGAAAACGAATTCTTAAAAGAATGCAAAGACAAGATTTTCCCAGGTGATACATTCTAAATGGGCACTTTTATGTGAATAGGTGTTTTACCTGTGTGTGTGTCTGTGCACTAAAAGAGCGGCTGGTGCCCATGGAGGCCAAAAGAGGGTGTTGGATTCCCTGAAACTGGAGTAATAGACAATTTTAAGTTGCCATATAGGTACTGGGAAATGAACCCAGGTCCTCTGGAAAAACAGCCAGTACTCTTAACCACTGAGCCATCTTTCCAGTCCCTGGATGTGCACTTTTAATGTCACAAATCTTTATTTCTCTTAACTATTTTGTAATAAGTAAAGTGAGTTATTGTAGTTAATTAAACTTATAATAACTAAATTATCATAGTAGTCAATTATAGTTGTAATAACTAAACATGATCCCATGGGGCTATGAATTACTTAAGTTCTTATACACCCATAATAACTGCATTGTGAAAACACATGACCCTGAGTCTTTTATGTGATTCAAAGCCTTCTAGAGATGTCAACAGGACTTCACCATATTCAGTATCCAATAAGATTTTTTTTGTTTTATACACGGCCTATCCAAGTACATTTCCCCCATGTAGCATTTAGCGATTTACAATAGAAAGTTGAAAGAACCATTCAGCAATTAGTTATGTGGACAAGTTTTCCATTACACATTTTCTGTAATAAAAGTAGAATTGCTATAAGGTTGTACCATTCAATATAGCAACTACATGTGAGTTATTTAAATTAATTAAAATTATTTTTAAGAGCTAATGTTAGGAGTTACCCCAGCCATATTTCAACTGCTGGATAGCCATATCTGGCTGACTGGTGGGCTTCATATCGGGGTGTATACCTATACCCTCCCTGGTGCTTGTGCTATGAATGTTGAAGTCGGACTGCCAGGTGGGATTCTCTGGATATCCAGCTGCTATCTAGAAGCCATAGAAACCATCTCCCTCTTCCTTAGGGGACCTTGGAAGGCCAACCTTTCCCATATCCTTGAAGCCTGAGTTTCTTGCAGTGTGAAGAATTAAATTACTGGTTTGGGTTTTGGTCTTCATCTCAACACCTCGTTGGGGAACTGTGCTTCTCACAACTTCGTCCTAATTTATGCAATGAGAGTAAAAAATAGAGACCAAACAGCAAAGTAGACCAATGGAAGATTTGCCCAGGTGTTCTGGGATCTATGTTCCAGTTAGAATCCTAATACCTGGGTGAATTGCAGTGCTATTGTTTTTGCTTTTTGTTTTTTGTTGGAAAAGGTTTCACTTAGAGACTAGTTGGCATGCCTGCTGTTCTAAAGGACTCTGGAATCACAGAGAAATGCTTACACTCAGAGAAGCATAAGAATCGGTGTACAATCAAAACAGATAAGCAGACAGGCTTGGTGAAGTACCAACAAGCTCAGAAGAGCAAAGAAAGCACAGCTGTTGATACAACCAGGGTGAAGAACTTGAACAGAAGAGAATGAGCATTTAGCAAGGGCTGCTGGGAAGGGAGCTCAGTAGCAGGGCATGTGCCATGCACGCCTGAGGCATTTAAAAATTAAAAAGAACTTTAAAAAATAACAGAATGAAAACTGGTCTTTAAATAGATGGCTATTAAATACTAAATATTGTTTAAGTCTACAACTATGCAGCACCGCGGCTCCAGATTTTTCTGCTACAATGTAAAGTCCTCTAAAGAAAATAATGTTGTCAACGTATTTGAGAATCATGTCTTCTAATCATGGATGGAATCAAAACTAAAAACTTTCCCAGAGAACAATCAATGAAGAACAAACTATAACATAAGGGAGGAAAAAAAAAAAACCCCAGAGACAAATGCACCAAACAGAGACAGTTCACAGACACATGAAGAGCTAGACAGCTAGATGTTTCAGTAGCAAAATGTTAAGTATATAACTGAGTTTGCAAGGCAGAAGCAGGGACTGGAGTGGGGAGAAAGGGAAGGGAGGAAGGAGAAAGAAGGGAAGGACGGGAGGAGGTAAGGAAATCTTAAAAGCGAAGACAAAATTTTTTTTAAAAAAAAGCTTTTAATAATGTATTACTCATCAGAAATAACGAGAATGTGACTCAGCTGGTAGTGAGTTCTGTGCATGCAGAGCTCTAGGCTCATTCCCAGCAGCAGTAAACCAGGAGTGGCAATGCATGCTGCAATCCCAGTACGTGGAAGGTAGAGGCCGGAAGGTTAGGAGTCAAAGGTCATTTTCATCCACGTGAAGAGTTCAAAGCCAACCGGGGATACACAAGATGCTGTCTCAAGAAGAAAAAAGGAAGGAAACAGTTCAAGCAACAGAACAACTGAAGAATGTACTTAATGTACTAAAGGAAAGACAGAAGGATGGGGAGAGAGTGCCTGGGAGTCTGTATGCACAAGAAAATGCTCTCAGAAATGGAGATTACTAGAAAACTCTACTTATGATATTAAATGTGCCAATGATTTAAATAAGTATGAGACATTTTCCAAGAAAAACATTCAATTAGCCAATAAATATATGATAAGGTGTTCAACTTAGTTAGTCATTAGGGAAGTACAAATTAAAATCATAATAAAAATGTCAGTTCACAGGTACCAGGATGGCAGTAACTAAAAGGTAGACACAGAGGATGAGGAACGTGTGTGATGAAGAGGGGGGGATGGGAAGTACAGGGAGAAGGAGGAGGAGGAAGAAGAAAGGAACTGAATGAACAAAGTAGTTCTGAGAAAAGTCTAGGGAAACAGGAACGCTACTAAACCGCTAGCAGAAGTGTGAAATAATGTGGTTGTTTCTAAAAAGGTTAACAGAATTCCCAGGTACCGCAGACTTCAGCTCCATCATGTATACCCAAAGAATTAAAGGCAGAATTCAAGTGAGTATTTGTACATCTTATCCCAAGCAATAGACCTCACAAAGGCCAAAGATTGGGTGCGTCAATAGTACATACGCAGATGAGAACACAGTGACGCTTACAGCTATGAAAAGAAACAGAATCACAATCAGCGCTCCAAAATGGACCAAAAACATTCTACACAGTGGAATAAGCTAGGCACAAAAGGCCAAATCCTGCATCACTCCACTCATATGAGAAAACTAAAATACATTACCTCATAGAGACAGAAGTAATGGTGTATTCAGAAAGTGACAGCTGAAGGACTTGGATATCAGCAGATCTGCACTGTGGTAAAGATGAAGAGGTAGAAAATGGTACATGATAAAAATAGGCCTAAGCAAAAGAACAGAGAACTCCAGACAGAAAATGCCAGAGCAACTGTTAAAAGCTTTCACTCTCTGTTTTAATTTGCCTTAAAAAAAAAAATCACTGAATAAGCCAGGTATGGTGGTGTGTGTCTTTAATCCCAGCACTGGGGAGGCAGAGGCAGGTGGATCTCTGTGAGTCTGAGACCACCCTGGTCTACAAAGTGAGTTCCAGGACAGCCAGGGCTGTGTCACAGAGAAACCCTGTCTCAAAAAACAAACAGAAAAAAAAATCACTGAAAAGGATAACCTAAAAGTATATAGCTTCGTATTACCCCAGCAGCCTGTGGGCCTATTTGTTTGTTCGCTTATTTATGTATTTATCAAGTAAACACTTTTCTTGGAGACCCACTGATTGGGTCTGTATGTTCAGTAGATAATAAAGTGCAAGCACTCTGCTCTCCTGGAGTCTCCACTGTGTTGTGGGAAAGTCAGCTATGTATAAACACACAAATGAAAACACAGCTGTAAAATAGGATGTGTAAATGAAGCTAAGAGACTAAGAACTAATGAGAGAAGTAGCATCTGCCTCTGGCCGCTCTCTGGTCATCTCTTCTTCATCAGTGACATCAACCCACTGTGTGACTCAGTGACAACCTTGTTGATTCTTCACTCACTTGGTGTTGCTTTGATGTCTCAAGTCCACAAGATAATAATATATCCATTTCTTCATTTAAAAAAATATTTCCTAACCAGTTTTACTTTTCTCTTAATTAAATTTTATTTATTTAATTATTCCCGTGTGAGTGATAGGGGTCGCACGTGGCTGTCAGACACTCTGGACAACTCTGTGGAGTCAGTTCTTTCTCACAACTTCTATGTGGTTTGCAAACGTGCGTCCTCAAGCTTGCACAAGTAACTTTATCACTGAGCCATCTCCTTGGTCCATATTCTGTAATGCAGTCCTCTCTCCTCTCAATTAGGTTTCCAACACACCAAAGGCGTTCTTCACAAAAGTCCCCAGAAGCAAAGCACAAGATAGCGTTCTTGTGCAAATGGTGTATTTATGAAGCACTGTCAGAAGAGGATCATGGAAGAAGCATAGCAGAGCTGGGAGGGGTATCTACGTAGGGATGTCACGTGACTGGAAGCTAGCTTTAGTTGGTCCACAGGAGGGCAGTCTGTGAATGATCCCATAGAGGTTAGATATTGCCTAACTGGAAGAAGTGGATTCTACGGTCACACTTTGAAGGTTATCCCTGTTCTCCAGTACCTTCCTCTTTCTTTGTGCTTCTTGTTTTTGCCATTAAGTGAATGTCCATATTCTCCTTCTTCATGAGCCTGAAATCAATGGAGCAAAGGACTGTAGACTCAAACCTATGAAACCATGAGCCAAAATAGACTCTCATTTAAATTGTTTGTTCTGGGTAATTTGCCACAACTCTGTAGAGGAATGTTTAATATTTCAATCTAGCAATATGGCTGCTCTGGGAAAGGATCACATTGAAAGGCCTATGTGATGGCAAGGAAGGGATCAAATCCAAAGGAATCACATCCAGAGATCTATGTGAAGGAATCTCAATCAGAAGCCTGTGTGATCCAGATGGAATGTAGAAAGAATGTTAAGAATGTTGGTACACACTTTTAATCCTAGTATTCAGAAGGCAGTGGTAGTCCACACCTTCAATCCCTAAGACAGAAAGTGTGTGGGAGCACACACAGGAAGCAGAGCTCAGAAAGAAACTGTGTCACACAAGAAGTGAAGGACAGGCAAAGTGACTAACCAGAGGAAGAGTTAGCAGAATGAGTCAGATTGAGGACAGGCCAAACTCTCACAATAAAAAGGTGGGCTCTCAGCTCAGAGTAAGGCAGCATGAGGTAAGCAGTCTGAAGCAGGCAGTTGAGGGACAAGACACAGAGAAAATAAAGCAGTCTGACTGGGAAGTTTAGGTAGTTTGAGGAATCTGAGGCAGAGATACAGAGGCAGTTTGGCAGAAGTCAGTATCAGATGGGAAGAGTGAGTTTGTTTGAAGCCAAGCAGAACAGTTCAGTCTCAGGCAGTCAGAGAGTCATCCAGAATCTGCCAGAGTCAGAAGAGTTTGGTCAGAAATAAACTCTTTGTTAGCCAGATCAGAAGATTAGTTTGAACCAATCAGCTTGGAGAAGAGTTTGAGCCAGAATAGTGAATGAATTGAACCTGAAGAGTCAGAGTTAGAAGACTCAGAAGCTAGTCAGAGTGGCTCAGGCAGCAGTAAGTTTCAAAGTTGATTAGATTGTATGGAGTTTTAAATGTCCTAGATTGTACGGAAGCTAAGGCATAAGCCTTCCAGTTCCAGGCTTAAGGGCAGATTGTAAGGAGGCTGAAACACTCCAGGACTCTAGAGCTCCAGGACTAAGAACCAGTGATTGAATTAGGCAAAGAATAAACTGCCTCTTGCATTGAATCTATATCTACACGACTCTAAATGACTAATGCAGTTTTCTATTAGAGCTATTAACATAGCCCCCATCCTAAAAGGTTTGCCCACAGCCCCTGTGGTATTTTGAATGAGAATGGCCCCCAGAGGCTTGTTTGGTCCCCAATTGATGAACGGTTTAGGAAGGATTAAGAGGTGTATGTAGCCTTGTTGGAGTAGGTGTGTCCTTGTTGGAGGAAGTGTGTCATCAAGGGGTAGCTTTGCTGTTTCAAAAGCCCATTCCAGACACAGTGTCTCCCTCTCTCTACCTGCTGCTTGTGGATCAGGATGTAAAGCTCTCAGCTACTACTGCTCCAGCACCATGCCTGTCTGCTTCCTGCCACGACAACGATGGACTAACCCTCTGAAACTGTAAACAAGCCCGAATTAAGTGCTCTCTCTTATAAGTTGCCTTGATCATGTTGTCTCTTTAGAGCAATAGAGTAGTAACTAAGACAGAAGTTGGTATCAGTGACTGGAGTATTTCTGTGATAGGTCTGATGGAGGAATATGGAAGACTTTGGAACTTTGCAGGAGAAAAACAGTTGATCACTTTAAGTAGGGCTTAGTGGCCTATCCCAGTAGGAGCATGGAAGACAAGTAGTACTATGCAGATGTGGACTATGCAGATCCAGCTCAAGCTGTTTCCGAGAGGAAGAATAATATTATCTGCCAGAGAGGAAGAATATTATCTGCCAGAGAGGAAGAATATTATCTGCTGGCCTAGAGACAATTCTTATAATATTTTAGCAAACAATGTGGCTTCTTTTTGCCCTTGTCCTAAAAAATCTGCCTGAGGCTAAGTTGAAAAGTTTTTGTATCCTCAGCCTCACTGTGAAGATAAACAAAAAATATGTAGCTCTCTGCTTGCTGCCTTCGGATCAGGATGTAAATTCTCAGCCCCATGCCTGCCTGCCTGCCTGCCTGCCTGCCTCCAGGCTTCCTGCCATGATGGAAACGGATGAACCCTCTGATACTTTGTACAATCAGGACCAAACTGAGGCAAATGGATTAAACAATGCATCCTTTACCTCCCACTGTACTGGAGTTGGCAAGGTATCCTGATGGTGGTTTCAGAACGCCAACAAACACAAAGGTCTGGCACCAGTCACTACAACAGACAAATACGTTAGTGACCACAGATCACCGAGACGGGCAATGAGAACAATAATGAGATAAAAGTTGGGAATTCCAGACATCATCTTGCAGAAAGCAAAACACCACCGTGTACAACTAACCAATTAGTACCAACGCTTCGCATACCTTTGTGAAAGAAGCTTTAAGAGACAATCAATCCTCCGTTCTGTTTTACTCTTTCTCAGTCAAGAGTGAGAGTCAAAGAACCTCACAAAGAAACATTAACGGCCAAGTCCTGGGGTTAGCGTGGCTTGTGGCATATCTCTGAAATAAATGTTTACTGGAACACACACACACACACAATGTAGTGTCCGAGAATGCGACTAAATGTACAGCAGAATACGGCAGAAAGGAGGCCTGAAGGATGTCCTGGGGCTCCTCTCAATAGGCAGTTATGGCCTTCACTTGATTGCTAACATTTGAGAAGAAACCACAGGAGACTGGCACACCACATGGGCAGCTGTGTGTGTGCTGCAGGCACAGGTGCACAGATGTGGGGCTGTCCAAGGGCTAATAGAGAGCCGAAGCTCACCTTGAACCCCAGAACATCCTAAGAGTGGTAGGAGTTCGGGAACTACTCACTTTTTAGCCCTGGCCAGAACCCAGCTCAATTATCAGATATGAATCTTCAGTGAAGCAAACAGGCTTTGTCTGCCCCGCAGGCTGCAAACACAGGCTCAAACTCCATACCCAGGCGAAGTCACTTCCAACATAGGATGTCCTAACCAATGGGAATTCTCGGGTTCACCGACTCCTTCCCTGCCTGTGCCCCTATATATGTACCCTACACCCTACCTTAAACTGAGACGTCCCCTGGCACGTGTGCCATGGGTTCTTTTGTGCGTGTTCCCACGTCGACTCAGGGAGGACCACCAAAGACAAGGCCAGGATGCTGTAGACCCAGGGCCCCGCCACGCTGTGTCCTCACCGTGGATCCTCAGCCTGGAGCCTGCTGTGTGAGGCCACCACACTCCAGGCAGAGGACCTGCGGGTGGGACACGCGAGGGGCAGGTGGATTCTACTGGAAACTACACACAGGTCATGAAACTTCAGCAAATAGCCATGCCATCTGGCTACTGTCTGGATCGTAAATATCCCCAAAGGCACATCTGGTAAAGCCTGTGGCCCTACTGGAAGGTGCCGGGACTTTGAGGAGGTGTACCGAAGGGAAGTTAAGGCAGCAGGGACATGCCCTTAAAGGAGAGCTTAGGACTCTAGCTCCGTCATCTCTCCAGGTCTCCTTACTGCCAAACATTCCCACCGTGAAGTCCTTCTTCACCATAGTCTATGAGCAGCAGAGCCAAGTAAGAAACTCCTGACACCATAAGCTAAAATTAACCTTTCCTCTTTTGAGGTGACAAGCTCAGATATTTTGTCACAATGACAAAAAAAAAGAAAAATGACTAATACATTTTGTCATAGAATCAAAGACAAGCATTTTTAAAAAGAAAGAATATATACTAATGCTTGGCTAATTTTATAAGACCTGCTAGGTGATCAGAAGCTAGCTATAGTTTCAACTGTACCAAGGGAAGATAGCTATCCAAAGGTGAAAATGCACATATATATATGTACATGTATATGCATATGCATATATATATGTATATACACACACATATATATCACAAGGAAAGCAAAACAATAATCTTATATCCAGCAAAAGTAACCATATAGAAGTTGTCCTTAATTTTTTTCCTAATTACTTCGTATAAATTCTATCTAGAAACTTAATTACTATGAATTTCAAAAAGAGTGTGATGAACTTTGCTTTTGAAAACACGCTTTTATGAAAGATGAACAAATTTTATTTCAAGAAAGAGTCAAAATACAAACAAAAAATATCCACTGTTTGAATTAAAAAAAAAAAAAAATTCCTTCAATCCCATTCTCAATCTGAACCCGGAATTAGCTAGATGGCAGCTGCGGCTCTCTCTCCCTGACTCTCCTGCTGCGTAGGAGCAGATCTGCACAGGGCCACCAAGCCCACGAGGAGGCTCTGGAGCACACCTGCTCACGGATCTGCTCAGCACCACAGGAAAGCTTTTGCTTAGAGAAGAGCGAGGACATGGCCAACTCGAGGCCTAACCCACCCATTCCTTCATAGACGGGTTGGTTCTCTTGTGGGGAGGTCATTTGTGGGGCACAGGAAGGGGCGAAGGCTTGGCTAGTTTTACGAGGCCTGTCTGGAGATAAGGAGCCAGCTGCAGCTTCAACTGGTGCAAGGTCAAAAGGGAAAACAAAACTGGAGGAAGAAGAATGCTGCGAGGAACAGAAAACAAACGAAGAAAGCCAGCAAGGGGAGAAATCTGAAAACCTCAGAGATGCCCTGACACGTATCTGCGTGGTGGCAGCAGCGTGGCTCGGACTGGTTTCTGTCTGTTTAGGGTCCTCTCGAGTAAGTCCCCACGGTATGTTTGTAAGTAAAGCAGGCAGTGAAGTTAGTTACACCTCTGCATTTATTACCATCCCCCTGAGTATTATTAACTTTTACACTCCCCATAAAATATAATTTATCACTAAAATAATTTGCTTTGTGTCATGGTTCAGCGTGCTCCAGTGCGTTCTTGCTCATTAAATGAGATATTTTTACTTAATGAGCCAAGGTGGCCTTTGTACTTAACATTTGAGTTGATTTCTAATGCTTCATTTTTGTGACAGTTTGTTGTAGAATTCCAAAAAAAAAAAAAAAAAAAAAAAGTGGGTTCTCATCTCCACAACGTCAAAGGAAATCAATTCGGAAACTTGTTAATTTTGTGTGATACTTTAAATGGTAAGGAATGGTTTATCTTACCTAACCATTAAGATTACAGGAAAAAATTATTTATCTATGCCACAATAAAATCAAGTTCTTATCTTTATACCCACAGATTAGAGCATCTCTCAACCCTCTGCAGTGGAGCTGCCTTTTACAACAGACGATGATTAATGCAGAGGCTCGCACTGATCGATGGGCAGAGAATAAGAGATAGTGGGGTACCTAACGCTAACTGAGACATCTGCATACACCCCTCCCTCCTCCAAAGCTCAGGGGCCTTCGTGGATGAGGAAGTAGCAAGACTGGAAGGGCCAGAGGTGGGCACTGTCTGCAGCAAACGTATCTGCCAGCCAGTAGAGGACTCCTGCACACGTGAGCTCACAGCAGCCATCACTGCATGCGTGGGACCAGCACAAGACAATTATGTGCCTGCACTCGGAAGGAAGTACAGGGATGTTGGGGCCGATGCATCTATTGATTACTCAAAAGTTCTTCTGAAAGAAAATTATGATCTGATTTAAGAAAAAAAAAACAAGTCAAGGTTGCTATGGTAACTACATTGCTTCCGGAATGATGGTCACTACTTTTTAATTAGGGACTAAGAAAAGGGGGATTTGGGGGAGAGGGATTGGGGGTTGAGAAAGGGTTTCTTTGTTGTAACTCTGGGATTCACTCTGCTGGCCTTGAACTCACAGAGATCTGCCTGCCTCTGCCTCCCGAGTGCTGGGATTAAAGGTGTGTACCACCACCTCCCAGCTTATTTTTTTCCTTTGAAAGGAAATCTGTTTTTTCTTTTTTCTTTTTTTTTTTTTAAACAGAGAGCAAAATAGTCTGATGCTTGTTTTCAATTTACAGAGTCTAGAGAATTTGAGTATTTTCTGCTAATTTCACACTCAGAATTGTGATCTAGATTCCTGATCTAGATTCCCCCTCTATTCTTTCAGATCAGGAACACGACCCATCAATCATATCGTCTATGACTTGAAAATATCTAGACCTTTCAGGCCCCAGAACTCTGTCACTGAAGACTCCATCTATAATTATTTCTACTGTGTTAAAACTTAGGAAGAAACGTCCACCACAGTCCTCACTGGTAGACTCACACTCATTTTAAAGCTACAAGAGCTGGGGATGTAGCTCAGGGGATGGCATGCTTTACTGACATGCACAAAGCCCTGGGTTCTAACCTAGTGTTATACACACACACATACACACACACACACACACACAAATGATGATGTCATAGGAGAGTCTACAGAGAATGCATAAGTTATTACAAAGTTTCTCACATTTAGACTACAGAAACTTTTGGTCCAGTCACACCTCTGTACACCATCCTTACAAAGAATTTCCTCAAACTGAGACTAAGAGATAGCTATGTCACTGGATTGAATAACCATTCACGGATTAAAGATATTCTAAAGAAAATATCCTTCCAAACCTGCACTGCAGAATCATATCAGCCAGTATTCATCAACCCAAGGACTGATGCTATTCAGACTGCGGTTGAGAGTGGCACTCACTGGAGTCACCCTGGGGAGCTGTAGGACTCCAAGCCTCCTTTGGATTTCTCTAACCTTGAGGGTTATAAGCATATAATATCCATCCTCTAGCTAAAGTCAGCCAATTGGTTTACTTATTTCACTAGATAAATGAATAAATGATTAATGAATTAGTGTGTAAATTGAATTATGAAATGTTTCAAAAAATGTAAATTTGTTATCTATATCTCTGGGTTCCACACCCTGGAGGACTTAACTTTAACAAATAGAATAACTGGTATTTTAAACTAATGTATAAATGAAATTCAGTTCATAAGTAGCACTATTATTCATTTGTTTTAAGATTTTATTTGTTTTAATTACAGGTATAGGGGGTTGCTTGTGAATTCAGGCGCCTACCTAGGCTAGTAAAGGACACCAAATCCCCTGGAACTGGAGTTACAGGAGGTTACAGGGCACCTGACATAGATGCTAGGAACAGAACTCAGGTCCTCTGCGAGAGGAGCACATGCTCTTAACCACTGAGCCTGCTTCCTTACACCCACAATAAACAGAGGCCATAACAGAAAAACCACAATCAGTCAAAATGCAGAGTTGTAGAGCCCAGATCTGGCTGCTCCATCCACAACATAACCTATGGCTTGGGGATGATTATGAAGGAAAGGTTAGAAAGATTGTAAGAGCCAGAGGAACAGGAAGTCTGCTGTTAGCTAATGTCTCCTAGGAATGTCAGAAGCTACACCCGTAGTCTCCCATGGCCTAAACAGGTGAACGAGGAGGACACCAATAGACATGTTAGCATGGACATGGTGTTGGGAGAAGCCAATGGGGCTTCAACCCACACAGAGAACTACAGGCAACTAAGGAATGCTGAGAGCAGGAGAGACAGTCTTCCCATACCAAATGGTCAGCCCTAAATACATATACATACAAGTAATACTGTAGACTGAGCAGGTTATATTTATGTGTCTAAGAGTGTGTGTGTGTGTGTGTGTGTGTGTGTGTGTGTGTGTGTGTGTGTGTAAATACATGTGTAACAACAATTAAAGAAAAAGAGGCCATCAATTTGAAAGAGACCAAGAAGGGAGAGTTTGAAGGGAGGAAATAGAAGGGAGAAATGATGTGAATATATTATAATCATAAAAATAGTTCAGTAACAAAACTGTCCAGATTCAATTGCTTCTAAGGATTAGGATAATCCAAAATAATAAAAATTTAGCAAATCTTGAAAACCTGAGCCAAAATATAGGTTAAAGAAAAACAGGGCACTTATAAATTACCTGAATCATTTTTTAGCAAAATTGACTGCTGTGTCCCAGCTTCCTTTGATCACTGATGAATTGCTTTTCTAATACAAACAGAAGCCCTTTCAGTGGCATATGGCAAGGCCATTCCAGAAAATGAAGACTTATTGCGTTAAAAAGGAAAACTCGTGGTTATCTAACATGTTTCAGTCTCAATCCTGTCAGGTGCTCTGGGGTTTTCCTCGCGAGAATCTATAGGCAATTTTAAACGCATTCACAGTCTAGTACCACGTCCACAGAAATACCTTCAGACGGTCAGGAAGGTCTGAGTGTGGGGAGATGTCTACAGAGGTGGATGAGCCTCTCCTCACTCTGCAATCTTCTTATTCTCCAGCGGAACCACGACAAGGGAGCCTGTGCTCTAAGCTGGCCAGGCACCCAATCTTCGGTTCTCAGGAATGTCCCAGGCAGACCGCTTTTATTTTGCTTCCCACACGCTATCATAATTTGATCATCTGTGGGAGCTCAAAACGGTAGATAAATGAGTGACTAAACATATGGCTAAAGTCTCAGACGTGAAATTAACATGCCATTCCCTAGGTTGGTTAAGATCAAGGAACCCAGGGGTGACAATTTTTTAAAGAATGGAACAGCCTGTCAGAAAGAACGTAGAAAATACTGTTTTTCTGGGAAAATGTTTCGTTTTCTGTTTTTCAAAGTAGGTGTGTGCTATGGACATTTATTTTTCTGGAATGGTTTCTACTTAGTTGTAATTTAAGCCAAAGAATAATGAGCTGGATAAAATTCTCCTGATTCTGGGAAAGATTAACAGTTAATAAATCATAGTTGAATGGGAGGAACACCTTCTAATATTCTACTGCACAGTAGAATAATTATAAGTAATAGCGATTACTTGATTATTTCGAGAGAGCTAATAGCATCTTTAATACTACACACACATGTAAAAAAATACATATTTAAGGTAATGGGTATGGAAGTCACTTCAATATAATCATTGCACATTATATGTAAGTACAGGTTTTTGTATTATTGATTTTTTTCTTTCATTGGGAAAAGAGGAAATTTTGGTTACTGGTTTTTGTATTATCGATTTGTTTCTTATATTGGGAAGAAAGGGGATTTTGGTTTTGTTTATTGTTTTGACAGCAAGTCTCATTACATAGCCCAGATTATCTACTAACCATGATTCTCCTGTTTCAGCCTTCCAAATCCTGGAATAACTTGTGCATGCCATCTTATCTGACTTTGTATACATGAATTGAAATATTAAGTATATAAATTTCCATGTACTGCTTAAATAGAAACATGGAAGAAAAGACAGCCTCTTCAACAAATGATGCTCGGAGAATTGGATATAGGACTGAAACTAGATCGATACCTCTCACCCTGTACAAAAACCAATTCGAAAAAAATGCATCAACGTTATTAAGTAAGACCTGAAATTCTGAAACTGCTTGAGGAAAACTCGGGGAAAACACTTCACGATATGGGAACATATCAAAACGTTCTGAAAAGGACTCCAACAGCTCCAAAAATAAATCCAAGAATTGACAAAAGAATTGCATAAAATGAGAACACTTCTGCACAGCAAAGGAAACAGCCAGTGAAGAGGCAACCTACAGAGTGGGAGAAAATATTTGCCAGCTACATACCTGGCAGGTGATTGAGATCTAGATTTAAAAGTTAACCAGAAAATCAAATCATCCAATCAGTAAATGAGCAAATGATGTGAACAAATGGGTCTCAAAAGATGAAGTACAAATGGCCAATGGGTACAGGGGACAGTGCTCAACATCCTTCAGCATCAGGGAAATAAATCAAAACTACACTGAGAACCTACCTTACTCTTGTCAGACTAGCTATCACTGAAAAAGGAAGAAAGGAAGGAAGGAAGGAAGGAAGGAAGGAAGGAAGGAAGGAAGGAAGGAAGGAAGGAAGGAAGGAAGAAAGAAAAGCAAATGCTGAGGAGATGGGAAGTGGGAGTTTGCCCAAACTGCCAAGAATGTAAACTAGACCAAACAGGACAGAAATCAGTGTGCACAGTCCAAAACAACTAAAAGCGGAACTATGGGATGACCCAGTTCTACCACTCCTGAGCATGTACCCCACAGGGTCTGATTCAGCATAGCACAGAAACACTGGCTCATCCGTGCTTACTGCATAGACAGGTTCACAAGAGACGGGTTGCAAAATCAGTTTCAACAGATAAATGGATTTTTAAAGGGTCATATATAAACAGAAAGAATCTTTATTCCACCACAAGCAAAAAAACAAAATCACGTCATTTTTAGAAAAACAGATGAAAGTGGTGATCATCACATTGAGCAAAACAAGGCAGACTTAGAAAGACAAATGCCATATTTTTTCATATATCAGAACCTAGGAGAAAGTAAATACACATGCATGCATACACACACACACACACACACACACACACGCACGCATGCTGTGTGTGCTGATTTGAAAATACAAGAGAGACTATTTGAAAAGAGAAAGGGGAGAGGCGGGGAACGGGACAGGGAATGGGAGTGAATACGGTCAAATACGTGACAATACCTGTAAAAAATACTTCACTATGAAATCCACTACTTTGTTAAACAAATACATACCAGCACAAAAATCTTAAAAGTAAATAACTCTTCAAAATGACGGCAATGGATATTCTTTGCCGATTCCAGGTCATCTCACCATAGTCCTTGGAAGGAAGCTCATTTACTCAGAATCTTGAATTGGGAGGGGAAAAAAATACATCTATAACCTTTCTTGGCTGGGGGAGGATAGTCAGCCTTGGCCCTGGGAGACTACGGGAAGCAGAGGTGCAGACTCATCTTTCTTGATGATGGAATGTCCTTCTCAAAGCTTCCTCTAAGTCATGCTGGGATTGGAGCCCCACTTTGTTACTCGGGCCATGTTACTCTTTCCATGGTCTCTATTTCAGTGGTTTTGAAAAAACAAGACTAAAAACCAGCAGGTCGCTAGCTATGTCACAGAACTTCTATTTTTATTGATACTTGCTTTGCAGTTTACCCAGCCTCACACCAGGGAAAAGACAAAAGTATCCTAATGTATCCAAGCAAAATTCCAAAATTCCCTAGGAAGTCAAATTCACTTGGTTGCCTCTTACTTTTGGGTGAGGATGGGTGGGTGACTGACCCTTCTACCACACACTTCGCAGACTCAAACTTCTGTGCTGTTGACCTTAGTGCAACAACTTGATGCAAGAATATAGTTCTCTCAGGAAGCAGAGCGGATGGGCCTGTGGCAGAACCATGGCATTTACAAAGGGGGTATGGAGATAGTAAGGCAGGAAAGCTAGGCAATGATGTGCCAGCAATCTGCTGCTGTTCACTCCTTACTGGGTGTGAGATACAGGGCAGGAAGTCAGAAAATGGAATATTCCAGATTGTGGGGAACTTTGTGCTTTTTATCTTCTGCCCAGATAAAAGTGAGGTTCATAATGTTTGAAAATAAAGTCTGCAATCCAAATAAAATCATTCCAAGGAACAGAATAATTCATCGCATGATTTCATTAACAGAATAAATTGGGAAGTTTAAATTGAATATTTTACATCATTAAAACATCCACACACAAATTTGTTTTACATAACAGTTGTGTAACTCCCACCCCCTCCCCATGAGAAACCGAAACTGAAGATAATGGTCTCACCACCATGATTAAATTAATTAAACACGCATTAGTACCTTCATGCAGTTACACACTATTGCCTTCAAGTCTTTGGATTGAGAAATGCTATAATTTAAACATTCAATCATTTTAATACTTTCTGTGAATTACATAGACACCACGGTCGTGTTTGCTGATGCCATAAACAAAAGATACAGTTGAAAAACACATGCTGTAATAATTAAAATGTTATTATGCTGACACCATCTTTCTTCTAGGGTCTTGTAACATCTGTATTGACTGTGATAAGCATTGATTATCTGGAGTGATGTAAATATTTGGGGAGTTAATGACGATCAGGAATTCAGGGGATGCTAAGACAGCAAAGATAAATCACAGGAAATCCAGATCAAAGCAGGATTGTGAATTAGCTTGTTTTTATAGTTAATGACTCACGATAAAGTGCACAGACACGTCTTTCCTCCAATGAAATGCACAAGGAAATGCCATAAAGCAGCAGCCCGCCCTGTGCAGCGTTTTCTGTACATCTGTCGAATTTCCATATGTGGAGAGGAGGATGTCGACACAGAGCACTACAAAGACTGAATTGATCCAATCCATCAAGTACTTAGCATGCACTTTCAAAATCATTACAAAGTTCTTTGAATTATTAAGACCTTTTTTCAGAGGGAAAAAAAAAAGCCCCTAACTTATAAATCTTGCATTTCCTGAACAGTTAATTTAAGGATGCTAAGGTCAGCAGTAATCCAATTCCAGTGAAGATTCTGACATTTCCCTTCAAATATGGCCTGATACTGAGCCACACTAAAGGGTGTGTGCGTGTGTGTGTGTATGTATACATATATATATATGTGTATGTATACATACACACACACACACGCACACACATACATGTACATATATAACAAGGGCCAGCAAAATGGGTAAAGGTGCTTGCTGCCAAGCCTGATGACCTCAGTTCAATCCCAGGGCCCACAAAATGGAAGGAGAGAACCAACTCACGCATACACTGTGGCCTGAGTACATCTACATACGTTTGGTCATGCATGTGTACACACACAACAAATAAGTTCAAATTTAATGAAAATTTTCAAAGTCACTCAGCATCAGCAAGTGTTCACTGTGAACATTCCCTGAGTGAACACAGTCTAAGGTGCTGGGCTGGGCTCTAACCAACTTAGCAGAATAAACAAGAGAGCTAACTGGTGGTTTGTTCTGCACACAGACACATACAGGTGCACAAATACACTGAGAAAGAAAAGTCCTCAACAAAGCCCACCACAGTCCTCCTTTGGCATCCTCTCCTGCCTCACCACCCACCACCGAGATTCTCAAAGAACTGCTCCAGGTCTATCGCTCCTGGCCCTCACAGGACCTCATGGGACCCTGATGCACTTCCTTCTCCCGCCTGCCCACCTAACTGCTCCTGAGGTCATTGCAGTGAAATGTTGTCTTCTTGTCCTGGAAAGTAGTTTCTGGTGTTCCTGCCTTGGGCTGTTGCATGTTTAAGGTCCTCTGGCAGCATACTGAGTGTATCTCCACCAGAACGTTTACCACATTGCTGCAGAAGTTTATTTTTAAATATGTTTAAAATGGTGGTCTGTGCATTGTTGGGTGAAGGGCGACCTAGGCCTTGGTGTTTTGGATTTTTTGCAAGTGCAGGTGTTGCCTGTAGGCAAATGATTGCTCATGATCTGCAGGTGCTATCAGTAGAACACCTGAGGAGCTTAGGCACCAAGAAAAAACCCCTGAGATGAGATGCTCAGGGTTCCACTTTACAGGATGGCATTTGCAGCAGAACGATTCCCTCTGCTGAGGTCTGCCAGGATTTGCACCTATGAAAATGTACCCGTCTTCCTTGGTTAGTAGTAGGTGTACTACTACATCACGTGATCTTGAAATAGCCATTGTGCGTCCATTTCTCTGCAGTCTGAAATGCTTGACTTATCTTTGCAATCCCACAGTACGCATGCAGCACCCACTAAACTCATACTCAATGAATGAAACAATGTCAATGACACCTCCATCTTCATGATACAATTGACAGCAACTGAGAAAGGCCTAATAAGAGGTATCCCACATTCAGAATAGAGTAAGTACTTTTTATTTTGAGTTCAGTTCATTCACAGAATCCAGAATGTTCTAGATAGGTTCTAACACTTTAGAGAACAATCTAGACTCTGTGAGCTCTGGGGGCCCAGGTTAAGAGGCAAGAGAAAAACTAAAATCAGTTTATATTTGTGCTCAAGAACAAACCTGATAGGTAACAATAATATATACTAGTGAAGTGTTCCCAAGTCCACTTGATTCCACTTGTGTTTACTTCCGAGATGGGTACTAGGGCAAAGGCCTTCCTCCTAGGAAGGAGCTGGTGGTGGAGAAGAAACACGTCCATAGCATGGCATAAGGATGTCCACAGCAGTGTTATTTGTAATAGCCAGAAACTGGAAACATTCCACAGTCCTCAACAGGAAAATGGCTAAACTGTGGCATCCTTAGAAAAGTAAATTAGATGAAGCACAGATGAACTGCATGCTCTGTGAACAAAGCCTGCATAAAAAGCCATATATATACACACACATTCACAACGCTCTAGAATATGCCATACAAATCTATAGTGGAAGGAAAATCATAGCAGTACTTGGCAGTTCTGGAGTAAACCATGAGGAGACCTTCTGGGTTGATAAGTGATACAACCTACACAGTATGTTTTTGTCAAAATGATACATTTAGGGGCTGAGGAGATGGCACGGTTGGTAAAGGGCTTGCTGCATAATCCTGAGGACTTGAGTTCAGATCTCCAGAACCCATGGAAAAAGCCAAGTACAGTGGGTGGTATATGCCTGCAACTCTAACACTGGGCAGTCAAAGACAGACAGATCCTTGAAGACCCTTGACCAGCCAATCTAGCTGAATTGATGAGACTCAGGTTCAGTGAGAGACTTTGACTAAAAATATAAACATCAATATAGGAAAGATACCTACTGTTTACCTCTCCGGTCAATACACACACACTCACATGCACATGCATACACACATGTGCACACACCCCCATTAACAAGTACATACACAACACACAAATACACAGATAAATGGACATTTACCATCTGCGAAGTCCACTTCATGCAATATTACCTTAAAAATCACAAATAAATGCTGAGTTCTAATTAATTACTGATCACCTGGAATGTTTAGGGATGAAGCAGACTGGTGCTTTTTACTTATTTTGAAGTGCATTTAAACAAGGCAGATGGGTGTGTAGGTAGACATACATGGTAAGTACAGGGACATGTACTAACTCAACTCTGCTCTCTGGCATTTTCATAACATAACAATGTGAGTACACTGTATTCTGCGCCTCCTGATCCAGGGTTACCGAGGACAGCTGAGTGAAGAGCAAACCTCCCAGTGTTCTGTTAATCCTGCCAACTGACTTTTTACACAGTTCATGTGGACACGTAGGCCTGACTAGACCATGGCTCAATGTAATAAAGTTTCGAGAAGCCACACCCTACTCCCAATATTTTTTCTCAACTGCCATGAACTGATGCCTGAAAAATTTGGCAAATCAGTAATTCATTTGAAATAGAAAAATAATAGTCACAAAGCTTTTCCTGTAGCCATCTGAATGTGTTTTACAGAGAATCTGCCAGACCAAGGGCAGAAAACCGGAGGACAACGCCTTCTCCCAGAGAATGAGAATGGCGTGGAGGGCTTTGAGTGTCTAGCAGCTCTTAGCTGTGTTGAAAGGATCCAAGTGGTTAAACAGCAAAGCATAGCAGTTCCTCCAAAGTTGCAAACAAGCTATTCACCACTCTGTAAATAAGGAGAGAAACCACCTGTTATCAGGAATGATTCCAAAATAGATTTCCGAGGGAAACTACACATGCCTAGCCAGTTCAGGGAGTCTATTTTAGTTCAAGAACATCCCTGCTATTGCCTGGTACACACTGGTGACAATCACTGTCTATCTCATTCAGCTGTACGCAGGCACTCTCTGTGCTGATCACCTGCTCGCTTATTTGCCTATCTGTTGCTGAACCTGAATGAAGGTGCTACTCCAAGGATAGCATGCAGACATGAGAGCTTCCGTTCAGATTCACTGCTACTTTGATGGAAAGTTCCTTGTGACTGGGAAGCCATAGAGACTCTGCGTGAGGCATCTGTGTGAGAAGGACTACAGTGCACGATAGGAATGGAATTTTCAAAACATGGGCCATTTAGATGAGGCATTCTTGCTTTAAAAAAAAAAAAAAGACCCATGTGTGATTCTCCCAAGTCTTTATGGTTCACTGCTGTGGCAAGACTAAAGTATGGGTGCTCGTACAGTCTCTGAGTAAAACTTTATACATGACTGGTAAGGACGGCTTGGATCAATGCATCCACACATACAGCTCAGACAAGAAGAGCTTTAACTGAGCCTAGTTCCAGCCAAATGCCTCCACCGCACCTGACACAGGGAAAGAGGGCACTTCTCACACGTGTGCAATAAAGCGATCTAGAATCTGGAAGAGGGCCACCGGGGCTGAGAAGTCCCGCGTTGGATTTTGTAGCCTTATGTGAAAATGGCCACTGATTTAAAAACGAGGTTTTCATTAAGTGCTGACTAAATCTATTTCTCAGAAAAAGAAGTAAGGGGCAAAGACAGTGGAAGTCTCTCTGCTTGAGCCTTCAGCTTCTGTGTGGGAAAGGCAGCTGCTTCCCATTTCAAATCGAGAGTTAATGTCAGGTAACGCACAGGAAGGCCCTGGAGCAGGAACCTGGCTCAGCAGGGTCTTGCTTTTCACTTATCCTCACGAACAGATCACTGGAAAGGAAGTTTGAAGAGTTGAGAGTTTCAAGAAGTTACCGCCAGCCAAAAGCTGACCTTCAGAATCCACTCCAGCAAAATCTCCCAGGCTCCTTCTAGTGTGCAGCCCAGTGGGCGACGGGAGTTCTGAGCTGGGGTGTCTGACATTTTTCTACCCGCTTTTCAAATCGTACCTACACACGCAAGTGAGGTCATGCTGAAGGAAACAAGTGGGGTTTGCCTCAACACCACCCCATGCCCCTACACACACCAACACACATCTTCCTCCACATTTTCCACAAACATGCTACGTCCATTAGCCCTTTTCTTTGTAACACGGAGTCTTGGGCTGTTTTACTTTCTCAGCTATAGCTCGTCCCTTTCATTTAGGTTTGTGCTTTCTGAAACACTGTGCTCTCACCTCTCTTGCTATATAACCCTCCCCCCCCCCCCACCCCACGGCTTTTTCTTTGATTGCTGTAACAGTCTGTGCCAGGCAGCGGCACCAGGATTAATTGTGTCTTCAGTCACTATCTTGTCCTTGTTTTTTTTTTTTTCTTTCTTCAAGACTTGTGGCCTCTGAAATTTCCATAACAGCTCGGAGACTTAAAAGACATCTCTTCCCAATAGCACAAACTAATGCTCCGTAGACCCAACAATGGATGTTTATTGCACCTTACAAAACTAATTACCTTCAGATTACTGGTTTCATTCAAATAGATTCAATCTCATCCAAAGCTGCCTGTGGACCTTTACAGAGCCCTGACAATGCAGCGCTCTATGGAAAATGACGGCAGTACTTCCTTGTGTGTACAAAAAAGAAAAAAGAGATGGATTTGTATTAAATTAAAAAAATAAAACCTTTAGGTTTTAATGTAACAGGAAGGTTGAGTCACTGTATGGAAGATGAGTTGAAAGCCTGCTACTGGAAGACTTAATTTAGTCTCAGTGAGTCCTGGCCTTCCTCCAGCACACGACTCTGTCGCTGCACTAGGTTAATACATATCAGCCCAGCGAGTTGAGCTGAGCTCTAGTGTACGATAACCCATTTGCTTAGACATAACAGGACACATATGTATTCCCTTGGCACCAGCGGAAAAGATAGAATATTTCAGTGTCTCCGCATTACTTGAGCATGTATTCCACACAAAAGGAAAATAAGAAATTTGTTCCAAACTTTTATTTTGCACATGAAAACAACAATCTAGATAGTAAGCATTAGATGTTTAGGAGTGTTCGCTGTTATACAAAGATCTTAATTTATGTGATTTTTTTTTTGCTACCATATCTCTATGAGATATTTCTATTATCTCCATTCCATAGATAAGTAAACAGAAGAATTTCAGTCATTTTTTTCAAAATTCTAGGGCAAGTGGCAGAACCAAGATTCAGATCCAGAACTTCAAAACGCACTAAGCAAGTGGGCTAATTTTTGATTACAGACATATTCAATAGTGTTACAAACTTAATATATTTGATGCTAAATTTGAGTAAGCAGATGTAATTTGATAATTGTGATTTATTTCTATCCTATAGAAACACAATGCTAAAGGATATTTAAGCCTCCTTCGAGCCCTAAAAGCCCTATGATTTTAATACTCGAGCAAAAAAAGTAATTTATGTGTATCCACCTCACTTTAAAAAATTTTTTTCCAGGGCTAGAAAGATAGCCCTCTAGGATTGCCACACAAACATGAAAACCTGAGTTCAATCCTGGAATCCAGGTAAAAGCAGAGCATAAGAGTGTGTGCTAGTAATTGCAGCATCAGGCAGGGATGAGAGCATCCTGAGTCTCACTACCAACCATCCTGGCATAACGGGCAAGCCCAGGTTCCAGAAAAAGATACTCCCTCAGAAGACATGGATGTCTGATCTGAAGAACAAGATCCAAGGTTGACCTCTGACCTCCACACATACACACATGCAGCTACGCGCACAGAGGGGATAAACTTTACTGACACATAGATCTGGTGATCTTTTCTGATCACCACTAGGAGTCAAAATAAGTCCTACCATAGGCTTAGCAATCTAGAACATGTGTTTGTCTTAAGGAAATCGCTCTGTGGTCCAGTATTACCAAATGATCAGGACAAATGATTGAGACACATGAAAAGGCACTTCTCAGAGGAAAGTCCTTGTTAAAGCTTATCATCTTGCACTAACTCTTCTAACCCCTCAATGTGATCTTTTAACATCTATCAAGATGGTGTTACAGTTTAGATGTGAAATGTCCCCCAACAGGCTCATGTACTTAACACTTGATCCCAGTTAGAGAGGGAACCAACTGTTCTGCGAAGCTGTGGAAACTTAGGATTTTATCTCTGGCTGGAAGAATTAGGTCCTGGCACTCAGCTTCCAGCCCCAGTCTCTCTGTGCCCTGATTCACAGTGACGTAAGCCAGCAGCCTCCCACGCCTGCTGCCACAGCCTGACCCTGTTCCAGCTGCCATGCCTTCCCCTGCCTGATGGAGAGATCCCTCAAATTGATCCAAAATAAGTCCTTCCTCCCTTAGATTTCTCAGATCAGGTATGTTGTCATAGCAATGAGAAGAAAGAAACAATGCAGAAGGGAGCTCTTAGAATGGTTCATTTTAGTTTACCATTCAAATACGTTCATATAAGATCTTAACAAAAATTAGTTTTCAGGTCTCTGGACTCACATCCCAAATTTCCCTATGTTGTTTGATTTACTGACTCTTCCTTCCCTTTGCACCAATTGTCATCCAAATAGAAAGTGGACTCTAGCACGAGGCTAGCTTGTGATAAAAGAGTTTCAAAGTTATTTTAGGGGGAAATTATGCAGATTCTGTTTGGTGTCCGGGCCCTTCTTAAGCGCCACAAGAGTCACATTGAGACAGCCTCCTCTTTCTTCAGTTCTTCATCCCAGACACTTCATTGGTGTGAATGATTGGCACGGTAAGAGAATTTTCGATGTGCTTGTTCATCTTGGGCAATGCTTATTTAGGGAGGAAATTTAGGTATTCTGATTTCAAATAAGAAGACTGGGGGTGGGGGGAGCTGTTAAGAATCTTCAAACCATATAGCCGGGCAGTGGTGCATGCCTTTAATTCCAGCACTCCGGAGGCAGAGGCAGGGGTATCTCTGTGAGATCAAGGCCAGCCTGGTCTGCCAGAGTCACGACAGAGAAACCCTGTTTTGAAAAAAATAAAAAAGAAAGAAAGAAAGAAAGAAAGAAAGAAAGAATGAAAGGAAGGAAGGAAGGAAGGAAGGAAGGAAGGAAGGAAGGAAGGAAGGAAGGAAGGAAGGAAGGAAGAATCTTCAGACATAGCCAGACTCTATTCACCATCTTACAAGACTCCTGTTGGAATCAATCTACTGATATGCAGGCTGAGTTAATATCAGTCACACACACACACACACATACACACACACACACATTAAAATTATACAAGAGGAAAAAAGTCTTTACCTTCAATATCTCAACTAACACTTAAAATCAAGGGAATTTACACAAAGTGTTAAGTATTCCTTAATCAGCCTTCATTCTAGAAGTAAGAAGCTTGCTAACAATAAGAGCAAAGCTAATGAATCCCAGGGTGATGTTCATCAGCCCTCAAGCAGGTGTCAGGAAAACCACTTGTCCCCCTATGTATACTTTACATTCCTACCATGAACTTGTGAGGTCTACAAGTGGGCTTGCAGGTGCTCCCAAGAGAGGCCACTTCCACTGAGAAGTGATTATTATGAAATATTTCAAGTATAAGAGATAAAATATAAGCGAGAAATGTTCCTTTTTTTATTACCATTTGATTTCTATTGAAAAAAAAAATCCATACAACATATTCCGATCACACCTTTCCCTTCGCCCAGCTCCTCCCCAGATACTTCTCACATCCCACGCAACCAAATCCACATCCTTCCTTTCTCTAGCTCTTAAAAACAGAACAATACAAGAAACACACACAAAAACAGAAACCAAAATACACAAGCAAAACACCGATAAGACAAACAATGCCTAAGCAAAGCAAAGGACACACAAAATCTACAGAAATACCCTTGAGTTTATTTTGTGCTGTCCAACTACTACTGGCCATGGGGCCTAATCCTGAAGTGTGGTTAATATACCCAGTAAGACTACATTGGGGAAAACGAATTTCTTTCTTTGAAGTGGGTATCGATTGATGGGACTTCATCTGGCTTGAACCTCAGTTGGTGTTGTGTAGCAGTTAGTTGCTATGTAGCTCATTAAAGAAGACAAGGAGACATTTTCATAGATGAAAACCCTGCCAGACCACAGCAGAGAGAACCACCTGTCATGGAAAGCGCCATTGTGAACATTGGAACCCTGATTGTCTGATCTCAAGGTTTTTTATTGATACAGAAGCTCCTCAGGTGTTCTGTTGATACAAAGACTCTTCCAAAGGCCTATCTGAAGGAAACCTGTAGCCAAGTATCATCCCACAACCCTTTAGCAGCCAAGCTATGCCACCTTACGGTGAGTAGCTTGAGGCCCAAGAGGATCCCACAACCCTTTAATGGCTCAGGTATGTCACCTCTACAGTGGGGGAAACTCAAGGCCTAAAAGAAGTGTTCTCTCCTTGTTACTAGACTGTGGGAGAGAGGGCCACAAGAATTTCTATGGCTCTGCCAGAGAGCAGTGAGCAAGTGCAAATTATGATGAAGCAACCATCTTTTACATAAAGCCAACAGCTGCAGATAATACAAACTGTCAAAGGCTTAGGCAGCCCTTTCCCCCAACAATGTACAAAACAATTATTTTAAACATAGCTAGAAATAAACTTCCCCAACAGTGTTGTCTGTCCATGCTACCAGTCTCTGTGGCTTCATCTATGCCTCAAGTTCTCCTGTTGTGCCTAGGAGACACTGTTTACTTGAAATCGAGCATCCCTTCTGGCTCTTAAAACCTCTCTGCATCCTCTTCCACATATATCTCTGCGCCCTAAGGGGAGGGGTTTGAGGAAGACATCCCATTTAGAACTGAGTGCTCCAAAGTCTCTCACCGTCTGCACACTGTCTAGTTGTGGGTCTCCGTTAGTTCCCATCTACTGCAAGAAGACACTTCTCTGGAGATGGGTGAGTGAGACACTGATCTGAGTGCAAGCCTGGCATGACCCCTGGGGAGAGGGTTTCCTGGTGGAAATATTTCTGAGTATCAGCATCAGTGGCTGACACAAAGGACTGGAGATGGCTTAGAAAAGAAGTCTCAGGGGTTTGATGATGTTAAGTTAGGGGGTACAGAAAACGAGCTTTAGGGGATGGAGAAATGACTCAGCAATGAAGAGCATTGGCTCCTCTTGCGGAGGACCTAGGATCGCTTCCCAGCTCCTACACAACAGCTCACAATCATCTGTAACTCCTTCCAGGGGATCCGATGCCCTCTTCTGGCCACCACGGCACCAGAAATAGACAAGGTGCCTTGACATACATGCAGGCGAAACATTCATACATATTTTTTAAATACATATAAAATAAAAGAGCCTTTCCATGTGTTTCTAAATGGACGGTAATGCCTAACCAAGTGCTGTAATACTTTGATCCCAACGGACATATTTAAAGGAACACCGCAGCAATTGCTTTTCCTACACCCTCTGGAACCATGCTGTTTGATGGCAGGCTGTGCTCAGAGCCCCTCACCTGTTCCTTCCCCACTTCCCTTCCTCCCTTTACAAAGACAGATACACCTCCTGCCTGTCCAGAGTCTTACGCTACATTGCCCCTACGGTGTAAAATCTTGAGGTGACAGAGGGACAGTCTGGGATATGGGTGTCTGATGGGTGGACTCATCAAGACGTGGCTCTGCCTCTCAGTTGTGTGCCCGCCATGTTTTCAAGGTAGCGAAAAGTGTCAAAATGATCTCTGGCAGCTCCACACTGCACCTCGGGTAGAATGAGCACATGCCAGGGCTCAGGGCTCCATTTCTGTTGCCACACACTCAGCTGGGGAGAGGAAACACTGTCATGTTTCCCTCCCTGCTGTCCCCGGCATGCTCACAGCCCTTTCTCTGGCTATGCATCTGCTCCTCCCTCGTTCATATTCAGTCGAAATGTACTCGACAAAGACACCCTGGCTCGAAATGCGACAGCTGCACTCTTTGAAAGCATGGTACTTCTCTTCCCTTAGTGGTGATATTTTTTTTTCTCAAATCTTGGCTCATCTAGCAAATGTAATATTTATTCACAGACACAGGAGCTAATTGGAGGAGAAAGCATTCATACACATCTTCTGAAGAGACACAGTTGAAGTAAAGTTTTACATTTTGTCTTTAGTAATTATCAGAACTATCAAGTGGTCAAAAATTAAGATGTGTGGCATGCTTACGTTTTTGCTTTGATCATATTTGCACCAATCATAGTTTCCTCCATCCAAAGATTTTTACCACCAGTTTTCAGAAGCACTGTCATTTTAATAAACCCAAGCAGATTATCCCAGCACCCAACTCCAACAGGCACTCCTCGGGAACCCACAGGCCACTCTGGCCAGGGAAGCAGGTAGCATAAATGCAGATATCCTCCTCCTCCTCCTCCACCACCACCACCGCCATCACCACTACCACCTCCCTGCCTCTCCACCAAACACCAAGGAAATCCTGAGAATCATAAGGACTTGCTTTAAAAACCTGTACTCCACCAAATTGGAAAATCTAAAAGAAATGGATATTGTTCTCAGTACATATCACTTACCAAGCTAAGTCAAGATCAGATAAGCAATCTAAACAAACCTATAACCTCTAGTAAAATAGGAGCCATAATTAAAAGTCTTCAAACTACAACAGCAACCACAAAGAGAGCCAGGGTTAGTCAGTTTTAGTGAGGAATTCTACCAGACTTTCAAAGAAAAGTTAATACCAATACTCTTCAAATTATCCCACAAAATTGAAACACAAGGAACATTGCCCACTGTATTTATCGAGGCCATAGTTGCCCTGGTACCCAAACCACATAAAGACCCAACAGACAAAAAGAATTATGAACATAGATGTAAAATTTCTCAATAAAATACTTGCAAATCAAATCCAAAGACACATCAAAAAGATCATCCACCATGATCAAGTAAGCTTCATCCCAGAGATGCAGCAATGGTTCAGCATTTACAAATCAGTGTAATTCCCCATATAAAGAAACAGAAGGGAGAAAAACCACATGATCATTTCATTAGATACAGTAAAGGCCTTTGACAAAATTCAACACACCTTCATGATAAAAGTCCAGGAGAGATTATGGATAAACTTAAATGGAGAAAAACCCAAAGCAATTCCACTAAGATCAGGAACAAGACAAAGGTTGTCCACTCTCTCCGTATCTATTCAATCTGGGATGTGAAGTCTTAGCTAGAGCAATAAGACAACTGGAGGAGATCAAGAGTACACAAATTAGAAAGAAAGAAGTCAAAGTATCTTTATTCGCAGATTAGAGCAAATGATTATAAAAATTTCACTGGGAACTCCTAGAGGTGATAAACACTTCCAGCAAAGTAGCTGTATACAAAATTGTCTCACAAAAATCAGTAGCCCTCCTATATACAAATGACAAATGAACTGAGAAAGAAACTAGGGAAATAATACCTTTCACAATAACCTCAAGTGCTATAAAATACATCAGGGTAATGCTAACCAAGCAACTGAGAAACTTGTATGATAAAAACTTTAAAACGCCGAAGAAAGAATTGAAAAATATCTCAGAAGATGGAAAGCTCTCCCATGTTCAGGGATCTCTAGAATTAGCATAGCAGAACTGGCTATCCTACCAAAAGCAATCCACAGATCCAATACAGCCCCCATCAAAATTATAACTCAATTCTTTACAGATCTCAAAAGGGCAATTTTCAGCTTCATATGGCGTCACAAACAAAACAGATAACTAAAACAGTCCAGAATAATAAAAGAACTGCTGGAAGTTATCACCATCCCTGATTCCAAGTTGTACTACAGAACTAAAGTAATAAAAACAGCATGATACTAGAAAGAAAAAAAACAAAAAACCAGACATGTTGACTGATGGAGTCCGATTGAATGAAGACACAGACATAAATTCACACAGTTAGGCCGGGCAGTGGTGGCACAGACCTTTAGCTCCAGCAGAAAGATCTCTGTGAGTTCAAGGCCAGCCCAGTCTACAGAGTGAGTTCCAGGACAGTCAGAGTTACAACAGAAAAACCCTGTCTCAAAAAACAAAATAAAACAAAAAAAATAAAAAATAAAACCTCACACACTTATGGATCTCTGGATTTTTATAACAAAACCAGAAATACACACTGGAAAAAAGACATCAGCAAATGGTGCTGGCCAAAATGGATGGCTGTGTGTAGAAGAATGCAAATAGATCCATACTTGCTGCCCTGCCCAAAATTCAGCTGCAAATGAATCAAAAACCTCAACATAAAACCAAATACACTGAACATGGTAGAAGAGAAAGTGAGGAATAGTCTTGATCTCATTGGCACAGGAGATGGTTTTCTGAATGGAACACCATTTGCCTGTGGATATTAGCTGTTAAGTCAATGACAACTAAGCTACACTCCAAAGAACCACAGAGGTTAGATACAGAGTAAGGGACAGAAGTACAGGGCAGACAGATCTCCCTAAAATGGAATAGATAGCTATGAATGGACTGGATTACGGGAACAAGAAGTGGAAGGAGAGGGAAGAGGGAGACAAGGTGAGGAATATGGGGAGAGAGATAAAATTAAGGGCCATTTGAGGAGTAGAATGGAAACCTAGTACAGTAGAAGCTTCTTAAAAGTTTCTTACGTACACACATGAAGGTAATCTAAAATAAGTCACCAAATAATGGAGGAGAAAGAGCCCCAATTGGACATCTCCTTTCACCAAACGAAGCTCCCAATACTGGGACTGGGTATTATCTAATTGAATTGTTGGTCTAATGGTCTTATGGGAACCCTCAAACAACCCAGGCTGTTGCCAAAACTATAAGTGGTTCTTCACAAACTGATGGCAAGGTCCCATTGCTGAAAACAACTCCCACACAACTCATCGCACATAAAGAAGTCAAGCTGGTGCCTACATAGAGCCTTCACCCCTACATGCTAGCACATTTAGTACAAGGAGGTACTCTGCACACCACCAAAGGAGAAATGCCAACACCAATCCAGCCACAAACACTTTGATCTACGACGCTGACCTGCCTACAAGATAGGCTAGAGCAATGGTGGCACAAAGCTTGTAGGAGTAACCAACCAATATCTGATTTGACTTAAGGCACACTCCACAAGATGGAACCCATATCCAACACTGCTTAGGACCTAGGATAAAAATACTACTATTTTAAATATATATATATATATATAGATAGATAGATAGATAGATATGTATATATGTATGTATATGTATGTGTGTGTGTGTGTGTGTGTGTATATATATATATATATATATATATATATATATATATATATATATATATCAATAAGATGACTCCTAATGGCACTGTGTTGTACTTGTAGATCGGTGCCTTGCTCAGCCAACATCAGAGAAGCTTCCTCCTGCAGCAGGTAGAAACAAATGCAGAGACCAACATAGTCAGATATTATGCAGAGAGTGAGAGACCCTGGAATATTCAGCTCTAAATGGAATGTCTCCATCAAATCCCTCCCTCCAGGGATCAGGGAATCTCAAGCAGAAGAGGGGGCTGAGTGTAAGAGCCAGAGTGGATAGAGAACACTAAGAAAACAAGGTCCTGTAAGTCAACAAGATCAAAGCACAATGAATTCACAGAGACTGGGGCAATGTACACAGGGCCTGCATGGGTCTGCACCAGACGGGGTCCTAGAGCTGAAAGGAGACGTGGGCTCATGACCTCATCCCTAACCCAGAAACATTCTACAATTGATAACCATTTGCAAATGAAAATTTAATTTTCTTCAAGGGAGTCTCAGTGGGGAAACAGACTACTCTTAAGGGTAGGCTGCATGGACAACAGAAAATGAACTCAATGGCATCTGTGGAGATTTCTTGGGCTTTTCCTTTTCTTTTTTAATTTTATGTCATTGTTCTTATTTTTATTTTATTTTATTTGCATTTTTTCTTCTCCCTTTTTACCCTACAGGTTCTTTGCACATATATTAGGGTTCCCAGTTTAGTGTTTTTATGGGACTCCTGAGTGTGAGAACGAGTGGGTCTCTGTCTCTTGTGCATTCTCTTGGGGTTTCTCCTTCTGTTTGTTTGTTTTGTGCAATTTCAATGTGTTCATTTTTACTTTATCTTATTTTATTTTATCTTATTATTATCCCTTAGAAATCTGCTTGTTTTCTAATGAGAGACAGAAACGGGGTGGATCTATATGTGAAGGGAGGTGGGGAGGAACTGGGAAAATTAGAGGGAAGGAAAACCATAATCAGGGTATATTATGTGAAAAAAGATCCATTTTCAATAAAAGTGAAAAATTAAAATTAAATAAATAAATAAATTTCTAAACAAGACATTCAAAAATATCTATTGAGTATAAAGAAATAAATTACATTATTCATTGTTACTAGAATAAATCCATTCATGTTAAACCAAAGTCCTGCTTTATACAAAATAATTATTTTCATAAACCCAAAACATAAGGATAAACTTTTAATTTTTTGCAAATATTTTTAATACCTGAACTGAAGATGATTGCATTACATCTGCTTCTGTACTCGACCTGTTGAAATGAGCTATTAAGTAATGACTGATGACTAAATCTAACTTCACAAAGATACCCAGTTGCAAACAGAAAGATTTTATAAGTTTTCCCTTTTTGTTGTAGGTATTCTTTGACATCAATACTAAGTAAATGCAAATTTTCTAAATATTAGTTGTGTCGTGAACACAGCTGGGGACACATTTCCTCTGTCCAGATAGAAATCATTGATAGGTAAAGGAGCAACCACTTAGTGCTGGCAATCCCGGGATTCACATCCTGAACCTATAAATTCAGAGGCTTATAGCTCAAAGCACTAAGAATTAGAGGCTTATAATTCTAAGTTGTCAAATGGGAGGCTTATTGAAATAAATATTTAAGTCAGCGGCTTATTACTTGGAGGGTGAGCTTAGAATCTTAGCATCCAGTAGAAAGGGTAACAGCACACAAACTTTGGGTTCAGGGACCCTTAGCTATTTAACACTTGGCAATCATGCCAACTCTTCCAGTGACTAGGGCTTGGAGTCCCTGGAGGTTTGCATCCTGTGTTTTGCTGGTCATAGTCTCTCATCTTCTATAGTCTTGGCTCCTCTATCACCCTGAGCTCTTGGACACTCTCTCCTCTGACTCTCTTTCACCATAATCTAATGTTACAGCTCCAAGTGTTGACTGCCTGCTCTTTTAGTTCTCAAAGTTTCTTTCTCTTAACTGCCTCCTTGACAGCATTGTGGTTGCGACTCCTGACCTAAAATTCCCAGGGTCTTCTCTGTCTTTTGTGAAGTCAGCTCAGCCCAGCCTCTTCTGTCAGTGATAAAGACCACAACAAGCAGACAAGCAGATCATTTGAGAGAAGTCATTATAGACATCTAAAGGGTTTTTTGTTTGTCTTAGTTTTTTTTTAAGATTTAATTTTATGTGTATGGGTGTTTTGCTGACATGTGTATCTGTGCGTCACACATGAGCAGTGCCCATGGAAGTCAGAAGAGGGCACTGAATCTCTAGGAACTAGAGTTATGGATGGTTGTGAGCCACCATGTCACTGCTGGGAACTGAACCTGGGTCCTCTGGAAAAGCAGCCAGTGCTCCTAATTGCTGAGCCATCCCCCTAGCCTGTAGAAGTTTGAATTTTTAAAAAGAAAATGGAAAAGAAACATAGGATATAAATGGTATACTGGGATACTAACTGCTTTGTACATCTGTAGAACATGTGTATACTTGGGGAAGACTGAGAAGACATGAAGTCTCCCCACTGAGTAAATGGATGACACATGTCAACATGCATGTTGGCACATGACACATGCATCAAGGCAATGGGATTATGGAACTTGTTGCTGTCTTAATTTCTATATGCTATTTTTAAACTTTAAAAATGGGAATCTATAAAAGCCTGAATACAAAGACATGTCTGTACTTCTGAACTATCTGATAAACTGTTTTGATGTTATTGGAAAACTATCACAGAGCTAAAAGCTAAACATATATATATATCATGTATATATATATATATATATATATATATATATATATATATATATCATGTATATTTATATGTACATGTATATCAACATGTCTTTCCTTCCTATAACTTCCTTTGCTTGTCCATGTTCAAAAATAACTGGATTTTTAAAAAAAAAATGTGACATACAAACCCACTGGAAAGCCAGCATTACAAAAGGAAAAGAAACATGGCTAAAGAGATGGCTTGGTGGGGTTAGAATGCTTACTGGCATAAGAGCTTGCTTTTACTCACGTAAAAAGCCTGGCCTAAGCCAGGCATGGTGGCGCACGCCTTTAATCCCAGCACTCAGGAGGCAGAGGCAGGCCCCAGGCTAGCCCCATCTACATAGTGAGTACTAGAACAGCCAGGGCTACACAGAAAAACCCTGTCTCAAAAACAAACAAACAAACCAGAGCTTGGCTCAGCCACACACGTGCATATAATCCCAGAGCTAGGCAGGGGGTGGAGGGGAAGACAGGAGGCTTGTGAGTTGCCAGCCTATCTTCGGCTTCAGTGAAAGACTCTGTCTCAAAGAAATAAGGCAGAGAGTGATAAGGTGGGACACTGGATGTCTTCCTATGGACATATGTCCATTCCACACCCCCATATATGACACACATGCATAAACACACACTCAAACACACGAAGGAAAGTCTGTCATTTGCAACATGAGGATGAACTTGGAGGACATTATACTAAGTTCAGTAAACCGGGCACAGAAAGGACAAAAATCACGTGCGTTACTAAACACGTGAATATGAGATAGAGTCACCGAGGCTGGAGTCTAATGGCTGTTAGCAGAGGTGAGGTAGAATGCAGAGGGGAGATGCTGGCTGAAGGGCACAGTGCTGCAGTTAGGAGGAACGGTCCTAGGGGTTTATGGTGATTAATCGGTTAATTAGCTAGAGTCTATCCAAAGTGTTGAAACAGTTTAGCCAGGCAGTTATTCCTTTCCTGTCTATGGACCTCTTTGGGTTACCAACCAGGTCGATGCTATTTTTATAATGGCAGCAGGTAGTTGATTGGCGCTTCTACATATGGTGCAGAAGCGATAGTGACTAGAACTGGTTGCAAAATGAGTTGAGACTTGGTGTATTTCACTGCTCAAAGAAAGTCAGATGTCGTTATGAACGTCCTTTAATTCTCTTATGTTCCAAGTCTGGGGTGCATATCGTTTTGGTGTCCTCATTGACAATGTGGAAAGTTCACGTCATTCTTGGGAGAGAAGGTATTTGTGCAGCTGTTTGGGGTGAGACATGAATGAACTGTTTTTTTCCAGTGGAATCTTATTTTTACCTTGAACTATTGGCAGACAGACTGGTTGTTTGAATGTGAGTATTTGGTAAACACCTTTTTTTTTTTTCCATTTTTGTGTCACCATGGGGAGACTGTGCCCTTTCCATGCCCAGCAGCAAGGGAAGAATGTCTTTGCCTAAGCTTCCTAATACCCAGTGTTACCGATAACCTATGAGGTGGGTTATGGTTGTTCAGATGCACAATTATTTGTGTGGATCTTTTAATTCATTTATTTTCATTATCTGAGTTCTTCGGTGAGTTTTCTTCTCGCATCTTCTTCTGCTATTTGATTCCCGAAATATTATATAAAGTTTATCAGCAAAAGGGGAAAAGAAAAAGACCAGAAGGAAATTCACCAAAGATTAACAAACATTACTACTAAATTCTATGATTATTAGTGACTTCCTTTCATGCTTTCTTGATTTTTGCCAAAGTTGAAATAATGAACACATCTTCAGTAATCATGAAAATCAATATGAATTATTCAGATTGTATTCTTTCCGCTTCAATAATACTAATACCAACTCTGCACGTGTGGGAGGAATACTTTACAGCATCTCATCCTGCTGACAACTTCTTCCCCAGCCATGCCAGATCCTCATGCTGGCCTCCTTGCATGGCATTTGATCTGCCCTACTATGTGTTACACTCAATGACGAGAACAAGGCTGGGTGGAAACGGACCGTCTGCTAACGCTGTTGATGGCCATGTGGATCCTTCCAACCACGAGTACTGGTTTAACAAGGGCTACATGGTGTCGATACTTCTAGATCCCTGCAAAAGGCTTTTTTTTTCTGCACAGATTTACATATCTTCAACTCACCTTCCAGGGCAAGAACTCTGAATCAATATTCAATTACTTATGACTTTCAATTTTTAATTAGCATGTGTCTCAACTGGATGGCTGAATGGTCCTTTGTACTTTGAGAAGAGTCATTATCAAGAGTATTATTTTGGCATCTTTAAAGACATATATTTAATTATTTATTATGTGCCCAGTTCACATTGTGTCAGACCTCCAGGCACTCAGGAGGGGAGATTTTTAAACACGCCAGAATGAGATCAAGATTTTCCATGTATGCAAGAATAAAAACACTTTAACCTATAAAAGAGGACTCAGTCAGAAATCATGCACATTCGTGTATGCATACTCTCTCGCACAGAGAATATACTCTGAAACTTTTTTCATTGCTGTATGTTCATTGTACATGGTTTAGAACATTTAAGGACATGCTTGTATCCCGTTTATAATGTCTTTGACCATATCCCTACACATTCTTCTCCACCCTCTCCCTTTTTGCCCTCCCAATTGTCCACTTTGTTACCCTTGACAGTTTAAAAACTGTATATTCATTCAGTTTTCCTACGCTACGTCTTTAAGACAGACTAGAAATTGTTGAGTCATTAGAGTCAATTACTAATTTTGGAAAACAGTTGAACATTTTCAAAAAGCCAAATAACTTTTATATGCTAAAAAATAAATGTAAAAATAATGACCAGAGTAACTACATGAACATTTTAGTGGCCACTTATTTCTACCTCTAAAACTAACAAGCAGTACGGTTGTTTGTGGGAAAAACACCTGTCATTTAACAAACAGGTTGCTGTCCACCCACCACACTAAAAGTTCTGTCAATGTCATCTTCCTTTCATCTTCACAGTCACGATGGAAAATAGGTGTCGTTATTGCTTGTCTGTAGACGGGGGAATTAAAACTTAGAAATTAGTGTGCCTAAGGTCACCCAAGTAGTAAGCAATCGAAGTGGAAAAATCAAACCCGCATATGTTACACCCCAAAACCAATACTCTTAAGTTCTGTTCACCTCTTGGGGCCCTGTGAGGGATTTAAAAATGCAAATATTAACAAAGTACTTTATTTTTTACCAACATTACTGTGTACTTTTTAAATACTCATGAATGACCAGGGTTAATCATAAAAATGTTAAAGCAGTGGCGTGCTAATGTCACTATAAATGAGTGTTGCAGATGGAAAGCTCCAGCCTCTTTATTTTTATATCACACAAAGACATCTACATAGAGAACAAGGTCTCACCGCATCCGTGCAGAAGAAATTCTTAATGTCCTAGTTCCCGTGTTAATGCTTTCTATCATTTGAAAATAACTTTTGTAATTGCCAAAATGTCTGTGCGCATTTGCTTCTAAATCACAGAAAGATTGTGAAGGAAGTTAAATAGAAAATTAAGCAAGAGGCGAAACGCAACCGCCTCTGTGCTGCTGACCTTGATGCAGAACAGATTATTTAAAGGTAAGCACGCCTTGCCTAGCCCTTCTTCCAGCATAGTTTTCCTTTGTGTAGTACAGGCTGCTCAGCCTTAACAAAGGGAAATTGGTAAGAAGATAATTAGATCTTCTTTTTAAAGATGATCTACCAATACCACCTTTAAAACCACCTGCATCGTCTCAGCAAATGAAATAACACATGAATATAAATGTTTCATGCAGCTATCAAACATTGATAATAAAGGTTTGAATATTTATTGTTACCTTTGGCCAATGCCTGAGTTCACTCTTTAGCAGGAAAGACACAGCAAGGGAAGGATCGCCTTTGGGTACTACTGATTGGGATGGTGTCCGTATTAGAATATCCCCGTGGGAAACAGGGCCCAGGATCCTTAATCTTCTTAATATGACCCTTCTCTACATTCGTGTGTAATCAGCTTTCTCTCAAATTCTAATAGATTCTTCTCCCTTTTTTTCATATAAAGCTCTGTGCTTCCTCGCAATTGGGGATATTTAAACGACCCCATGTCCTTCTGCAGTCCCCAGGAAAGGTTTTCCTGGCTGAACCCAGGGGATTTTGTTGCCCCATTAGTACTGACTCCAGGCAAAATGTTTTTCTGTGAACATCAAAGCATTTCGAGCAGTTATCTGACTAACCTTACGAATGAGAAGATCACACTGCCTTTTCTGTGCCTCTTCTCACCTTCTGAGAATTGAAGGAAGGTGGAGCAGAAAAGTCATACCCCAAATCTTACAATGTCACTGTAGGTGCTTTGTCTGGTTTTTGTTATTGTTGTTGTTTGTTTTCTGTTGCTATGGTAAACACTGTGACTAAACACAACTTCCATCTGTGAGGGAAGTGAGGGAAGCAGAAACTCAAGCAGCCACCATAAGCTTACTGTCCTGCTCTCCAGACTGAATATCAGTTGCCTTTCTTATACCTCCCAGGACCACCTGCCCAGAAATGGCACTGCCCACCCTGGACCCGGCCCTCTCACATCAATCACTATTTAACACCCCGCAAACTTGCCTACCGAACAACCTGATGGAGACATTTTCTCCACTGAGGTTCTCTCTTGCCAGGTAACTCTAGCTCACATCAAGTTGACAAAAGGTAAATAATAATAATAACCAGCATGTGCTTGCTTTTTACTGGGCCTAGTTCTGTGAGCTGGACTTTGTAAAGTCATTCATATCACACAACACCCGTCTGAGATAGTACCCATCTCTCTTCCATACTGAAAAACTGAGTGCTAGGAATGTTCACAAAGTTGTTCAAAGATCACCTACCCTAGAGAATGGTAAAGGTAGGACATGCACACCAACAGGCAGGCTCCATAATCAAGCCTGGAAACACGACAGTCAGCCATCCAAGAATCTAAGGTCAATTCCAGAAGAAAAGGAAAGTTTTCCCTTCTTCTATCAGATCAACACAATCCACAGCCTCCTTAATTAGGACACTATTGTGTTGTTAGTACAGCCCCATTTGACAGTTAAAAGGACAGAGGTAAACTAGGAAAGCAAACATGGACTTCATGACGTTCAATCTCTTGTTCCCAGAAGACATTGGGGAAAGAAATGGCAGAAAAGCATCAGGGCAGATACCTAAACAGGAAAACCAGCAGGAAAGGGGGAGGGCCCAGGGGTCCTATAAAATACCCAAGCCAACTGAATCTCAAGAGAATTGCGACCCTCCCACCCAGGAGGGATAAAGCTGTTCAGCTTTCTCCTCAGTTTAGTCTTCTGTACATTCCAATTTTTGTTTTTTCTCCATCTTCTTCTCTCCCAGATGTTCAACTCTTTGTTAGTCACAGAGAACAAGCTCAACAATCCACTATACAACCACCACCACGCTGCACTCTTGAGCACCAGCTGTCAGCTGAAGTTGGACAGACCTACTTCAGCCCTCCAGACCCACTTCCACCCCCCAGACCCACTTCCGCCCTCCAGACCAGCTTCTGTGCTACCTGGATGAGACTTTAAGGTGGTTACTCTCGGTTTCTCCGGAGGGCAGTCGAATGGGCTGAACGGCCTTCATTCTGCGGTCCTTGCTTCACTCCTTCTGAAGAACCTAAACTCACGCCCCAAAGAGCCAATCAGATCATGCCACTAAGAACCAATCAGATCGTGCCCCTAAGAGCCAATCGGATCGCACCCCCTAGCCCACCAATTCTCTCCAGTCAGAGCTTGATAAAACAGAATAACACCCAATCCGTAACCACTGGGTTAGAAACTCCCTCCCCTTCCTGTGACTGTGATGAAAAGCCTGCCTAACCCCAGCTTGGGCTTTTCTGTCTGAACCTGCTGCGTGGATGGATGCAGAGAGCCCCTGCTCGAAACTTCAATAAAGGCTACTTGCTTTTTGCATGAGCTCTCTGGTGGTCTTTGGGGACCTGACTTCTGGGCGCAACCCTTCTTGGTCATTCAAGTTCTTTTTAAGAAGGCTTTACACTGAAAGTGTTTCACATTCAGTGATGACCACCTTGAGCCCTCTTCATTTTGAGGAAGTCCTTCATCTCCTCAACCCAGCGACCATGTTTCTCTCCTCTAGGTCAGCACGCACAGCGTGGGTCCCTCACTACATCTTTTACTCTTTATTTGCCTTTTATGAGAATTACATCCAGAACTTATTTTCTCTGTGTTTTGATAAAAAAGAAAGCTTTTTGTTCTTTCTTGTCCGATGGATTTCCCAAACGGCCCTTGTTACTTGAATGCTGTCCTTTTGTCCCATAATCAATAATGATAAAGCAAGCGTTGCACATTCTAGCAGCTAACACTGAGCTAAAAGGCAACAGGAAACTAATTTTTACTACATTTTTGTACCGTATTTCGTACTACAAAAGTCAACTTGTTGGAACACCATGTTTTTGTTTTCCTTTCAACTAAAGCTTATTATCTTTGACACAGGTAGATTTGCAAAGGGTAATGTAGCGTTATATCGTCTGCTGTCACTATGGAGTTTGATTTACAAAACACTAATCGTAGAAAAATATCTCTCACTGTGGCAGTCATCCGAATTTTGACTGGCCGAGGTCAAGCGCTATGGAGGGACCATCAAGAGAGAATGTGCAGCCATTCCCCTCCTTGCTCTTAGCAATGATGGACTGCTTCCAGACTGAAGAACTATCTCCAGAGATATATTTACGGAGACAGCATGGCAATAGTAGATATCGTGGCTTCTTATTTGCAGTCTTTAAGCACAAGTATACAGCGGTGCTGTGGGTCTTATTTTCCAGCCTCTTCCACTCTACCGAGTTCGAAAACAATGAACTCACCAACAAATCAAGTGAGTTGAAGAGGTTAAAGCAAGGATGGAGAACTGTCTCCAATTATTGAAGCTTTCAGTTTTGTGACTTGTTTTGTCGTCAAACATCTTATTTCTCTACCAAATAAATACTGCTAACTTCTTTCTGTTCCATGGTGGGACCAATAGAGAAATGGCAGAAAATTCAATATAATCAAAACATATAGGCAATGAAGAAAACACGTATCAGAGTAAAGATGCTTTCCTAAGGGCACCTCATTAACAATTCAAACAAAGTCAGAGCTTGAGACGCAGGCTTCAAAAACAGCACCTTTTCTTCCAGACATACAATGGCACCGTCCAGAAGCGGCTCCAAGAAATGACAATTGGAAATTGTAAAACAAAACATAAATCTAAATGACCATAACAAAGCGCATTGTTCTGTGTGATTCTGAAGTTTCCAGTTGATTCTAGGATGGTAATAGCAGTTAATAATTCTGAAGTTTCAGGGTGTGGTGGTTGATGCCTTTGTCCTACCACTTGTGAGGCAGAAGCAAGCAGATCTCTGTGAGTTCAAGATCAGCCTTGACTATATAGTTGAGTTTTAGGCCAATGAGGCCACAAAATAAGATGCTGCTTCAAAAAAAAAAAGGAAAATAATAAATAAATAAATCTAGAGTCAACCGATGGTTTTTTTATCCTATTTCTTCCTTTGTTTTTGTTCGTTTTGAACCAAAAATCACATGTATATTTAATAAAATAGTCTATAAATAATATTTTTTAAACCAGGCTGTAGTGGTATACATCTTTAATCCCAGCACTTGGGAGACAGAGGCAGGCAGCAGGCAGATTTCTGTAAGTTCAAGGCCAGCCTGGTCTACAGAGTGAGTTCCAGGACAGACAGAGTTACACCAAAGAAACTCTGTCTTAAAAAAAATAAAATAAAATTTTTTTCATAATAATTTCTGTGTTTTCTTTGGTTTATCAGTGGGAGAAATAGCCAGAATCGCAAGCCAGAACTGGAATGTAGCTCAGTGATAGAGAACTTATATAGCATGCACAAAACTACAGGATCCATCTGCAGCACAAAGAGACTGACAGACAGTTAGACCTATCCTAGTAAACATAGAACATACAAACTCCGGAGCCCTTAACTCTCTCCATTCTGTTCATGAAACTCACCATGAATATTTGAACCATGATTTTGCCTTTCAAACACTGGCACTGCCAGCCATGCCTAAGGTAAGTCCTTTCCTTTGCATGTCACCAGCCTGTAGACCTCCTGCTCAGCAGGCAACGCTTTGGACTCCTTGCACCCCAAACACAACAATCAAACAAACTGATTTTGTCGATTTTACACCAGCTATATGATTTCTAGACACAAATCAAGGATTTTAATTCTCATCTTCTTTTCCCTGTAAGTACCCAAATGGAGGTTATAGACTATGGCCAAAGAAAGTGTAGTGTGGCCATATAGATGTGTGGTAAGAAACGAGGATTTAAGTAAGACTTTGCCTCATTTGTTTCCCAAAACATGAATATCACTCTTTCAATTGCATCAAATTTCACTAGAAGGGTTTCTTAACATTGTATTGGATTACATGGTTTCCTCATTGGCCAGTCAACACCACACAGGTTGAGCAAAGAATCCCTCACTCTACTCTTGGGATTTCATCAAAGAGGCCACCCTGAAGTTTCTAGCCTAGCTTGGGGAGAACTGAACCTCATCTATTACTGATCACTATCAATGTCTTTTATCTCCCCTACTCAAGGTAGCTTCCCTCAGCTCACTCACATTTCTTGATCGACAAAAATTGAGGAGCATAAAGCATATTAACTTATAATGCCAATGTATTTGGTTAACAATTTAAAAGACCATACTAAATAGAACTAAATTCTAGTGTCACAACTATAGAGTGGTTATAGCAATAACTTGTATTTCCCAAAAGCTAGAAAAATGGATTTTAGATAGTTTCAATGTAGTAACATGATAAACATTTGAGAAGATGAAAATTCTTGTCTTAATTAGACATTACACAATTGGACATATATTTAAACATCATCTCTAGTACCTTATAAATATAAATATATATATATATATATTTTATTTATCAACTTTAATGTTTTAAATATACTAAAAAATTCATGACACTATAATATAAAAACGTTTTCAGTTCCACAGGATGTAAGAGCTGTTTGATTTTATGTGATCTTTTCATTCTCTTGAATCTCTTGAAGGCAACCACTATTTTATTACAAATCCACTAAACATTTGAATACGTATAAAACACTTGCATTTTCAGGTTTAATATCTAGGGGAAGATTTAATGAATTTCCACAACCTTAAGTCTTTTATGATTTGATCTCTTAGTCAGCTTGTTTTTTATAGGCATATTTCCAAAATTTCACCCTTAAAAGTGATTAATAGCACCAGGCAGTGGTGGTGCAGGCCTTTGATCCCAGCACTCAGGAGGCAGAGGCAGGCGGATCTCTTTGTTTGAGGCCAGCCTGGTCTACAGAGTGAGTTCCAGTTCAGTCGGAGTTACAACAGGGAAACCCTGACTAACACCATCTCAGCATAAAGTCATACTCTCTAATTCGAAACTGGATCGTTTGCCTTAAAGTTCAGAGAAATTACTTCCTTGTGAGTATTTAGTGTCTGCTTTTCCATTTAATACAGAAAAAACTCATTTATTAATGAGAGAAGTACCACTAAAATCCCTTTGTAAAATTTCTGAATGTACTCTCTTGTGATACCTTTTGTTCTCAATCTTTTTTATAGTTGGAATATTTTTAACTTTGTGACTTTACCATTTTGAAGTCAAAATGTTGACTAAAATAGCATTATACAGTTATCTATGACAGTAAAATACTCTTTCTTTAATTTTAGTTCCTGGAAGGTTAGGAAAGTTCCCTTTCCTCTATCCTCACACAAAAACAATGCTGGGGAACACTTTTACAAATATACCCTGTGTATAAATATAACTTTAAGATGATATGAGTGGTAACGGAGATAAAGCCACATTTTCAATCAATATATTGAAGCTCTGGGAGTTTTACATGCTATTGTTCACTTTGGGGAGACTCAGAAGAGAATCCGCATCTATTGTACAAGGAAATAGAAAAAAAAAAACAAAACCCCAGGAACTTTAGTCATTCAACACTGATTAAAGAATAATGGGCAGAAAGTTTTATGTAAGTGAAAAGAAAAGTCTTCTGGGATTGCTGGGGTTTTTGTAATGGACAGCAACAGGCTTTGGATCAACCCCTTCAGGTTCTGTCCAGGGATTAACTCTTGAAAATGTCCTCCGTTTTTTATTCAATACCCCATTATAATCACCCATTCATATCATCGTTCACTCATTCAATCAATGGCTATTTTTAACTTCTGCTGTATGCCAACAACAACTAGTAATAGGATAGAAATACAAAAACCAACACCCTGGAAAAATCAAAAAGAGTTATATGTGCACATTGGTTAAAGTGGATCTGGAGTTACCACACGGAACAGGATAACACAAACAAGTGAACGTGTGAACGTGTCCATCTCTGTCAATATGACCTTCCTGAAGAATTTGAATTTGTAAAAAAAAAAAAAAATGATAAAAATATAATCTTGTACCAAGCTACTTTACAAGAATAAAACTATCTTGAATTGAAGATAGACTCCATACAAATACCATCAATTAAAACCAACCTAAAGCCACTGCCCAAATGTGGTAGACTTTTTGTAAGTTACACGTTTTAAATCTTGTGTGTATGTGTGTATATTCATGTTTGTTTATGTATGAGTACTAACATGTGTGTATCACAATGTACATACGATGCTCACAGGACAACCTTGGGTTTTGGTCCCCACCTTCCACCTGATGCATGCCGCAGGATAACTAGCCTGAAAGCTTCTGAGGATTATCCTGTCTCCACTTTCTTTAGGAGTTCCATAGAAGCACTAGAGACATAGAAACATTAGAGACATGTTCACTCCTGTGTGCTTGGCTTTGCTCTGGGTTCTAGAGATTCAAACTCAAGTCCTTTATCCCTTAAACAACCTCCCCAGCATCCACTGAAAGATGGTGAGAAAAGCATGTTTGTTTTCTCTAGCAAATCTCACTGGTTATATACTCTGTACCATTTGTAGTGCTTCCTCCCTTTTTTCTGCATCTCCTCACTGTGAAGAGCCTGGAGAATTCTAGAGATGTCATGTTTCTTTCAGCAGAGGCCCTGGCTTGATATTTGAAGAATCCTTATCCTTCTGACTGAATAATATGCCAGTGTACTTGTATTTTTAAAATGCAAGGGATCTTTTAAATGCAAAAGATGGTGATGTCTTTTAATAGATTATCCTTCCACATCTGGAATTTTTAAAGCAAATGCCTATTTATTTGATACGAGAGGGTAATTGACGATAAAGACACATGACACCATTCTCTTTTTGCTGCAGAGACTGGAAAGCAGTACACACATTTAAAATCATGGGCAACTTGGTTTCCAATGCTGAGCCTTATAAATATTTCTATGCAATAACGTTTTCACTTATATTCTCTGCACTCTAAAATAGGAACAAATTCTCTAAATCTGTAACCATTTTTCAAATGAAGAAGAAATATAAAATGGAAAACCACATTCTTAATCAGGGTAGTATGCTGTCATGTTAGTTACTGTCCATCAGGCATTACATGTGAAGCCAGATGCTTTCCCACATTAACTCCTACAGCAGTTCAGGAGTAGAAGCCATCTTCCTTTCACAGGTGAGAAACCTTCCCCACGGTCACATGGCCAATAAGAAATGGGTCAAGAAACAAAACCATTTGATTAATGAACGTTATTCTTTTTCTCCCCAAAACTACAAAGAGCATGAACTGAGGAATTCTGCTATGTTGGGTTCCATCCCAGCCCTATTGAGACCTGTGACACATTTTGGACTATCTACTTAATGCCTTTGTTTCTCTTTTTCTCTTATAATACAAGCAACATTACTTTCTACCAACACGCAGTACAGATGACATGAATCGACAGTGGGAAAGTATCCTGAGCCTGCCTGCCAGTGTCTTCATCGTCTTCATCATCACCACCACCACACAGTGAGGGCCTCTGGGGGAACCTCTCCCCACTCTATTTCTCCTTTCCCTGGCCACCATCTGACTCCACATTTATCTTCAAAGTTACGTTTATTGGAAGAGATGTCTCTGCTCGTGATCTCCATGTTCTATCCTCATAATCAGTAGTCTAGCCATTCAGCTATGGGTTCCTTGGCCCCTTCCCATTACACATTTCTCCCATTGAGCCCTCTGTGTCAGAGACTATTGCAGTCATCAAATCCCATCTACTTGGCTGGAGATAATACAGCTCAGTGGTCTCCAGACAGTTTGTCCAGCCCCCATGATATCAGACCCTTCTGGACCCTCCAGTCTCTATGCCAGTCCCCTCCCAGTTTCTTCTACTGGTGTCAGATCCTATACTTCAGGGATCTATAAGCCTTTTGCCTCAAATGCTAGATCAGAAATATCTTAGGCTTTGTGGCAAAATATAATATTATGGGTTTTTCTTTATTTTCTTTACAAACTTTTAAAATGTAAAGAAAGAAAGCCACACAAACCCAAGCCCCAGGCTGCCTTTCCCCATGAACTGTGTCATACAGACCCTGTTCAAAGAGACCAACAGATGTTGAGCCAGCTGTTCTCTCACCCGGCTCCCTGGAGAACCTTATCTGATCTCAAGCCTTAAATACACTCATGTATTGAAGGCTTCCAGAGAGATCAGCCCAGAGCTGACCCTTTTTCTCTTTGTGAAATAATTATATACTAGCTGTGTATTTGACAGCACCCATGCATCACTACTAACGCTCTCAAATACCAAACATCTGAAAGATTATTACTTGTCTGCTTCTTTAAGACATCTCCAGGTTGGTAAAAGACAACATCATCCCCAAGTCCAGAGTTCACCCTGAAACCCTCCTTTCTTTATATTTTCCAAACCCATCCCATGTATTTTCAACATACATCTGAACTACATCCTTCCTCTGCAGTCCCTTGACCTTCATCCTAACCTAAGCCCTCACTGGCTGTCATCTGAATGCTTGCAATGGTTAGGGGATCCCTAACTTCTACTTTCACCTCCCCATAGCACACAAAGGCAGGTAAATTCATCAAATTTTGGCTTAGTGATACCACACTAGCTTTATCATCAGTAGTGCAAGGGAGAGTGTGAAACCACGCCCTCACTTGGAAACTCACTCCCTGGACCATCATGTGATTCTGAGCTCAGGAAGATGAGGAGATCTTGCAAAGCAGCCTGGTGAGAACAAAGCTCGGAATGGAGAGATGGCAGAGCAATGGTTATATTCCCCTGAAGAGGGATGCCTGGAGGGACACCATTGTAGAACACTCGATCCACTGTCTTCTGCTTCCAGTCATGAGAGTACAGGTGGTAGTGGGGGGGGGTAGGAGTCTCAGTTATGAATGGGAGTGACCTCAGCCAAATGGGAGAAGAATTTATGAACTATCAAGACTCCTTGCAGTTCCACCCATAGATGCTATCTTAGAACCATAAGATTTACTGGCTAGAGATGCTTAGCAAAAGTGTGTCCATCATGCCTAGTAGCAATGCTTTTCTGGCCTCCAGATTCTAGTCTATTACACAGTCCCTTTCTCTTCTAGGTTCTCCCCCACCCCACTCCACCCCACCTTTGTGTTGCAAAGTAGCACTTAGATATTTCATTTCTGCTGGATGCAAAGGACCAGGATATCTTAAAGTATCACACTTTTTTCTCTTTTTGAGACAGAGTCTCTCTATGTTGTCCTGGCTGTCCTGGAACTCGATATGTAGACCAGGCTGGCCTTGAACGCAATAGAGATCTGCCTGCCTCCTGCCTCTGCCTCTGCCTCTGCCTCTGTATCCTGTGCCTCTGCCTCTGCCTTTGCCTCCTCTGCCTCTGCCTCTGCCTCTGCCTCTGTATCCTCTGCCTCTCTGCCTCTGTATCCTCTGCCTCTCTGCCTCTGAATCCTCTGCCTCTGCCTCTGTATCCTCTGCCTCTCTGCCTCTGTATCCTCTGCCTCTGCCTCTGTATCCTCTGCCTCTCTGCCTCTGTATCCTCCGCCTCTGCCTCTCCCTCTGCCTCCTCTGCCTCTGTCTCTGCCTCCTCTGCCTCTGCCTCTGCCTCTGTATCCTCTGCCTCTGCCTCTGCCTTTGCCTCCTCTGCCTCTGCCTCTGCCTCTGCCTCTGTATCCTCTGCCTTTTTGCCTCTGTATCCTCTGCCTCTCTGCCTCTGAATCCTCTGCCTCTGCCTCTGCCTCTGCCTCTGTATCCTCTGCCTCTCTGCCTCTGTATCCTCTGCCTCTCTGCCTCTGAATCCTCTGCCTCTGCCTCTGTATCCTCTGCCTCTCTGCCTCTGTATCCTCTGCCTCTCTGCCTCTGTATCCTCCGCCTCTGCCTCTCCCTCTGCCTCCTCTGCCTCTGTCTCTGCCTCCTCTGCCTCTGCCTCTGCCTCTGTATCCTCTGCCTCTGCCTCTGCCTTTGCCTCCTCTGCCTCTGCCTCTGCCTCTGCCTCTGTATCCTCTGCCTTTTTGCCTCTGTATCCTCTGCCTCTCTGCCTCTGAATCCTCTGCCTCTGCCTCTGCCTCTGCCTCTGTATCCTCTGCCTCTCTGCCTCTGTATCCTCTGCCTCTCTGCCTCTGTATCCTCTGTCTCTGCCTCTCCCTCTGCCTCCTCTGCCTCTGTCTCTGCCTCCTCTGCCTCTGCCTCTGTATCCTCTGCCTCTGCCTCCTCTGCCTCCTCTGTCTCTGTCTCCTCTACCTCTGCCTCTGCCTCTGTATCCTCTGCCTCTGCCTCTGTATCCTCTGCCTCTGCCTCTGCCTCCTCTGCCTCCTCTGCCTCCTCTGTCTCTGCCTCCTCTGCCTCTGCCTCTGCCTCTGCCTCCTCTGCCTCTGCCTCCTCTGTCTTTGCCTCCTCTGCCTCTGCCTCTGCCTCTGTATCCTCTGCCTCTGTATCCTCTGCCTCTGCCTCTGCCTCTGCCTCCTCTGCCTCTGCCTCTGCCTCTGCCTCTGTATCCTCTGCCTCTGTCTCTGCCTCCTCTGCCTCTGCCTCTGCCTCTTCTGCCTCTGCCTCCTCTGTGTCCTCTGCCTCTGTCTTTGCCTCCTCTGCCTCTGTCTCTGCCACTGTATCCTCTGCCTCTGCCTCTGCCTCCTCAGCCTCTGCCTCCTCTGCCTCTGTCTTTGCCTCCTCTGCCTCTGCCTCTGCTTCTGCCTCTCAAGTGTTGGGATTAAAGGCATGCACCCACTCCTGGCTAAAGTGTCACTCCTAAATGTATTTGCTTGTGATCCGAGCCACAGGAATGAAAGATCAATGCCTGGATTTCAGAAATCAGCCATGAAGTGCTGGGAATACTTCAGGGTAACTTTGAACTTTTCCATGGTTTCTCAGAAAGTGTTTCATGTAGACTGGCACCTAAGACCAAAGGCACAGGAGGCAAAATGGGGCAGTGTGAAGAAGGTACAGGCAGTTAGTTTTCTTGCTCTAGTAAATTCAGCTTGTAAACACTGGTGTGAACCAACAAACCAAACAAACCACATGTCCAGGTGTGTGCCAAGTGATATGAAAAATAATAAGAGTTCGAAGATTCTACATGCAATCTTGGGTTCAATCACCAAGGGGGAAAAAAGAGAAAAAATGGGGCTTAAAGCCTGGTCTGTTTCTCAAAAGCAAACAACTAAGCCCAGGAAACAGGACATGTGTTTAAATACTTCTGATCTGAGGCAGAGTTTGGAGATCATTTTAATGAGAGTAAAGTTGAAGAAACTGGGGAGAGGAGACGAAGTCCCACTGGAGATGTTCTAATTCATCTAAAAATCTGCTAAGCATGGACTCATGTGTACAGGCAAAGACCACAGGTGTTCAAATAGCCACCAACACAGTAAAATGCGTGCACTGCAGTGGGAACAAACAGAGCACCATATTCTCTCTGATAGTTTGGAAATAACTTCCAAGTATTTCAGAGACCCTGGAGCCTCTGTAACCATCAGGTGTCTGTGAGTATGGTGTAGTATCTGATGGAACATTCTAGTTAATACATTCCTACTCATTTTGCCTCCAATTTTTGAGTGTTGCTCCAATGATAACACTCAGATATCTTTTTATCATTCATTAGCATGTTTAATGACTTCAGAAAAATATAAAAATTGATTTAAAATTTTAATTCCTGACTTCAGAACAAGCCAGAAAAATATCTCCCTGTATCACACCATACACTCTGGAGAAGGCTGCATCTGGCATAGGGAGGGGGTGGGAACATCAGCTCTGGAGAGTGAATATCCCAGAAATATTCCTTGGCAGCTTGGCCAAGCTGAGGCAGGACCCTTGGCCTTCAGGGCAAAATCAAACACATCTTTCTTTTCACTTTGGGGTGTGTATGTGTGGTCTGTCTGTCTGTCTGTATATCTGTGTGTTTTTGTGTGTATCTTTGTGTGTGTGTGTGTGTGTGTGTGTGTGTATGTCTCTATCTGTGTCCCTATCTCTACATGTGTGTCTGTGTGTGTGTCTGTCTTCCTGTCTGTGTGTCTTTGTGTGTATCTTTGTGTTTGTGTCTGCCTGTCTGATTATCTTTTCTTAAGTGTCTGTGTGTATGTATGTGTGTGTCTATGTGTGTGTACGTGTGTATGTGTGTGTGTGTGTGTGTTTTGTGTGTGTGTGTGTTCTCCCCAGGAATAGTATCACACAACACATGCTAAACACTGGAAATAGAAAGGAGAGCAATATAGGAGCTGAATCCTTAGGGTCTAGAATCTTACCTGAGACCCATAGAGAGTTATAATAACATGCCAAGGATTACAATCTCAGCAGAAACACGATACTCTGATGTCAAATTGGAGACTGTTGATGAAAGAGACACAACAGGCTACCGAGAAAGCCTGAATTTTGAGAGGTATGGATGCACCAACTGAAGGTGATTCAGCCAGGCATTCAGCCCAAGTAGTGCAAAAGCAGAGGGAACAAGGAAGAGAGGAGAGGAGGGACGGCTGCTGAGGACAGCTGCTTCAGGTCGGCACTGTTGCCTCTGCTTCCAGTTCTACTTCAGTGGTGCTTCCGTGGTGTTTTGAAACAACTTCCACAGAGCCAGCAATGGCCCAGAATTGCTATTGATACATTTCTATTTTGTTCTTTGACAATTGCTGTGCAATTTAGGCAACAGTATCCCACTTACACAGAACTGGCACTCAGTATGAAATGCATGTTTTGCCAGCTGTAGAGAAAGCAGAACTAACCGTGTGGCGGAAGAACACAGGTTACCTTATATCTACACTCATTCCCATGAATCGCCAAGAGCACTTAAATTGACCTCATAGGGGGCCGTTAAAGAGTCTTTTCATCCAGCTCGCCTCCCAGTCAATACCTCAGGAACATGAGGGCTGTTCCCCTGAGTTACAAAGTAACCCCTCAGTGAGACTAATTAGATTCCCCCCCAAAAAAACACAGACTATTGATTTGAGAATTGAAAATAGTATTGATGTACAGTAGTTGGTTATACTTGAATAAGAATTAATTACAGAATTTTTAACTGGGAAAAATAGAAAATAGCTACAAGAATTTTAGTATAAAAAGATTCACATGATGTAAAACTTCTTTCAAACCCAGAGCTTCCAGAATCAAACATTATCGCGATAATTTCACGAAGTGCCTTAAAATTTAGATTGAGTGTGTTAGCATATTGAAATATTGGTTTTTTTGTTCCTGAAATTAAGGCTACAATATTCTTCAGGTGACATTTATTCCTTTTAAGGTTTATCACTATAATCTCTACTAGTATTAGAACCGAGTCTACGTTTACTTCACTAATACTCACTCGTTCGGAAAACATTTACTGGACACCACTGGTGCGCATGCCTGTGCACAAAGATGGTTCTCAGTAAAGTTGTGGACAGGAACGGAGAACATATAGAGTCCCGCCATGGGACAGGCACTGCGCTATTTTTCATACCCGACTTTGTTTTAGTCTTATCATCTAGGAAGCAAGTTATTGGCATTATCTCTTTTTTTTTTTTTTCAAATGAGCAATAAAAGGATCCAGTAATCTGAGCAAGAACTCACACCTAAAGCAGATGGCTCAAAGTAGTTCCACTTGTCTTCTTCCCTTATTTTTTTTTTTCTGTTCCTAAAGAGTAAAGACTCTCAAATCCAGCCCCATGTCCTTCTCTCTCTCACAAACCCCATCAGGTCTCTCTGATCATCGGGGCTGAATCAAACACAAGATAACAGCTTTGGTCTGTTTGCCTGTAAGCTGTAACACCGAATTATTTTCTAGCCTAAAATGTGGTTTTAGATCTGTTTCCTAATTAGATAGACAGATAACCCTTCAACCTGACACGGCTGCCATGAAGACATACTGAGCCTCAAGTAAGCCTTCTATCTACATCTGTGCTCATCAGCCTTCCTACCCTGAAGGAATAACACCTTCTTCTTCTACTTCATCTCTAATATCAGAATCCCGGGACTTCTTCTAGATTCCTATTCTCCCCTCACTTTTGTATACTGTCCATTAGCAAGCTGTGTAAGCTACATCACCAGAATGTTTCCCCAATCTGTCCACTCTTATCTACAGTTCAGTTCCAGAATCCACCTAACACTGTGCCTGTGGTGTTGCTTTCTGCATGCACACACACACACACACACACACACACACACACACACACACAATGTCCTTAATTCGAGACTGTTTGAGGGACTGAAAAGAAAGATGGTAGCTACCACAACCAGTTGACAAGGCCCAGGAAATCAACATGAAGACTATTTGAATGATAAATAAGAATCACAGCTTCAGCTTCAACTTGACACAATCCAGAGGGAACTGCCTAAATCAGATTGGCCTATGGCCAGGTCTGTGGGATGTTTTCTTAATTCCTAGTTGATGTAGGGAGGCCCAGTCCACTGTGGACAGCACCATCCCTGTGCAGGTAAGGCTGGGCTGCATGAGAAAAGTAGCTGAACAAGTCAGTAAGCAGCCTTCCTCCGTGGTCTCTGCTTCAGTTCCTGTCTCCAAGTTCCTGCCTTGATGTCCTGTCTTGACTTCCCTCAGAGAGGAACTGTTACCTGGAAGTGTAAACTAAACCAAGCTCCTTCTCTAAGCCATTTTTGGTCAGAGTGTTTATCACAGAAACAGAAAAGTAAGTAATACAACAACATAATGCATAATGATGACAATTTATGGAAATATATATATGAGAAGGCAACATATTTTGAGAGAAGAACAAAGGAAAAAAATGACGCAGGTACTACTGAGGACTGAAGTGTTTCCCCTCGCCATGTAAACAGTTAAACTTACATAATTAGCTATTTGTTAGAAACAATTTAAGTCAACATATTTAAACATGAGTTAACCAACCTTAAAAATTTCTATGTTCGGCTATCAAACCATCTACAAGGATACTCTAAGAACAACTTTGCTTAGCTCAGTTACTGGGTAGCTAAATGTCTGCTTATGGCTCTTTGCAGTTAATACTGTTGCGGCTAGTGATACAGTTAATGATGAGAGAGGTCAGGTCATCCTGCCAGCTTCATCCCGGGTTTGTGACAGCGGAGAACTACTTGCATAGTGCATTCTAGCGCAATAGAGAAAGGTGTGTTTTTCCTGGTTTGTGCTATACGAGCCAAATTAGATTGCGCATCACAGATTTATTAATGACTATTCTTATTCATCTTAAAAAAAAAAGAAATGATGCAAAGCAAAGTGAGTTCACTGAGTCTGAAGATTTTAGAGGTGATCATTCTGAAATAAGGTGAAACTAAGCACTTTCTCCCTCCTTGCCACTAAAGACAGTTGTCCAGTGTCTTGGCTGTTTGACAGGGAAGTATAATGTCCAAGGAAAATCACCATATCAATCACTTGAACACCACCTTCCTGTAAAGTCAGTAGCCAAAGAAAAGCAAAAACTCCATGAAAACTCTTTTTGTCCTGACTCCAGCAAAATGCTGATTTCTCTGCAGAGTGTGTAATGTCTCTCCCCACCAAGGCACTGTGAGCAAAGAAGAGAGCTTGCAGAGAAAATAACTGTCAATAGATTAAACATAAAGGAGAGGCACCAGGGCTTGCTTATAAATTACAAAGACACAGTGTAATTCAATATATCTTCTACCTGCACCCCCACACCCCAAATGTGGCTCTCTCAGAGATACCGAGATACCTTAGAGAAGCAAGTGTTCTCTGGGATATAAATAACTACAGAGCAAGATAGCAAACGTGTTCTTGAAAACAATAATTGTGTAGCAAAGAAAACTGGTTTCTATCCAAGCTAAGAAATTATTCTTTTGAGCTTCCCTTCTGAAGAAATCCATAAGCAGGTGCTTGACCCCTCGGCTCCAAAGTGTGTTGTAGAGATTAGCAAAATAGCATGTGGGATGTAGTTTAAGCTCCTTTAAAAAAAAGATATGTAAATATATTGTTGTGCAATTGATCAGCTCGGCTGAGCAAAAATGAGACCACTTGCAGTGAATTTTAAAGGGAAACTCCCAAATGAATATTTCAGGCCAAAGTGCATTTCTCTTGACGCATATGAATGTTATTCAACTCTCTACCTTAATGGCTTTTGAGTGCTCTCTTAGATTGTTATAAAGATGCAAATTCCTAACTCGCTGGCTGAAGAGCCAAGAAGTATGCTGTGAGTGTGTTGACGGGGCTCTTGCTGTGGATGTGGACAGATGTGCAGAGCCAGTGTAAGACCTAGGCAAGCGGCTTTCGAAGAAGAATCTTGCAAAGCTGAGAAAGGTGAGCCGACACCTCAACAGCAATACCAGTTTCTTGACTGAAAACAGCAACAGCGTGGCAAGCCATCATCCGTGTTTGGCGGATTCCCCAGCATCTAATAATTTAATCATGAATGAGGCAAGCATACATAGAACTAGAAATGTTGGCAATTTTCAAATGTTGGTAAACTGATTGACAAATACAGTTCCAAATGGACTGTCTTCTTTGGGAGCTCAGCAGACTATTTAGCCACTAATTGGAAAAAAAAAAAAAAAACCACTGAATTTAGCAAAATTCTAGAAATCCTTTGTGCTGGCTAGTCTTATGTCAACTTGACATAAAGTTATCAGAAAGGAGGGAACCTCAATTGAGAACTTACCTCCAGAAGATCCAGCTGTAAGGCATTTTTTTAATTGGTGATTGATGGAGGAGGGGCCAGACCATTGTGGGTGGTGCCATCCTTGGGCTGGTGGTCCTGGTTCTATAAGAAAGCAAACTGCGCAAGCCATGATGAGCAAGTAGCATTCCTCAATGGCCTCTGCATCAGCTCCTGCCTCCAGGTTCCTGTCCTGTTTGAGTTCCTGTCCTCTCGTTCTTTAATGATAAACTACTATGTGGCAGTATAAGCCAAGTAAACCCGTTCCTCCTCAGCTTGCTTTTTGGTCACAGTGTTTCGTCACAGCAATAAAAATCCTAACTAAGACATGCTTCTTACTTTTCTTTATGTTATATTTGAGGGGCTATGGGGGAGGGGCTCCCAGATTAGCTTATTGTATTTCAACTGAAGTTTTATTAACATTCTGCTCTGGTGGATGAAACATCAGGAAATCAGATAACCTGACCTTAGCACTTCCTCGAGAGCCAACTAAAGATATTACCTGAACAACTAATCTCTTTAAATAATAATAATAATAATTATGGGCCTGGTGGTGGTGGTGGTACACACACACCTTTGATCCCTGCACTCGGGAGGCAGAGACAGACAGCTCTCTGTGAGTTCGAGGCCAGTCTGGTCTACAGAGTGAGTTTCAGGACAGCCAGAGTTACAACAGAGAAACCCTGTTTCAAAATCATAATAATAATAATAATAATAGTGAAGCAGACACAGTCATGTGTGCTTGTGATCCCAGCACTTCAAAGGCTAAGACAGAAATACCATGTTTCAGGCCAGCCTGGGATACATAGCAAGTTCTAGACTAACCTGGGGTACATAATTGTGTCTTCATCTCACAAAAGAGGTGAGGATGGAGTAGTTCAGACTTGGTGCTGTTATAGAGAGTGGGTTTTAGAGCAAGCAAAGCTGTATTTGTGTCTAGCACCATTACCCACTGTGACACCTGGGGAATTAATTTCATGTTGACGAGACTTACTTCTTCATCAATAAAACGTTTGGAGCACCCTGATTGTTTACATAGAGTATCTGCTCATTCTCGTCCTCTCTTTTTCTACCAAGCCACACTGGACAGCAGCTCTCCCACTGGGACCTTCTTCAGGGCCTTGGCACCTGGTTTGTCTTCTCACTTGAGAAGTTTATTACAGCATGGCTTCCCCACCAGCCTTCCACCTTCCTTGTCTCCTGAGCTCCAGGTCACGTGCTCACACTGTCCAACCATGTGTCCCAGACCAAACCAACCATCTTCCCTTCTCTATCCTGTTAAGCACCAGCTTTCTCTACATCTAACAAACCTATGCCTTGCCATTAACTTTTGCCCTCTTCTCTCTCGTTGCATGGTTGTTTTACATGTCTCCAGCCCAGTGGTGATCAAATACTATTTTAATTGCCAAAGATTTAAAACATATACCTCCATTCCAAATTCTCATTACGTATCCAACTCCTGTTTGAATTCTACCCAGAGTACATGTCTTTCATACCAGCACTTGGGAGGCAGAAGCAAGTGGGTCTCTGTGAGTTCAAGGCCAGTCTAATCTATATGGTGAGTTCTGGGATAGCCAGGGCTACACAGGGAGACACTGTCTCAAAATCACACAACAGAAAAAATAAATAGATAAATAAAATAAAATAAAACCCTAACTTTACCCAGAGTTTAACAGGCACTCAAACTTCACACTTTGAATTTCCACCCCTAGAACCAACTCTTCCTGCATGCTTTTCCGTTTCTTTTCTAAACACTCAGCCGCCACCACACCCAGCTACCAGCCAAGTCAGTACTCTGGTCAATATAGAACCTTAACAACCAACGCTAGCATGGGTTTCATCTGTTTTGTTCCATAGTTCACAATGCCGTTGTCTTTGTTCTTCGTTCCCAACCTTATCCATACACAACCCATCCTTCAAAACCTAACTCAGATGCCACACTGCTCCCCAAGTGGCCTACCTAGCCCTTCACTGGAGGGAGTTAACCTCACTTCACAGCTCTAACAACTTTGCCTTGCTCTCTGATGGTTGTTTCTTCTCTCTCTCTCTCTCTCTCTCTCTCTCTCTCTGTCTCTGTCTCTCTCTCTCTCTCTCTCTCTCTCTCTCTCTCTCTGGCACACTATTTGTAAACTTGCAACCACATAGTAGGTGAGCAGAAAATGAGCAGAAAGTACTCTAAGGATGTGAATGACTGTAGATGGTGGTGTAGATGGTATGTGGAAAGGCAGGCGGGATGGGGATGCTTGTACATTTCTTAGGAAAATGTGGGGAGGCTGCAGAGTGTTATATAAGTAATCTCAAATGCAGTGAAAGCAAGGAATATGATCTACAGAAGCAAATGGGACTTACTGCACAGATCAGTAAGAAAGAAAGAAAGAAAGAAAGAAAAAGCCTTCCTTGGAATCCTGAGCATCACACATGTATTAAACAGGCTATAGCACACTAATGTTTTGATGTAAATTAGAGTCAACTGTTTATTTCTGAGCTCATTAGCTCACTTTTTATGGCCACGGGCACATATCCAAAATAAGTAGACCAGAAGACAGGGCACTGGTTATTTTCATTCTTCCTATTGTTAAAAATACTCCCCTCATAGGTGCCATTACTGGCTCTTCAATTTGGGAGGAAGGGAAGTAGTTAAAAGGGGGTCTCCGATTGACCTCAAAGTCATGGCAATTCTCCTGCCTCAGCTTTGTGAGTGCTGGGGTTGTGAATATATGCTACCACAGCAGGTTGCCAGATGTTTTCAGTTATAAGAGACCATATGAGCAGCTTTATGCCAACCAATTAGACAGCTGTATGTTCTGGGAAAAGTTTACAAAAATAACCTCGAGAATAAATAGAAAACATGATTCTGCCAATAGCAAGAAACTGAGTTAATAATTGAAATATTCAAACAAACCTTAGGCTTCGCTGGGAATTTTCTAGAGCTGTATGAGGAAAAAATAGGAAAATTAGGAAGAAAATAGGAAGAAATCTCATGCAAGTCTTTAAAAAGCCAAGCTTCCCAATTCCTTCCATTGGCATTTCATTCCACGACAGCACAAAGCTCTGGGAAGAAAGCGAATCCAGAGTTGTCTGCGATGGTCTAGGACAGCGGCTGGTAGCAGGCGACGGTCTAGGACAGTGGCTGGTAGCAGGCGGCCTGGGGCATCTCTTCAGGGTAACAAAACACTAGAAGACTAGTTCACGGTGTTGGTGCTTCAGTTGGACAAATCTACTACCAGGAATGAAAATGGCACACTTACGACGAGTAATTTTAATTACGTGCAAGTGATACGTCAAGTGGGGAGCTTTTTTGAATATCTCTCCTTTACCAATTTCTATAGCTCTCTGACTTTGTCACCACAGTTTAATTTTGAAATAGAAAACTTAAAAGAATTGTGGATCTGATACTCAGAAAAAAAATTTTTTAAGCAAGTAGTTTAATTTCTTTGAGCGCGTTTGTTCATTTGTAGAACGTAGACGGTGATATCAACCCTACTTCAATTTCTACACAGCTGAGGTTTTCACTTCTAATCCAAACAAATGTGGATCTTCTCTTCTCTGGCCTCCAAGTCTGTCGATAGCATTGCCCTGTACACCTGGTCTCGTCCCAGGGAGGCCAGGTCTTCTGTCTGCACGTTGCTCCTGCTGCGGCCAGTCCTCTCTCTAGAGTCGGAACAAGCTTGAACAGGTACTGAGGAATGAGAAGAGTGAATGACTGGCCCGTCTGAACTTTCCCAATTTTCCTTCTGTTATAAGCGCCTGATTTTGAATGTCATTTCAAGAACTAGAATCTACCTTCTTCAAAACCTCCCCAACACCCGGCCCAAAGAGGCAGAGTATATCACTTAATGGGGAGAGCACAGGGTAGCAAAAGGAAATAAAGAAGAAATGTGTAAGTTCTTGTTTTTCACACAAAATCTGAAAGGAAGTGTCTAGCTCATCTATCTCCTGTCACGAGTTCCTAGCAGCTTACCATCCTGTACCCGTCCTGTTCTCTTTTCTGGTGAGAGGAGGCTCAGCCCCACACTCCCTACACCCCGTGCCCCACCCTACCCCCACTCTCACCCTCACACTGGATCAGATATGTGTCCTTGGTTCACTGATTTTGGTCCTCTCAATCTTACTAGAAGTTCTGGTAACTGAAGACAGAAACCCTCTTGCTAAGGCAGCAGATGTGGTATGCAGACCTTCAGGCATCATACAAAAATAGCATCTTTGTAGATTAAGCAACTCTTCAATCATCCACCATCACTTCCCCCTCCCACCGCCCGAGCCATCTCCTCCATTCCGATTCTTTTCATTTCAGTGTCTCCAGGCCATGGCAGACATAGACACACGAGGAGAAAGGACTGCAGTACTTCATTTAAAGGACACACCTTGCACACTGTTTGCTCATCAGCAGCTACAGAAGTTTCTATGTGTGCCAGGCAGCACCTGACCTCTAATTGCCAAGAAATAAAGGAGACCCATATCTTCAGACAAGGTGCTACAAATAAGCTCTAGCAGCATCTTAAGTGAGCTCTTGAATCAGGTCTGAAAACAGCCAATGCTGTATAAGCAATAGCATTTGGAGGGAAGGAAAAAAACTAACACTCTGAGACTAACTCAGACACAAAACAGGACCTCAATTAAAAGGCATAAGAGAACCCACTCACTCTCCTACTAGTCAGAATAGTAGATTCAGAAATAGAGCAATTCGTGCTCACTGTCTCCAACTCCATGTTGGAAACAAGGTGAATCCACGGGTTATCTGACCATCCTCTGTGCCTCTGTGCAGCTTCTCCAGAGTAGACAATCTCTCCGAGATCTGGGTCTACAAAAGAATCCCCAAACAAAATTACCTAGATCCATTTGGCGTTGTTCATCTGTTCTTATTTTGTAATATGTGCAATGTTCATATATTTGGAATAAAAAGAACCTCCAAGAGTAATATGAAAATATTCACTAGATTATCCCCAAGCTGTAGTGTGTGTATGTGCACACCTGTGCACATGTGCCTGTGTGTGTGTTTGTGTGTGCATGTGCGTGTGTGCACATGCATGCGTGTAAATTTTGCCTGGCCTAAATTCACTGTAGTAGTTTGAATGAGATGTGCCCCATAGTCTCAGGCATTTGAACATCTGTCCCCATTGGAAGGCTCTGAGGAAACCTTCCCTCCCTGGGGGATGACCCACAGTTAGTGGTGTCTGAGGGAAAAAGAGTACCATTTTCTTCAGTAGTAGAGACACTGGTAAGGTGCCCAGACTTCATTAAGTAACCTCCCTCTCATAGTCAAGGGAGAAACTCTAACTAATTCAGTGGGTCACGCACAATGGAGGCATGAAAATATGAGGGGAACTTGAGAAGGAGAAAGGTTTCAGAGAGAAGGAGATAGGAGGAGAGGGTCTTCATGGGTGAAAATGACTGAAATGTATGAAACCTTCAAAGAATACAAAATGAGTTTTAAACAGAAAAACAAACAAGCGTGGGCTATACAGGTATCTCTACTGAATGCTGACTTGATCCCTTTGCATACATATCCAGATGTAGGATAGACAAACCATGTGGGGTGGCTAGTTTATGCAAACTTGACACAAGCCAGAGTTCTCTGAAAGCAACCTTGATTGAGAAAACCCCTCCATAAAACCCAACTGTAAGGCATTTTCTTAATTAGTGATTGATGGAAGAGAGCCCAGCCCACCATGGGTGGTGCCATCCCTAGGCTGGTAGCCCTGGGTTGTGTAAGAGCGCAGGCTGAGCAAGCTATGTGGGGCAAGCCAGTAAGCAGCACCCCCTCCATGGCCTTTGCAAATGCTCCTGCCTCCAGGTTCCTGCCCTGTTTGAGTTCCTGTTCTGGCTTCCTTCAGTGATGAACTATGATGTGGAAATGTGAGCCAAATAAACTCTTTCCTCCACAACTTGCTTTTTTGGTCATGGTGTTTCATCACAGCAATAGAAATCTAAACTAGGACAGATCGTATGGTACTTCTGTTCTTAGTTTCCTGGGAAACCTCCAGACTGGTTTCCATAGAGCCAATAGTATTCATTCTTAGCCAGCCCTCTGCTCCGCACCCCCATCCTCACAAGCATTTTTGTTTGTTTTTATGACCGATGGCCATCTTTCTGTAGTGAAGTAGGATGTCCACGCAGCTTTGATGTATTTCTCTCTGGTGGCTAAAGACAGCAAACATTTTACGTATTTACTAGCCTTTTGTACGTCTCTTGCATGGTGTCTATTCAGTTCATTTCTCCATTTAATGACTGGATGATTGGATGATTGTTCTTTGAATGTTTGTTACTTGGAGTTCCTTTATTCGCCTATACATATTTCTTGCTTATTGTGTGTATGTTTCCGTGTGTGCATGTGACGGTGCATGCCATAGCACATGTGTGGAGGTCAGAGGGCAATTACTGGGATTTGGTCCTTTCAACATATCCCTCCATGTCTCCATGTCTCTCCATACCTGTCCCTGTCTCATTCATGGAGAGAACTCAGGCTGTCGGGCTGAAGAAAGCACCTTTACCCTGGACATCTCACTGGCCCTGGAGTTCTTTATGTATTCTAGATACAATGCCTTTGTTGGATGAAGAGATGGCAAAGATTTTTCTCGCATTCCACAGTCTATCCTGTCAATATATTAATTGTCCCTTCTGATCTGCACAAACGTTTTAATTTCACTTGATCCCACTTGTCAAGTCTTGCTGCTATCTCCTGAGCTGGTAGAGTACTTATCAGAAAGTCATTGCCTACACATGTATCTTGAAATGTTTCCCCTGCATTACCCTGGGGTATTTTCTGTTTCTGGTCTTACACTGAGGCCTTTGATAATTTTTAATTGATTTTTGTATAGGATAAAGGATAGGGTTAACATTTTAGTCTTCTACATGTGGATATCTAGTTTACCTAGCACAGTTTTTATTACTATATATTTATTAATTCATTGAGATTCCATACATTGATACAATGTATTTCGATCGTATTTATTCTTTCTCATTCATCTAACTCATCCCAGAGCCATTCCCCACCTTCCCACCCCTCCAACATCCTGCATTCTTTAACAACAATTTTATTAGTTCTTTGAATATGTTTTACAATGTGTTATGATTATAATCACTTCCCTCCCCAACTCTTCCCAGATCACCTCCGCACTCATCCAACTTTGTGTCTGTTTTTGTTTTCTTTTGTTTATTTGTTTGTTTGTTCTTGTAAACCCATCAAGATTAATTTGTGCTGTCTCAGTATTCTTAGATGCTTGGTCTTCCACTGGAATGATGTCAACTTAAAGGGGCTAAACTCTTGTAGGCAACTTTCCCTCTCCCAGCAGCTAACAATTTTCAATAGCTCCATGACTAGAGGTAGAATGGTATGCCTTTCTCTCATCTCTATGCTGAGATTTGGGCTGGCTTGGACTTACACAGGTCTTGTGCATGCTGTTGCAACCACTGTGAGCTCATATAGGCAGCTACCCTGCTGTGTCCAGAAGACACTGTTTCCTCATGGTCATACACTGCATCTGACTCTTAGACTCATTCTGCTCCCTCTTCTGCAATGATCTCTGGGCCTTGAGAGGGGGAAATACAGTACATAGTTCATTTATAGCCGAGCATTCTGCAGTTTCTTACTCTCTGTACCTGGCCTACTGTGGGTCTCTGTGTTAACCACCATCTACCAAAATTGGAAGCTTCTCAGATGAAAGCCAAGAGATGTGTTCATTTATGAATATAATAAGTCATTAGAGTCAGTATAATACTATGTTCAGCTGGCTGTGGAGACACATGCCCTTAATCCCAGCACTTAGGAAACAGAGGTAGGCAAATCCAGAGATTTGAGGCCAGCCTGGTCTACAGAGCAAATTACAGGACAGCCAGGGCTACACAGAGAAAGCCTGTCTTAAAAAAACAACAAAAAAAACTATTTCCAATTAGCAGAATAATAGTAGTAGGTTCTCCTCCAGCACCTATACCCCAGCACCATAGATTCTTAGTCCAATAATGGTGCCAGATATGGGTTTCTCTCCAGAACTTGACACTAAGACTATTGCTGAAGACATCACACTTTGATCATAGAACATGGACAATCCAAGGTATTGACCTGGAAGCTTCGTCCTACCATAGGAGAGAAGTAACCATTCATCACACCCAGCTGAGAATTCTGTGAGCTGTAATGATGACTGGCTTGATTAGACATTCCAACTGGTACAATAGTGGCATGAACATTGTGGCAGCAACCAACTACTTTCTGATTGGATTTAAATTCTGATCCATAAGATAAAACACAGCACAATTTTCTTAAGTGTCCTTTCTCCACTGTGTGTCTTTGGAACCTTTTTTCAAGGATTTGTTACTGGGACCTCCACTTTACTGCACTGCTTGATGGTTGTCTATTTTATGCCAGTACAATGCTGCAAAAAGATTTCTCTTCAAAATCCTCACTAGTTAAATTGAATTTATTTTCTCTTCACAAGTGCGTGTGTGTGTGTGTGTGTGAGATGTGTGTGTATGTGTGTGTGTGTCTGTGTGTCTGTGTGTGTCTATGGTGTGTTGCTGGTAGCTGAATCCAGGACTATGCACGTCAGGCCAGAGTTCTACCACTGCGTTATACTTTCAGCACTTTGAAAACATTGAGAGTCTAAGAACTTAACAAAAACAACAGCTGAACTTTTTATTTTTATTTTTTACAGAACCAAGAAAACCCAGTTCTACATCTAACAACTATAATATAGCTTCAACTCTCCAAATAAGACTATACCATAACCTGCTTCAACTTCTTTTGTCAGTAAGTCTCACTAAATCATTTTTCTCCCATGTCTAGTTTGTATTTCTCTAGCTTTTTTATCACCTTCTTTTGAACCTTCAAGACCCAACTCAAGATATATTTAAATTATGTCCTTTCACTGTATACTAAAAATTTGAGAATAATAAATATTAAGAATTCTCAATGACAGCAGTATTATACACGGGTATATGTCTTAGTTACAGTTTCCGTCACTGGGACAAAACACCACGACCAAAAGCAAGTTGGGGAGGAAAGGGTTTATTCAGCTTGTACTTCTATATCACTTTTCATCACTGTAGGAAGTCAGAACAGGAACTCAAACAAGATAGGATCCTGGAGGCAGGAGCTGATGCAGGGGCCCAGGAAGGGTTGCTGCTTACTGGCTTGCTTGCTATGACTTGCTCAACCTGCTCTCTTATACAACCCAGAAGCACCAGCCCAGGAATGGAACCACTCACCATGGTGGTTCCCCCACCAATTACTAATTAAGAAAATGCCTTATAAGCTCAATCATACGGAGGCATTTTCTCAACTAAGGTTTTCTCCTTTCAGATAACTCTATTGTGTGTGTCAAGTTGGCATAAGACTTGACAGCATAGTATATTTACATACATACTCACATATGGGCATATGTGTGCACAGGTGACATACATATACTTTTTATTGCTAATTATTTATAGCCCTGTTACTTTAAGGGAAAGTTGAAGTTCTTATTTCAGAAATTAAATTTAGTAGTATCCTGATTCTTTTTATGCAAAATCAGAAGAACTACACTTTATACTCCACAAATTTTGACATTTTTCTCCTAAGAATTCTCCATTCCATCTTTTTTCAAACAATAGTTGTAAAGACATGCCCTGTTTCTAAGAGCATAAAGTATTCTGGCTTTAGGAAGCTGAAAAAAAAATAATTTTTTAATCATTAGATGGTCTCATCATCTTCATCCAGGGTTCCTAGTTTCTTTGATTTTATTCCATATGTCTCCCAAAGGTTTCTCCATTAATATTAACAGCTTTTTGAATTTCATTACTCTGATTTATGCCTTTTCAATTTATTTAAGGTTGTGTCAATATTAAATTATCTGTCCCTTGTGAGCAACTTCAATAATGTTTAGATGCAAAATACTCTTAAGCATTACCTAGCAGGCAAAAATCCATGTTATTACTTATAATGCCATCCTCCTTCACAGAATTAACTAATGATTAATGAGAGTTATACTAAAGAATCCAGAGACAACTTGAGATACTACGGCAAAAATATTGTAAGTTACGCTGAAACTTTTGCTTCATTTCAGATGTTCTTGTTCTTGCATAAAAGAGAGTGGGGAATCAAAAAGGCAAAAATTCTAATGTTTGAAACTATTTCCTGAGTATCTAGAAGAAACAGTAAATAAAACTCAATGAGTCTTCAGGCTAAAACTTCCTTTTTAGGAGCCTTTCATTTCGAAGATGACATAAACATATCAGCTTTCCATATTTTCACCAAGACATTCAAAAATAATAAACAAGAGCGGTGGCCATGATCGTAACTCAAACAGAAAGTCAGATGTGGTGGCTCAGGCGCAACACACAGCTGAGTGTTACATTCAATATGAAAACCTCAACGTTTTCCTGCTAAGACCGAGGACAAGAGAAAAACATGTGGTCACGACTCTTATTCGTCATAAAGAGTACTAGCTCTAAACCCCTGTAGTACAGCCATAAAGAGAAACAAATAATAAAGAAAGAAAACAACAGCATTCCTGTTGCTAGGTGATGCAGTTTTTACACAGGAAGTCTTGGGGAATCTAGGGTAACATTCCTAGAACTGATAACCGAGTTCCTCAAGGTTTCAGGGTACATGATGAGTAAGCACCCCAGTGGAGGCCAAGCGAGATGGCTCAGCAGCTAAAGAGCACCTGCTGCCAAGGCTGACAGCCTGAGTTCAGGACCCACAGACTGAAGGAGAGAACTGGCGCCTGAAAATTGTCCTCTGACATCCACCTTAGCCCTAATTGCCCACACACAGATCTCTTACAGTAAACAAATAGATGTAATTTTTTTTTAAAAAGTATATTTATACATTATCAACATTATACTATACATTACCAACATATAATATATACAAATATATACAAGTGTATACAATACATTATCAACAGACGTGAACATTTAAATAAAAAATACATAACCATTTTTGTCCCTCCAAAGGATGAAATATTTGGGGCTGAGGAGATGGGTTAGTTGGAAATGTGCCTGCCAAGCAAGCATAAGGTATTCAGTTCAAATCGTCGGCATTCATGTAAAAGATGGGCATGGTGACACATGTAATCCTGAGCAGAAGTGAGGAGCAGAGACAGACAGACAGATGCCCAGAGCTTGTTGCCCAGCTGGTCTAGCCAATTGGTTGGCTCTGGGTTCAACAGGAGCCCTGTCTCATAGTGGAGAGCAATAGAATAAGACATCTAACCTCAACATCTAGCCTCTACATGCTCTCAGGTATGTGCATGAATAAGTGCATATGCACCCATATGCACACACATGAGCGTGCGTGGGTGCACACACACACACACACACACACAGAGTAACAGGGGAGGGGGTGTTGCTAGGTCTGTTAGCATATGTCTATATCTCAGTATCCAGGAGGGAGATGCAAGAAGGATTGCTGTAGGTTGAGGCTAGCCTGGTCTAGCTAGCAAGTCCCAGGCAAAACAAAACCATGCAACAAGATCCTGTCTAAGAGAGAGAGAGAGAGCTAAAATAAGATGACGTCATTATGAAATGCTAGCATAACACCTCCTTCACTCTTCCATGTTCATGGAAGTATAAATGGACACACTTTAAAGACACCTTGCTGGTTTCTTAAGACAACCAACCATGAAACTGCAATATGACCCAGGAACTATAGACTTAGCTATTTACATCACAGGGAAGTAAAAGCAAAAATGCTACTCTTATAGCAGTTTGTTTATGGCAAAAATAAAGTGGGAAAACCAGATGCCCTAAGATGGTGGATGACCACCTAATTGCAGTGCAATTGGTAAGATATCCCAGCTAAAGAATGTCCCATCTTCTGGCTGAGGTCTGCACACAAGGGACCAGCCTTCGGGCTACCACTGCACTTGCCTGGCCACTTCATCATCTCCTATTCTGGAGCCAAGCTGCTGCTCCTGTGCCTATGGCTGCTTTCGTATTCCCTTCCCCTTTTCCCTTTTCTCCAGTTGCTCACTAAAAGAACTACTGCACTTCATCTTATCTGAGGCAAATATACGATCACAATTTTAAACTGAGAAAGGAAATGTAGTGATAGAATGGATTAAGACTTAAAACTAGGAGGTTCCAAGATGGCAGCCGGGCAGTTGGCCAGAGTCTGATGTGGCTCTGGCTGCCTGCCCCACTGCCCCACCAGAATAGTCAAGTCACCTCCAGCATCTCACTTCATGGACACAGAGGAACTATTCTGTCTCCAAGTCCAGCGGGGAATTTTTTAAGAACTAAATGAGATTGGAAAGACAACAGACCTGGAAAACCGAGTGGAAAGAGGAAAGAAGGCCAAATATAGCAAGGTACGCAGCAGAGACGTGGGGCTAGAGTTATGGCGGGGACAGATGTGGAGGGGCCCCTGGGAGGTAGGGGCCACTGTCACCTCCTGCACCTGCCCCACTGCAGGCAGAGAGAATCTGAACCGGAAGCACAGTCTCTGTGCTGGTGTGACCAAGATGGCCAACAAAGGGACCCAGGATGAAGTAACACAGAACGTGGAGCCCTGGGAGCAGGGCAACAATGGTGAGCTCTGCTAAGAAATGCTTATTGGAGATGGTGACAAACACAGGAGTGCACCCAGGGTGGACAGGGGACCAGCTCTCAGACTACCACCAGACCGGAGCTGCTGCTCCCATTGCCACAGCTACCACTCCATAGGGGACTGAATAGATTGTAGCACCTCCGGCAGGCGGCAGACTTCAGGCACAAGGCCTGAGGTAGCAGGCTGAACAGTGCTATGGGCAAGGCTGGGCCCAACACCGCGGAATCTGAGCGGGTTCTACCCACAGGCACACTGCCAAACCACAGGATCACTCTGAAACAGAGCAATTGGTAAGATATCCCAGCTAAAGAATGTCCCATCTTCTGGCTGAGGTCTGCACACAAGGGACCAGCCTTCAGGCTACCACTGGACCCGCCTGGCCACTTCATCATCTCCTATTCCGGAGCCAAGCTGCTAATCCTATGCCTATGGCTGCTGCTCATAGTGCCCTCTCTGATGGGGAGGGCACAGGCTGCAATGATGCCTGAGGGCGGCAGGCACAAAGGCCGAGGTAACAAGATGGACGAATGGTGCTTAGGTTATAGTGGGGTCCAGCTGCCTGGAGTCCCATCAGGACCTGACCCTGGAACTTGCTGCCAAACCTTGGGAGCACCCTGATCCTGAGGAACAGCAAGATGTCCCAGCCAAATGATATTCCATCAGTAGGGTTGACTCTCCTCCTTTTGGGAGGGGTTTTGAAAAACCTCAAGATGCTCATGTGGACCAGGACTATTAGAGTTCCATCTACATTGCTGGCACTGCCAGAATTCCCCAGGCCCTTGACCCTGGCTTCATGAGGCACTAACTCTGACAGGCAGTCCTGGGCCCTTGGTGATGTCTGTGTGCCTGCCTGAAGTATGGTAGCTCGCATGATGTCCAGGAGCCTGCAGGATGCCCAGTTCCTGTGGGATGCCCAGGAAACTTCAGGATGCCTGGGTAAATGTGGGATGGTTGGATGCCTGCAGGAGGACCAGGAGACAATGATGTCTGGGTGTCTGGGGGATGATCAGGCACCAGTATGCTGTCTAGAGGACTGTGGGAAGAATGGGTGCCTGCATGATGACCTAGTGTGTATGAGATGGCCAGGTACTTGTGTGATATCTGGGATCTGTGGGATGCCCTGGTGACTGAGAGAGTCCCTGGTACCTGCAGGATGTCCGGGCACCTGAAGGATGCCTGGGTGGCTATGGGATATCCTGGTGACTTCAGAAGTCCCTGGAGCCTGTAGAATGTCCAGGTGCCTGTGGGATGACCTGTTGCCTGCATGATGTCCAAATGCCTATGGAAAGACTGGATGCCTGCTCAATGTCCAGGTGTCTTCGGGATGTCAGAGCACATGTGAGATTCCCTGGTGCCCCTGGGAGGCCCTGGTACCTCTGGGATATCTGGGTGCCTGCAAATGTCCGTACACTGGCAGGATGCCAATGCTTGCAGCTATCCAGGTGACTGAGGGATATCCGGGTACCTGTGTGTGATGTCTGGGTGCCTGCATGATGTCTGGGTGTCTGTGGGTTGGTCCAGTGCTTGTACAATGCCTGGGCATCTTCATGGATGCTCTGGAGCCTGCAGGATGCCTGGTGCCTGCAGGATGTCCAGGTACCTGCAGGAGGCCATAGTCCCTGTGGGAAGTTCAGGTGCTTGTGAGATGTCGGAGGTGAAGGGAGCTAGGGGATGCCCCAGGGCTTGCAGGATGTCAGGATGACTGCTTGGAGTCCAGGTGCCTGAGCGATGTCCAGGTGTCTTCTGAAGGCCTGACTGCCAACACCCTGGAATCTGAGCCAGTTCTACCCACAGGCACACTGCCAAACAAACCATCCAGATACATGGTAATCATGAAATTAAATTAATAATAAAAGAAGAATAAAAAGTTAAAGAAAAAATTACTTAAAACTAGGAGAAATAAAGACATGAAGTGAGAAAATGAGTCCATGGAGAAAGAAAGCTGCATAGAAGAAAAAAAAATCTCTTTACTTAGGGCTGTTTTGGACCACAAAGGTCACACAGCAGCTCTGCCTGTACACATGATGCCCTTGTGAGGGAGACCTGTGTTTGAACGATTAATAAGTTGGTGCCCACAGCGCAGTGGGTCAGCCACCTCTGAAGAAATCCAGAGCACAAACATAAAATGAAAGTGCCAAGATTTCCACTGCTCTGATCCTGTGGAATACTGTATAAATAATCGAAACTGAGTATTAAAAATATTGTTAAGAAACCCAAAAGAAAGAATGAGTCAGAAAAGTTTTTTCCTGCTACAATTTTACAATACACCCACACCCAAAGTACACCTAAAGCAGGCATGCCCCGTGCACCCTGGTCCATCGATCTGCCTTTCCATTGCTGACATATGATATCGTCCCAGTGATCGTCACTCACCAACTTCACCTTCCCTTTCCAGTCACTTCCTTTCTCAGATGCTTTTGGCTTCATGCTTTCTCGAACTCAGACTATTTGAGGCAAAGAGAACTTTACAGGGATGACCTTTGCCTCCAACACAAGACTAATTGTGCAGTAAGTTTGCAGGGGAAATAAATCTTACTTGGCTTGTGACCTGATGTCCAGTTTCATTGTGAATCCCAAGTCGGCACACACGTGCTTTTCCCTCTCATGTTATGTATTAATAAACACCAGATGTGCACAGTCAGTCAACAAGCCTTGAGAGGGGAGAAGAAAGTACACCCCAAATATTTTTATCTGTACAGAAATTATACAATAATCTGGGTTCATCATTTGCTGTGCTCAAATGAGCTGTGTCCACGGAGCCTACTTGAAGCCCTTCTTGTCGTGAACAGGTGGCTTGTTTTAGGGATCTCTCTGACTATTTTCAACATAAACACAAACAGGAGAGTAAAGGGAGTTCATCCCACAAGCCTCTAAAACAGATGTCAATTATATTGAAGTGTTCCATAAGGGGCCCTAACTTTGTTATTGACTCCGTAATGGCAACAGCCAGCTGCTGTAATTAGCCATCGATCTGAGTAGTATGCAGATTTGTAGTCTAAGATGTATATGTATATATATGGATTCCATTCATACAGTACATAGCCTCAATACTGATCTGTACTGTCCAAGATGCTATGTGCTGAAATAAAATCGTTTTTCAATTCATATTCAATTCATAGCACAGGAGGTAGAAGGAGCAAGATTACAAATTTGAGGCTATCCTGGACTGTATCTCAAGCAAACAAGACGTGTGTGTGGAGGAAGAGGAGGAGATAAGCTCTGTTTGGTCCCTGGTGTTCCTTGGCTTCATGCTTTCAGGATTTTACAGGTAAGCTGCTTCTTACCAGCGCTACCTCTTTCTAATAAAACCACACACACACACGCTATTTTTCTTTTTGTAATTAGTTTATTTTTATTTTACGTGGGAGTATTTGCCTACATGTATACGTGCACACTCCATGCATGCAGAAGAACTCTAAGACTGAAAGAGGGCAACAGGTCTCCAGGAACGGAAGTTATAGATGTTTTTACTGCCATGAGGTTGCTGGGAACAGAACCTCCGAGAGCAGCAAGTGCTCTTAATCACTGAGCCATCTCTCCAAGCCCCCTGCTATCGCTTTGTAAATTATGAAGGCACCACACAGTATGCACTTTATGATGGCCACATCCTTCTTACTCAACCAGGACATTGGCTCCTCTTTCTCTCTCTGAGCATCAAGCTATATTGTTATATATGTTCATGAGCAAGGCCTGAGTGCCCCGTAGGTCAGTGTGCATGGACTTTTATTTTATTTTTTTTAATTGTTCCTCTAAAACCAAAGTCCTATGCAAGAGGGTTAAAAACCCCTCTGGGGACTTCCTGCTTCTAACAGATTTTCCAGAGGAATGTACTGCGGGCCCTTGATGTGATTTCCTGCCCCAGTTCAAAGCTTTCTGGTAAAAGACTGGTTTCATTGTCAGTTTTTACTTTTTAAATGATGTTCACCTAAAATGCATGTATATACTGCCCCAGAAACAAAGTAATGGGAAACATACATGTGTGTGTGTGTGTGTGTGTGTGTGTGTGTGTAAATACATATGTATACATATATATATATAAATATTTGTGTGTGTATACACACACACACAGTCTCCAAGAGGGAGAAATCCTCCCTCAGTTCAAACTAAGTGACTGTGCTGAGTCACAAAGTACCAGCTTCTATCCCCACAGCTGTATGAGCAGAACAAAGGGAATTGCAACGGAGATAACAGGAAGAATCTTGACAATACTGATGTGTTCCTTCCTTTCCAGGGATATATGTTGACTGTTGTTTGTTTCTTACAGTTCCCCCAAAGCAGCAATTGGCCACCTATACTTCGATGTGGACAGATACACATATTTGCAGAACAACTGATCTCATGACCTCACAGCTGATCCAAGACTGCCTGTTTTCTTTTCCTACAGTAAACAATGGGTACGGGGGTGGGTGTTGAGATTTCAAGCTTTAAACTTCAGTACTTCTGGGTCTTTGCAGATGTGACCAAGTTAAAACAAGGTCAGAGCAGGCTAGGGTAAGCCCTATTCCAATGACCAGTGTCCCATTCAGAGAAAAGACGCAGACAAAGGAACACCAAGGTTGTGGGCAACCTCAGAAGCTGAAACAGACATCGGCCAGTTTCTCCTAGGCGAGGAGCACAGTCCTACTGACACCTTGACTTTAAACTTCGACCTCTTGAACTGTGAGAATCAGTTTTTTTGTTGCTTCAAACCACCCAGGTTGTGAGAATAAAGGTGCGTGTGTCTTTCTAGGACTCCATAACACCTTCAATAATAGATCAGTAAGCTAACGCCTCTGTCTTCTGTCCACCAAAGAATAACATTCTTTTCAGGTGCGTGAGAAAATGACTTGACTTCAGATTCTTTGGTTATTTGGTTTTGGTGTTTGAGTCAAGGTTTCGCTCTATATCCCAGGCCAGCCTCAAACTCACTGTGTGGCCCACATAGGCCTTGAACTCAAAGCAATTCTCCTGCTTCTGTGTGACAGGTTCCAGGTTACTCGGACATCAGGTTAAGACGCTATTGAGAACCAGACACCTGCTTGTGTGTGGGAGGGCTAGTTCTGTCTGCTGTTTGAATTTCCACCATTTAGGGGGCCTAACTCAGGACAGGAGGAAGGAAGGGCCTAACAGCACCCCTTGAAAGGAAGCGCAATGGAAAACTCTCCCTACTGTGTGCTTGTTTTTTAAATTAGGTGTTATTATATACCGTCTCTAAATATATCAACAGACCAGATTTTGTTAGAAATATATTTATTGTTTTTATGTGTGTCCATATTTTGCCTGTGTGCATGTATTCACACCATTTACACACCTGGTCCCCACAGAGGCCAGCAATGGGAGTTGGATTACCGTAGGACTAAAATTATAGATGGTTGAGAGGCATTGTGTTGGTGCTGAGAACTGAACCCAGGTCCTCTGCAAGAACAACAAGTGCCTTTAACCACTGAGCCATCTCTCCAATGCCTGGATTCTTGGGATTCAGATTCTTAGAAAATAGCAGAAAACTTGTGTTGTGAATGAAAGCTTTTTCTTAAGATGTCATCCTAGAGCATTATCTTGGGAATGGATTTTTCCATTTCTTTTGTATTTCACACAATATCATACCAGACAGTGGGGCAAATACTCTTATCATGCCACTTGTGTAAGGAACCTAGTATGGTCAAGTTCATGGAGAGAGGAAGTAAAGAGTGACTGCCAGCACCAGGAGGAGACCAGATTCAGAAGTGTTTAGCAGAGTTTTGTTCTGGGTAATGAGGAAGTCCTGGAGATGAACAGTGGTGACAGTCCCAAGCAACAAGAATGTACTTAATACTCAAAATGGTACATTTTAAAAATTGAATAAGGAAGTTGGTGAGACTGCTCAACAGTTAAGAGCACTTGCTGCTCTTGTAGAGGACCTGGATCCTCTACTGAAGAATGGATAAAGAAATTGTGGTACATTTACACAATGGAGTATTGATCAGCTATTTTTAAAAAAATGATTACATAGATTTTGCCCGCAAATAGATGAAACTATAAATAATCATTCTAAGTGAGGTAACCCGGTCCCAGAAAGACAAACATGAGATGTGCTCGTTTACATGTGGATATTAACTGTTAAGCAAAAGACAAGGCACTGCAATCAACAGACCCAGAGAGACTATGTAACAAAGAGGGCCCCAGTGGGGACACAGGGATCTCCCCAGTAAAGGGAAAATAGAACAGATGATGCAGATGGACTTGGAGGGGGAGGGATGGGAAGAGAAGGGGCAGGCAGGGGGAGACAGATGGAGGGAGGGAATATAAGGAGAGACAACTGTAATGGGAGAACATTTAGAAAGGAAACTGGAGACCTAAGGCAGTGAAAACTCATTGGAATCCAAGATGGAGACCCTGGCGAGGACCTCTAGCCATGGGGAGTGGGGAGCCTGAACAGGCCATCTCCTGTAACTAGACAAAGCTCTCAGAGGTGGGGCTGGTGCACTAACCCAGCCACAAAACCTTCAACCTAGAACCTATCCTTCCTACAGGATCTACTGGGACAATGGAAGGGCAGAACCTCATGCCAAAGGAGGGAACCCATGCCTGATACTGCAGGGCAGATCAGGAACTAGAGACAGGATAGCCAGAGATGATTTCTAATGCTATCCTACTCTGCTCAAAGATGGGTGCCTTGCCCAGTCTTCATCAGAGAGGCTTCCTCAGACAGCTGATGGGTGTAGATGCAGAGTCGCAGGGCCAAACATCGTGCAGTGCTCAGGGAACCCTGAGGGTGAGGGATAAGAGAGATTGTGAGGACCAGAGAGGTCTAGGAAAGAAATCAGGATAGCAAACCACACGGAGGCCAGCACTCTTAGGGGTGCACAGAGCCTGAAGCAACAGGCATAGAACCTGCAGGGTCCCCTAGATATGTCTTTGTGTTCTAGCAGAGATCCTATGGGCTAGAGTGTGTGTGGGTAAGGGCTCTCTGATGCTATTGCTTGCCCTTGAGACCCTTTTCCTGCTACTGATTTGTCTAGTCCACCCTAGATGTAGGGATTAGTGCCCCCCCAGCCTTGTTCCATCTTGTACCCTGCTGGAGCAGTAACTCTGGGAGAATTGTTATTGTGCGGGAGGGCCGGGGGTTGGGAGGGTAGATGTGGAGGAGAGGGAAGATGGATGTGGCTGAGAAAACTGGAGGGAATGGATGAGGAGTGCTGGGATGTATTATTCCAGAGAAGAAAAAAATAAAGTTAAAAAAAAACGCACCACTATGACCAACTCAAAACATTAGCCTTCATGTTATGCATACTTTACCACAATTAAAAAAACATAAGGGGAACACAGTCAGAATTCACAACTATAATATAAGGAAAAGCAAAAGATCGAGGTAAGGTCTATAGAGCTTAAGATCATTACGATTCTAATTTTTATTTATTTTTTTTTTGGTCTAAATAATTATTAATAACTTCACAGGACTAAACAGTGTTCCAGAAAGCACCAGCTCTCACGCCAGCCTTGTTCTCTCCCAGCCCTTCAAGCCTCTTTCAGTAATGAGCACAGAGGGTGGAGGGCTTCGTGAGAGGGAGGGGGTGTGTACACCTGCGTGCGCACACGCAGAGGCGAGGGCAGGATGCCAGGCGTTTTCCTTCTTCACTCTCTGACTTATTGCCTAGAGGAACCAGAAATTCAATATTCCAGCTATGCCGGCAGGCCAGTGAGCTCTCTGGATGCCCTGCGTCTGCTCGGCAATGCTGGGGTTGTAGGCACATGCAACCACGCCCAGCTCTTTTACGAGGGTGCTGGAAACTCAAACTCAAGCCCTTAAGCTCACAGAGAAGCGCTCTTATCCGCTAAGCGATCTCTCCAATCCCAATAAACACTATTTTTATTAACTATATTAGTTAGTATTACAAAGTAATGGGTCTCCTCATATTTTCTTGCGTGTATGCCATTGAATATTGTTCATATTCACATCCTTATCTTCTCCTGCTAGTGGTCATTTGGCTGCTTTCTTGGGTAGTGTTCTAGTCTAGGGTGACCGTCACAAAAGTCAAGAGCCATGTGACATAGGCAGTGACTCACTCTCATGACAGTTCTCGTGTGTTTGTTTGTTTGTTTCCATGCAATTAGAACCACATACAAATATGTTATCTTTTGCACACGGTTTCTGAGCTGGCTATACTCTCAGAGTCATTTTTTCTTCTTTGAGTTAATTATGAGCATAAAAAAAATGTACATACAGTATTCTCCTTCCTTCCTTCCTCCCTTCCTCCCTTCCTTGCTTCCTTTCTTCCTTCCTCCCTGATGTTTTTCAAACTTGCAATCCTTCTACCTCAGCCTCTTGTGTGCTGGGATTACAAGTATGTCACACCCCACCCCACACCATCCATTCTGTGTCATAATGAACACGAGCTAGGGTTCATCACCCTCATTTGACAGAAGCAGCTGCTGACTCCAAGGCCACCGCAGGAAAGCATACTGAGACTAGAACCCAGTTAGATTGTCTCTAGAACCTTCCTTCTGCTCATCCAGGCACCAGGGAGGTCTTCAAGTGCTACAAACACAGACATACTCAGATGGATTTAAAGATGCTTTGCAGTTGTGAAGAGCCACAATCCTGATCCCTGACAACCACCGTCCTATATTCTATCTCTGTAATTTTGTCCTAAAGCTTTTAGGTAAATGGAATAAACCGAGGACATAACCTCTTTTTTTCCTCTGAAAGGTCTTCATGTGGTCCATCCAAGTGACTGTGACTGTATGTATCAATGGTTTGTTCATGTTTGTTTTGTTTTCGCTAGGTAACCCAGGGCATTGTGGCCATCATACACGGATGCTGAGCATCTCAGCTTGTTTGTGGATCTGGATTAAGATAGTTGAAGAGAGACAACCAACTAAAAGCTCATCCTCACTCTTGGTTTTATTGGCTTATTCCCTAACCTGTCACATGATGTGTGAGACACTATGGGTTTGCTTGATAAAATGACTTACATGACTGTCACAAACAGTGGACTGCAATGAGTGCCTGGAATGTGAAGTAAAACAGAGTGGCATTGTGGGAGTGCGGAGACTTTGCGTGAACGCGCAATGGCTTAAATGTGAACACTGAATATGTATGAACACCCAGCAAGAAGACTGTAAAAGCCCAGAAGAGAAGGTTAGGGCCAAGCTAGACTGGAGGCATCAGTAAGTGTTTGAAAAGGGTGTGAGTTGGGAAGAGTGTGCCAGGGTGTGACCCTGGCTCCGTTACTCCACACGGTCTTACTCATGCTCCACTCATGGAAATGTCATTCTAGAGACAGGGATTATCTGCTTGCCTGCATGTGGTTTACCAGAAAAGAACAGCATGATAATTCAGAATTCTGATATTATCGCTCTGAGGTGCACATTATCTCCAAACGTACTGAATGCGCTCAAAATGTTCTAACCCTACACAGAAGCCTAACCTTTCTGTTTCATGTCACTCAACCTGTGGTTCATCAGGCAAGCCCGCCTGGTTTTCCTTCCCAGCCGTCCTGTGGAGGACTTCTTCCCTGGAGTGATGTTCTAAGAATTCCCTTTTACTTCAAAACCTAACCACATTCTGTGACCTCAGATCCCAGAGTCCTGAGAAGCCACTGAAATTAAATAAACTGCTCTGAACGTGTTGCTTGAAATACGCTGAGAATTGTGCTTACCTTTGAGCAAAAACAAGAAAAGATTCCTTCCTTTGGGGACAGGGAATGATGTTACTGAGAAGAGAAGCCTCAAAATTATGAAATAATTGAGAAATCATCATGACCCCTACCAGAACTGCCCACAAACCTTGGCAAAATGGTACATCACCTCGAAAAGATGTCACACATATTCAAGGACATGAAATGGGGTGAGAGATTCACTTTATATTTTCAGTACCCTCTGTGAGACATAAATAACAGAGAAAAGAAGATGCTCTGGGAGAAAGTCCTGACACATAAACCTCAGCTGAGTCAAGAAGAAAACTTATCTTTCAACTTTCACAGTCTCTTAGAGGAAGTGAGTCTAAATAGGGTACCCACAAGGATGCTCTCCACCCTGCATGCCAAGATTAGGAGAAGTATCAGGTATGGATCATGTAGAAGACACAGCTTGCTCAAAATTTAGAGTTATTTCATAGTAACGTCTGCATCTCGGTTTAAAAAACAGAAGAATCTGCACTTTGGGCAAGTGACCCAAGTTACTTATATCTGGAAGATATATATATAGTCATTATCAATCAAAATCTAAGGTATTTAATGGTATGTAAATGTCTCATGGTAAGTAAGGGGAGAAATCAGGCAATGACAATTATGATCCTATGAGGACAAAAAAGGAGAGGAAAGTATGCCAACGGGTAGGAAATGGCAATCTAGAAGGTGTCAGTCCTCACACTGCTGCTTTTTAGAGGTTTCCAAGAATCTTTTATTGTAGTATTAATAAGTACACATGTACATGTACATATATGTTTGAATAACAACAAAAAGAAATGAGAGGCATAGTACATAGCTGTAATCCCAGCACTCCAGAAGCTAAAGCCAGCCTTAGTTCGGTCAGCCTGCGCTGTATAACCAGACCCTGTATTAAACAAATAACACAAAACCACAGCAACAACAAAACAGCCACTGTAAGTTCTCCATGGCACAGAACCTTCTGTGGCTTCCATGAGTTTTAGAGATAGACCATTGTACCTGGGCACCACTGCTATGCTGGAAGGTCTTTACAGTTTGGGCTGCTTTACCCCAAATCACTGCCATGCCCCTGGTTGCTTCCCCATGCCCTGAGTATTGGCTCAGACCCAGGAGATGTGTGAATTCTGCTGTGTGGCCTCACTATCTACCCTAGAATTCACTCTGTGTTCAAAATGGAAAGGAATGGCCAAGGCTCGTGGTTTGAAGTGATAAGATGAAATATTCTAAGAATGGCCTTTCTGAGCCCTCGGGTCATTGTGCAGATTGGGGGCAAAGGAAGGGATTTCTTTTTTTCCCCCCCCTTGACCCTTGTCATTTTCCTGAGTCTGAAACTTATTAGAGAACCAAAGTCTCTCTAACACAAAAATAAGAAAATAATCTAGGACTGTGTAACGGTGTTTACCAATGAGCCTGCTGATGACTTAGACAGACCCCAGGCACCCACATGGTGGAAGGGGAGAACCAACTCCCAAAAGCTTTCCTCTGACCTCCACAGGCCCGCGCGCATGCACACACACACAGAGAGAATAAATAAATGCAGTTTAAAATCTATTTTAAAAAGAACTAAATCTAGAGACAGTCGAAGTTGATGGTATTATTAATCCCCACATATAGTTTTTTAAAGTACTGAGAAAGAGGAAAAGCAAGGTTTTACTTGATGCACGTGCTGCAAATTGAGTGGTTTTGTAATTTTTAGAGTCTAGCTCTCAATATTTTATGTAATACACACATACATGTACGGTAGGTCCCCTTTGCCAAAGGGGACCAGTCCACCACCAATGGATGCGCGGAATTGCCTGTGGTTCCAAACCCTAACCTGAGCTGTACTGTACTCTCTCCTCTCTTCCCAGCAGCATTACGAATGATTTCTGAGTTAACCTGCCCCCCTCCCCACCTTTTATGCTCTAATGCCACCTCTTATGACCATTATTTGAAGCCACTGGTAAGTAAAACGGTTCTTGATTGAGCATGGTCACTGTGAACCATGACAACAGCTCAGACAGCCTCGATGGCACTAGATACCTAGGCAGGTTGGTATGGATATGCCCTGGACCTACTGGACTAAGAGTAGATTCATGTACTCTTCATCTTCTGGGATGGGCAGAGGACAGCAAGGGATCTCACCATACTATGCATGAGTCACACAGTTTAAAATATAATTTTTTTTATCTTGGGAATTTTTCCTGTTTAATTTTCTTGGACCCTGGTTGACAGTGGAAAACTGAACCACAAAGCTGTGGACAGGCTGTCGGGTGATGGTGGTGCACGCCTTTAATCTCAGCACTTGAGAGGCAGAGGCAGGAGGATATCTGAGTTAGAGGCCAGCCTGGTCTACAGAGCAAGTTCCAGGACAGCCAAGGCTACGCAGAGAAACTCTGTCTCAAATAACCAAAAACAAACAAACAAAAAACAAAAACCAGAGGCTAAGGACTGACTATATGCAAGCACTTATGAACTCAACACATCATGCTCTCCTCCCTCTTCTTTCTTATGTTACCAAAGAGCACCACTTCCTCCCTAGTAAAATATATGAGAATACCACCACCACCAGAGATAGTCAAAGATGGTCTACACGGAGAGCAGAGATGTGGCTCTATTCCAACGCCTAGGGACCACTGGGTTCAAGCATTGTTTTGTACATGTCGGTGCCTCACCTTGCCCTGGTTTGTGCATAAAATGATCAGATTACTGGGAAAGAGTGTGTGCTGTCACAGCAATACTAAGGTCCTATTGGTTGGTTAAGGACCACGGGACCTTAACTGAGCGGTGCTACAGAATGTGAATTCACTACACGGCTTGGCTCCCTTCTCATCTTTCAGCAGCAACTCGGTATTCTGACTTCTAGGTCAGACACGTAAGTAGACAGACTGGCTATAGTGATCGATCCTCTGTTCTGATGATCATCGTAGATGCCCTAAGAACCTTCTTTAGGCAAAAAGCCAAGCAAAAGTTAGCAAAACCAACCACATCACCAATGAAGACAGAGTGCCCAGACCACAGCCAGTGTGTCAGGAATTTACAACTTCGAGTAGAATACTTGATGTCAAGGTAAGTCCTAGGAAAGAGTGTCAGTGTGCACACCTGAAGAGACCACCACATACAATTTGCCTCCACTGAAGATCACTGAAACAGGAAGTGAAATAACCACACAGCATCATAACTCTGCGTGGCGTGGACTTCCCTCGCCTCTCTAACGAGTGTGTGAACACCTCCCCACTGAACACCCACTGATTACTTAGCTGGGACAACTTTAGTCTAATTATTTGAGATTTGTGACTTCTAGAGGTAAGAAAAATGGCAAGAATTAAAGAGGCATGAAATGAGGTTTAGAAGAATCTATAAATGAGTCCGATCCACTAATGGCAAACAAATAGAGAGGAAAAGCCCAAAGTGACCTACACTCTTGAAGACATACTTTTGTTTCCAACTTGAGGAAACCTCCCCTCCAACTTCTCTGCTTCCAGTCCTCAAAGGCTTTTTGCCCCTTTTCGCCCTCTGCTCTCTTCTCGAGTAAGTTTGTTGCCCTTTCTTGAGCCCAGAAGTGAGGACAGTCGGTCCCTTTCATGCTCCTTTGCTCTATGTTTTCTTTTTCCTTTCTAGTGTCTGCTGGGGAACAACATCCCAATAAAAAGGAACAGCAGATCTCTACACCTGTCTACAATAAAAACGAAACAAAACCCTGGTTTCAAATGTCGCACAATTGGCTGCACGTCCCTGTTCCCCCCTCCCCACCACCGTGGGCCAACAGCTGCCTGACTCATTCGGGTGTGTTTTGCCTGCCTTAGCACTGAGTGGGCTGATGTAAATAGGAAGTGATGAGGAAAATCAATTTGGGGCAAACACATTTTTTTTTTCAAGGCTCTAACAGGAAGAGATAGGAAGCCCGGGAAGACACTTGATAGATATTCAACTCGGTAGCAAGGAGGAAGTGGAATGCTGAAGCACTCGCCTAGTTATTTTCAGTTGTTGAACGGAAACTGGATACAACAGAGAAAGGACGCAGATAGGATGCATTCTGTTGCATAGCAACGCAGAGCCTAGAAGCTACTGAACGTAGCTGAAACCATCTGTCTCTATGAAAGACAGGGGAGAAATGATCTAAAACAAAGAAAAAGGAGAATGGGTTAACAAAATGCTTGCAAAGAGTATACAGGGCTCCTTGTTCCTCTTTAAGAAGCATAGTTTGTGGTTAACATACAAATATAGTGTTTACCGTCACTTCATAGACTTGATTTTAGTACATGGTATGTTATACCTTGCCATACACTTTGCTCTTTGCTTTGAGTCAACCACTTGCCTCAAGAAAGGTTTGCAGATGGTTGGGTTGGTGTAGTGTCTGCAGACTTTGGAAGACTTGGTCCAAGCCTAAAAGTCAGTAGCCAATAAAAGCCAGTGGTCAGTTGGCTTAAGGACAAATCAGAAAGATGAGGAGAGAAGAATGTGCAGTTCCCAGAAAGATAACCTCCTGTCCCGCCCTGTGAGTTCTCTCAGAGGGCTTCCTGAGAACTAGTTCCTGTCTCAGACCCTTGAACAAGGAGGGACATGCAATGCTACACAAGAGTGTTTCTTTCCTAGGAAGCCCCTAGCTCAAGAGGGAAGTGTGCAGAGTGGATAAGTTTGGCCCTTGGAGACAGGAAGTTCTCTTTAGAAATAATGTTCCATTTCCTGCTGCCCGAGATCGTCAGCCCTATGGTTGCTATTGACTCTGTAGAAATTCAAGAGTCTGCTCTCTTCCCCCTACCCCAATATCCCCCCAATATGCTGCTTTTGACACAGCACAGACTATCAAGTAGTGTTTTTCCAGAGAAGAGATTTCTGTTGCCTCCTCTCAGGCTAGGAAGCAGACACATCTCCATCCCTCTCACAGGGAGCAAGATGTGAGGACGGAGGACTCGTGCATTTACCTGCCTGTGGCACTACTAGGCATTATGCCAGGGGAAATGTGGTCCTTCCCAAGAGAAGAGAAGAGCTACTTCTTAGAGACTTGGCTTTGGTGGTACCTGAGGTGGAACTCCACTCCTAGAATATTCTAGTTGGAAGAAATCTGGTACCTACATATTAGAGAGTCTCAAAAAAAAAAACTAAAAGGAGCATAAGGAAATGCTAGCTTGGGAAAGGATGAGAAGGAAGTGCTAATTTGTCTCCACTATCAATCATCTTTCTTTAAGTTTATTTGCTTCGGGTCTTGATTGCTTTTCTGCTGGTGCTGAAGATTGAACCCAGGGCCCTGAGGATGCTAAACACATTCTTCACCACTGAGCTGCACCCACAGCCCTGTGCAGTGCTTTTGTTTCTGTGCCTTAACTTCCTGTACAATGACACTATAGATTCCACATGCAATGCAGCTAAGAGTGGCTCGGTCAGCAGTAAGTCTTGGAGGCTTTAGTGTCCTAGATTGTATGAAGGCTGAAGCCTTACAGTTCAAGGATTAAGAGTAAATTGTAAGGAGGCTGAGAAGCTCCAGGGCTCCAGGCTAGAACTGGTGATTGAGTTACCTAAAGAGTAAACTATCCTTTGCCCTGAACCAACAGTTACAAATAACTGTATATATACATTCAGAACTGGTCTTTGACTTCTCTATATTATACCATAATGAAAAGTGATTCATTTAAATCAAGTATTTCTTTGATGTGAATATTACCCCAGAAGAAATCAAGGTCAAAATTGCTTGCAGTACCTTCAAGTCTAAGCTACGAGCCGATTTCGAGTTTTAATCCCAGCTTTCCTAACTTTTAAATTGAACGGCAATTTCTCAAGCTTATGTGAATGACCTCTTATTTTTGCTCAGTCTAATTTACAATTTATATTTTGTAAAATTTTCATGAAATGGGAATAGCAACCAAAACATAGTTACTGTAAGAATGGCCATAAGAGAATGTCCAGGTCCCAGTGTCCCAGCTGTTCAGAAAACAGGATGTGGAGGAGGGGTGTGTTGTAAGCTTTTCTGTCTATCTAGGGTGGGATAGTGTAAACCCATTAGGGGAAATGAGAGAGAGACCAGGTACAAATCCCAACTCTACCCCTCTACCTAAGAGCCCCTGAGAACCTCTGCTTAACCCCTCAGAGAGGACACAAGGAGGCTTTCAACAAACAGTTATTTCCTTTTATCTCCCATTAAAAAAAAAAAAAAAAAAAAAAAAAAAAAAAAAAAAAAAAAAAAACCAAGTTCCCGTGTGTTTATTTCTCTTTTGGATCCTTAGGTTCCAGACACTGCTCTGACCCACACGGACTTGGGACTGGCCTGATTGGGATGATGGGGAAATGAAGGAAGACAGACACAGCTACAAAAAAGTTGGGATCCCACCAGGCTGTGCACTGTAATGGAGGCACAGCAGCAGCAACTTGACAAGTCAGCACGTCTGTCCCACAACACTAAGGAGAAGGTGGGTCTGGAGAGAAGCAGTTACAGACTGCAGTCCTCCAGGAGGAGGAAGCCCAAGTTGATAATTTCCGCAAACACTGATTTGAGCCAAAAGTCAACCATGCACAAATATCCATACTTGGACCAACTGAAGGCTTTGCTGTTCCTCTGAACCTGACATGGAGAATGTTTTGCCACTCCCGAGGGTCTGAGGCACTGGGGTCCTGGACATGGTCATGCTCCTGTCAACGATACACACTGGCTCAGGACTCCACCCACTCTCCACGGCCACTGTCTTCTCCGCTTTCAAGTGACAGAAAGGAAGCAATGACAGAGGCTTGTCCTGGTGGCTGTCTACCCTGCACAGAGGGGAGTGAGCCTCAGTAAGTCCCACTTGAGCCTCCATAGGATCTGGGGAAGAGAGCTTACAGAGACTGTGCCATGGTTCCAAGTGTACAGAACGTGACTATTCTAAGCACCAAGCACCACACAGCCTCTTTCGGGAGCCTGGCTCAGCCTCTCTGAGTGACATTTCCCGCAAACTGTCTGCGCACCAATCGACACACTTTTTTTTGCGCTCAAGTGAAAAGACAAGATGGACATTCATCTTCACGCACTGCCCCTTTGGTGTTTTGTTTCGTTTTGTTTTTTAATATGAATTATGCTGAAGATGATCCAAACTGTTGTGAACTCTTCAGAGTTCTGGTTCTAAGCATTCGAGACACTGAACCTGCAAGCAGTATTTTGGTGGCTATCTAGGTGACAGCTTACTCAGGCGGCTGTCATCATTAGAAAAGAGGAAACGAGTGCAGGCATACAGCACTGGCTGGTTCTGAAGCCCAGCTCTGACCTGGCTCCATTCTGTCTGTGCAGTGGTGTGCATCCTAGAGTTCATATGTTGGGCTGGAGAGATAGCTCAGTGGTTAAAAGTGCTTATTGCTCTTTCAGAGGATGTGGGTTTGATTCCCAGCACCTGCATGGGAGCTCACAGTCATCTACAACTCAAGTTCCAAGGTTTTAAAAATATGATGTTGCAGGAGTGAAAATCTGTTTATTTAGTGCACCTGACTTTCGTGCACTTGCTATTTCCCACAGCTCCTGCCTTGCTCCCATGGAAAGGGACTAAAGACCCCGATACAGCATATGCCACAAACCCAGAACGCTGCAGACCACACAGGCTATGTAATCAATAGCTCCCAAGACAGGTAAAGCCAAGAGAACCGAGCCGTATGCCACAACCAAAAAAGCATACAAAAGGAAGCTATTAATGAAAGAATAAATAATAATAAATTTATTGTTAAAATTAAATGAAAAGAAAAATAAGAAATCAATGTTTACTTTCTCTGTTAATTTTTATGAGAACATACAAACTTTTAAACAGAAGTCACAGAGCTTGATTGTTAAGAGAAGGAATCAGAGATTTAAAAAAAAAAATACAGACAATTCTCTTTAAGGAGGTTGACCTCTGAGTAGCTGGCATGAGAAGTGGGGTTGCACACAAGTTGTTTTCAAGGCAGGATGGCTAAGCAAGTGTTAGTCTGATGGTGAGGAACAAGCAAAGAGTGAGGAAGTAAAGAATGGAAGAGATTCCAGGGGGGTGTCCTTGATAGACTGTGTTGGGTTGTGTGTACACATATAGGCAGACTTGCTCAGCTACAACATGGAGATGCACCTGCCACCCATGCACCAGGAAGGTGTGTTGGTGAGAGTGGATGGGTTGGTAGAAGAGGGATTCTGAGCGAAGTTTTATCTAAAGTTCAGTGTATGAAACTGTCATATTGGGCAGGGAGGGCGACTGGAGAGATGGCTCAACAGTCAAGAACACTTGCAGAGGACCAGAGTTGGGTTCCCGGCACCCAGGTCTGGCAGCTTACAATCACCTATAACTCTGCCTCCAGGGATCCAAAGCCTCCTCTCACCTTCGTGGACACTGACGCTCATGTGCACATACCCACTGTCCTATTTAGGGTTCCTATTGCTAAAGCGCCATGACCAAAAGCAACTTAGGGAGGAAAGGAAATGCTTCAAGTACACTTCAATATCACATTCCATCATAGAAGAAAGTCAAGGCAGGGACCTGGAGGCAGGAACTGAGGCAGAGGCCATGGAAGAATGCTGCTGACTGGCTTGCTCCCAGTGGCTTGCTCAGTCTGTTTTCTTATACAACTCAGGCCCAACTTCCCAGAGTTGGCATCACCCACAGTAAGGAATGCTGGGCCCTCTTATATCAATCATTAACCAAGAAAATGCCCAGTGAACTTTCCTGTAATCCAATCTTATGCCAGCATTTTCTAAATTAAGATTCTTCTTTCCTAAATATATCTAGGTTTCTTTCAGGTTGACAACAACCAACCAGGACAACTGACTCCTTATCAACTTGACACCAATACATTACTATTAAACATAACCCTTCCTTTCTTGTTTATCCCCAAGATATCATCGTAATGTCGCTATTATAATATAAAACATTCCCAACTTTTAAAAGACCTACAGTCCTTAAAAATTCAAACATGGGAGGCTGGAGAGATAGCTCAGTGATTAACAATACTTGTTGTTCATGCAGAGGACCCAGATTTGATTCCCAGAACCCACATGGTAATTCATAACTATCTGTAACTCCAGTTTCAGGAGATCCAATGCCCTCTTCTGAACACTACAGGCACAAAGATCATACATGATGCACATACATACTTGCACATAAAATACACATAAAACAAAAACATGCAAATATGTTCAGATAACTATAGTGCAGAATCCAAGAAATCCAGACTTTAAAACACTAACTTTGTAGAGGTGATTGCTACACAATCTATAGATTTTCAGATGTCAAAATTTATGGGAAGAGGTGAAGTAACTCAGGGATGAGCACTTGTCTTTCAGGTCACAGCCTGGGTTTTATTCCTGAAATCACAAGAACAGAGATTTTTTTTTTTATAAGTATCCAGGTCATAATTTCCCAAAAATCTCCAGGTGTGCTGGTTCACGCCTTTAATTCCAATAAGAGGAAGTCGAGGCAGGCAAATGTCTATGAGTTCAAGGCCATCCTGGTCTATAAAAAAAGTTCCAGGACAGTCAGTCAGGCTGTTATAAAGAGAAACCTTGTCTCAAAGAAACCAAAATAATAATAAGAAGAAGAACAACAAGAATAATTTCCAAAAGATCATATCACTGACAAAAGTTTACCCAGACATATTTCACTTTGCACAGAAATGGTAATAATATTAAATATAATTGATGTTTTATAACACATTAACATTTAGAAAGAGCTGACTTCTAGTCTTTTTGTTGATACCACGTAACAATGACAAAATAAACTCTTGAATTTTACTTTCACGTCAAGAAATTCCTCAGTCTTGAATGCCAACCTCACAAATGGCTGTAATTGCAGGTGTCCTCACCGAACAGGCAATCAGTAACGAGCTGTCATTGACAGCAGAGAGGTCTAAGAACCACAGCCAGCACATTCTGTTCACATCCCTCGGCTATGCGCTCAGGAAACAATCATAAGAGAGCCTACAGTACCAAGGCGCGTGTAGCAAGATGGGGACCACATGCACGCATTGTTCTTTCTCGGCCACAGCCAGCATGACGTGTAAGGGACTTAGAAACCACCTGACCATATACTCACATAGACGGTAAGACAATGAGGGAAATAGCTTTCTAAAAGGAAAAAAAAGAAAAAAGAAAACTGTTAGGGATGAGTCCTTTCACATGCTGGGCATGCACTCCTGAGCCCACCCTGCCCTCACCACTGCATTTGCAGAGGCTGTCTACAGAAGTCACAAGCAAGTGATCCCTTTGGGAGAGTTGCTGAGGCCCTCCCATAAGATGACATGTATTATGAGAAGAAGATCTGCTCATCTACTGAGATGCTGATGCCTCCTTGTACACTGCTGTGCATGTAAGCAGGGAGCTCAGGTGGAAATTCAGAAATGTAGATGAACCTGAGGACCACTCCATTGCTCCGCTGCTATAGCTATTGTTGAGGTTTTATTTGTTTTGTTTTGTTTTGTTGGTGCTGGGGTTTGAACCAGGGTATTGTGTATGCTAAGCGAGCCCTCTGCTGTTGAACGAGAGTCCTAGCTGGTGCATTTCTAAATACATGGTTTAGGGATCCATTTTGTAACACGATTATGTAAGATATCGGTACATAAAAAATATGCTAAGAAAGAAAAAAAAATCAAGATGGCTCAGTAAGAAAAAGCACTTGCTGTACAAAACTAATGACACCATAGTCGTGTAAAAGAGGAAGGAGATGTGTCGCACGAATTCCACACATGCACTATCACAGTTGTGTCCACACACAACAAAAACAATAACAACAACAGTAATAAACAATAGAGAGGAGAGTTGGGCGCACACTTGTGCAGGGAATGACAGCTGTTAGCTGCTGAGAAGGGGTGAGACCGTTCTCTCTAAAAGCGTAGCCCCTGATAAGCCCACCACACTCCGGTGGAAGACCGTACATCCAGGAATGCTGGTCAGCACAAATTGGCTTTCAATGTTTTTTCAAAAGAAATGGACACAGAGTAGTTAGAGTCGAGAAGGGCGAATGGATCTGGAAAGGCTTCGGGCAGGGCTTTGAATACAATCAAAACATGAACGAAACTTGAAACTCTCAAAGAAGTCATATTTTTATGATTTTATTAGAATATATGATTTTTTAGATTTTAGAAAGAGAATCTAAAGCTGTATTCAGGGTTTTTTTTTCTACAATCAAACAAACAAAAGAGTTTAAACTTGTGGAATTACTTCAAAGAAGCCATGTGAGTGCCCATAGGCAAATCTTCCAGTGCAGAATACGGTGAGTAATCAAGTCTTCCCTTCAGGTGGTTACAGTTCCAGAAGAAAGACTGTCTAATGCCTTGGCAGCAATGAAACCACACAGTAGCCACTGCCATGCTGCCCAGCCCTGGCCCAAGATCAATGGAGCATCTCTTCAGCAAGCAAAGACACAGGCTCAAAAACCAGGAGCAGCTGAGATATCACGGCGGAGGGAGTGAGCCTAGACCACCATGACAGACTTTCAGATTACACTATGCAGACTTTAACATGATATTATAGTAATAATTAAACATTATCTTTGCACTTAATTTTTGGCATTCCCAAAACTCATTCTTTAGCAGTTTCATTTGCCTTGGCTTCAGTTCCACTCTTTGCCAACAGTTAAACTCTTTGCATTTGCCCAAAATCTAGGTAGTGGTCCTCTGCTCTGTAGGGGATGAAGCTGTGTTTGCATTACAAGATATAATAGAAAAGAGAAAAAAATGGTACGGAATATTGCCCCTGGCTTTCTCTAGTTGTAGTAAATTCTTTTATTCTTAATACAGTTTTTTCCTCCCAATTTCTTCAAATATTTCTGTATATCTTGATACTATCTAATAAAAAACAAAAGCAGTCAAAAAGCAGGCTTTTTATTCTTTGGTTAATTCAATCCCTAGCCCTAATCCTGGCGCCCTGGAGTGTTTCAGCCTCCACACAATCTAAACATTTAAGCCTTGAACTGGAAGGCTTCAGCCTCAGGCTTCAAACAATCTAGAAAGTTTAAACCTCTTGAGACTTACTGCTTACTATGACTAGCTCCTTCTGATCTCAGAGCTGTACTGAACTGTTCTGATTGGCTGATTCTCTGACTGCCTCAGACTGAACTGCTATGCTCAGCTTCAAACTGGCTCACTCTTCCCTTCTGATACTGACTTCTTCTGCTGAATTGCCTCTGTGTCTCTACTTTAGATTCATCAGACGACTCCCATGTCTCTGTCTCTGTGTCCTGTCCTTCTCTGAGCTCTCATTGCTCCATACTGCCTCAGTCAGCCTCTGTGCTTCTCTGTCTTATCCTCAGTCAGACTGCTTCATTGCTTCTGTTTTGTCTTCTCTCTGCCTGACTCTCTGAGCTGAGATCCTGCTTTTATACGTGAGAGTTGGTCATGTCCTCATTCTGACTCACTCTGCTAACTCTTCCCCTGATTCATCACTTTGCCTGCTCTTCACTCTGACTCACCTCAGAAGTCACTTCCTGTCTGACACTGACCCCTTCTGAGTTCTGCTTCCTGACTCCTAAGTGTTGGGATTAAAGGCATGCACGACTACTGTCTTCTGAGTACTGGGATTAAAGGTGTGTGCTATTGCTGCTTTCTGAATACTGGCATTAAAAGTATGTACCAACATTCTTTCTACCCTAGAGCAGTCATGCTGCTGGATTAAAGGATTAAATATTTCTCTACAGTTAAGGTCAAATGTCTTTAAAATGTAGACTTCACAATTCTGCTTTTGCCATTTTGTTGAAGATGTGTGTTTGAAATCTTAGGAGGGAACTGGTCACGTTGTGACTCTTCGGGTTCACTTTGGGATTTTACAATGATTTTTAAAATAGCCATGACTTTGGTACACATTATATGTGCAGTGAAATCTCCCAATTAAGACTGAGTATCCCGATAACTAACAACTTAACTATTGCAAACAAGAAAAGGAGATTTACCTCTATCTTGTTCCATAGACTGACTCAGGACATTGGGCAACTGTGGCCTGAGACAAAAGGCAGAGGTTTGAAAGGTTTGGGTGGAAATTGAGGTCAATTGGAGCAACCCTCAGTCAATTGGGACTGAATCCCCCAACGTGATTGATTCAGAAAATTTACTGTGAAAATTTGGATTCATTTTCAAAATAACACTTCTAAAACATATGAAAATAGTTGTGCTACCTATATCATAGAACAGATAAAAATAAATTCCAAACAAGTGAAATATTGAAAGCACAAGAGAAAAAAAGAATATATTTTTTATCATAGAATAGAAAATAATCTTTTTAGTAGAGCCAAAAAAAAAAAAAGTCACCACGATTGTAAGAAAAACTAGAAATTATAAATACTTCCTGTACAATATATAAGGAAATCTATTATAGAAATATTCATAATACTAAAAAATATACTAAGTACCCACCAATAAACAATGATGGTATCACTACAGAACGAAACACTACATGGCCATTTCAAAAACTGTTAGCAGAGCCTGGTGGTCTCAGCTCAGAGAGCAGACAGAAGAGAAGAGACACAGGAGCAGTCAGACTCTTAACTGTCTGCAGCTGGAGGAGGGAGTCGGACCAGTCACTACTTTGCCTTTAACAGCCCCCTCCAGTGGTAACCTCTCCCCCTTGTTGCTTTAGGATTTGTTGGTTTGTTTTGTGACCCTTTGAGTCTAATTAATGCTGCCTGTCAGAAGGTTGACTGATCTTGTTGCCTTGATCATGAGCAGGTAACCACAGCAGCAGCGAGTTCATGAGTGCAGGCAGCCACCAGGCCATGTCAGCCTTCCTCAGAACCCCTGCCTGTCCTCCAGCTCACTCTCCTTCCTCCCCAGGGAGGAAGGTGGTATAGGTGTCCCATTTATGGCTGAGCACTCTCAGTCTTCTCATCTCTGACCAGTCCCTGCATTAACTGCTGACCACTGCAGAGAGAAGCTCTTCTGACCAAGCGTGAGGGGAACACTAATCTCTATATGTAAACATAAATCTAAAAATCCAATTAACAAGACAGAGGCAGTAGGCTCCCTACCAAGGCCTAGGACCTCCTGAACCAAAGGCTTTTGGCCATGCTTACATACCCAGGTATGAATTCCTTCCTGTGAAACATGCCTCAAATCCAACCCAAAAGTAATTGCTTACCCCCATAACGTGCTCCCACCAGAATACTATTATGAAAATAGCAAACACAGTCTTTTATTTCATCTAAAAATTGTATTCCCCTATAGACATATATTATGGTCTCAAGGGGGAAAAAATCAATTACTATCTCTATGTGCAGAAAAACCTAACTTACCCTAAAAATATTTACAAGGAAAGAGAAATGCCCTCATCTACCAGAGGTGGAGCAAAATAAGGTTAGGACTCAAAGATTAAGGTAAAAGAATTATTAGATCAGAGACACTCCAGACACTACAGCTGAGACGAAAATATCACATTGCAGACACATCCAAGTAGGCTCTGTCTACATTATCACGTACAACGTGCAGAAGTCGAGAGTTCCCACCTGCCCCATGGCATCAAGGGCATGACAAACCAGGCCATGATGTAGCTGAGATGCAGGCACATTGTATAGACCTCAAGAAGCAGGTGCTTCCAGACCAGAAGCTATGGGAGGGCCCAAAGATTAAACACAGCTAGTTGTGACACTGGTGGTCTAAGGAGGACACAGATTGATGCTCAAGAAGCTGAAGGACCCTCAGATGGAGGTAAACAAGGCCTCAGAGAACACCTATATGCAAGTGGACCTTGCCCCTTCACCTCCCACCCTGCGGGAACACTTCTGTGGCATGTGTTGTCTGCTTTCCTCCATGCCCAGATGCCCTCTTGGGGAGAATGAGGGATAGAAGAACCTTTGGAAGGCAGAGTTAACCTAAAATAGGTTTGATGAAGAAACTGAACCAATATAATTTTCCAAACCCATTTTACAGTCAAGTGTGGTAACACATTCCTATAGTCCCACACTTAAGAGGTAGAAGCAAGAGGATCAGAAGTTCAAGGCTAGCCCTTGATAGTCAGCACGTTCAAGACCAACCTGGGCTACATGTCTCATATCTCCAAAATACAAATAAAAAAATACCCCAAAACAGATTCCAATAATTGTACCCATTACCCCCCAAACTCAAAAACTTCATATTTTGTATATAATATAAATTACAAAATGTTACACTTTCATCTACCTACAAAATAAATTGAAGAATCATTTTGAAGATTAAATGAATATGACTTAATGATAGACTGAATGTTAACATGTGAGAAAGAAGAAGCTTCACATAGCCCAATTATCTGGCTTGTTTTGTTGGATGTGAAATAATACCTGTGATTTGTTAGCTCTAATTGTCAACTTGACAGAATCTGAAATCACCTGGGAAGAGAGTCTCAATGAGGGATTGTATGAATGAGTTGGATTGCTGGCATGTCCGTGAAGGACTGACTTAAGATAATTGATATGGGAAGATCCAGGTCAGAGTGGGCAGCACCATTCCCTAGGCAGGGGTTCCTGCTCAGAGATCAAGCTGAGCACAATCAAGAAAGCAAGTAAGTACATACATATTCGTTTCTTTTTGCTTTTAACTTGACACAATATGACTAGCTATTTCAAGTGCCTGCCACTGTGACTTCCCCACAACAAGAGACTAAGCTTGAACTTTGAGTTTTCTTGGTGAGTGGTTGGTAATGAGCACAGGTGGTCACTGTGTTCAGAATAATAAGGAGATAGGTTCACAGAGATAATTGCTCTTGTTGTATGCCACTTCTCAAGATGCTAACTGACCCAGATATCATAGAAAACAATGCAGATCTTAGGCGGTAGTAGCTGAGATAGAATCATGTCCTCCCTCAAATCATGTCCTGCATGGGTCATTCAGCACTATTTAGGCTTCATCCTTCCCCTCCCTGACCACAAGAAGCAAAAAAGTGATTCTGGCCTGTTTAAATATACCCATGTGGAGTGGCTTAAAGGCATGGTCTGTAAATACGGTAGAGTTCAACTTAATCCACCCACAATGGAGCAGAAGACTGCATACAGGTGTAGGACTGTCTTAGGTCACTGTTTGCTTAGTATTTCAGAGAGCAGTGGACGGAAGGGGAGGGCACAGCGCACACTCAGAAGGAAAATACAAATGATGATCAAGAGAACACGGCCATGCAGCTCTTTTAATCTACTGACACACATCTCCACACACTTCAGCCAAGCTCCTCACATCATTAAGCTTCTTCTCCCTCAGGTTACCCCTCAAGTCCAGCTCTAAATCCTTTCTGATGAGAAGGATGCTCCCCCAGGGCAGAGCTGATGACCTATAACCTGTGACCTGTGACCTGTGACCCATAACCAATGACCCAGAGCTCCTTTACAGAATTCTTTCCTTTAAATTGTTACCTATTTGTATTTGTTTCCCCACCTAGACTTTAAACTCTTCAAGACCTGAGCTGCCTCGTTCATTCATTGCCTTAAGCACGTCTTATCTATGTTATGTATGTATAAAGACATGAATGTACAATATTCACAGACTGCGCATAGTAATTTCCAGTGGATTTCTAGCCCTTTGAATCTGGTCTGATGGCATAGAATAAACTCACAGTAGGAAAGAGTGAACCAGGAATAAACTACAAAGTTCATTCACTCACTAAAAACTCTCCCTTTAGCAGAGAAAATACAAGACACTATCCCATAAACACTATAATGTAAAAGTTTTGCAGATCCAGTCATTAAGCTAAAGTTCTAGGAAGTGACTTGAAGTTCCTTCATGTCAAATCTTAAGTATTTAAAAATAAAACAGAATATGAAGAGTTTTCCTAGCTTTATCTGCTATCACAGTGAATTTTAAAACTAAACGTATTCAAAGCTAATGAAATGGAGATTTCTTATGTTGGCATTGGAGAAAAACCTTGACTTTCAGCCAGTGGATTACAAAGGGAAACAGAAGTAGTTTACACTGAAAACTAGGTAAGAAGCTGTATCAGACATTCAAGAGCTGTTGCAAGGTCCTCAGTCACCCACAGAGGGTTCATTTGCCTTCATGGTGGCTGTGCAGGTCAGATTTCATTATGAAGTTAGGCAAGAGCAGCTGCACTCGCCAGAATGTCACAGGTCACTGCATCAGATGTGGGCTGAGGGAACTTATTACAAAGGAGGCTAAGACATTGTGGGTGATATTTTAAATAATACTGACTATAGATTGAAGCAATTCCAAGTGATTCCAATTAATCAGCACATTGTCATTCATACTCCCTGGCACCTTTTTAATTCTGAGATACAGATGAAAAGTTACAGTGACAGGTAACTCTTCAGAAAATAGATGTAAACTGCCAGCCATTCTGACTCTGCTCTGCTCCGTGGTTAATAAGCACCGCTCATTTGGGTGAGGACTATGAATAATGTCAATGCTTTCTTTCTCCTAGAAATAGGATAATACTTTTCCAATTTTTGGTATGTTTATGAGGGTGCACTGTATCTATGAATGTTAATCAGTATATGGGTTATGACGCTAAAAGGAAGTTCTAAGCTCTAACTAAAGTTCTCTGGTCCATAGTCTTCGTGTGATTCTGAGTCTCCAGAATTTTAAGATTAGAAGAAAATTCATTTTATCCATGCATAGTAATTGTGGTGATTTGAATGAGAATGGATGCCATAGGCTCATGTGAATACTTGATCCCAAACTGGTGGAACTGTTTGAGAAGGATTAAGATGTGTGGCCTCGCTGTAAGGGTTGTATCACTGGGATGCGGACAGACTTGAGTTTCAAAAGACTGGTGCCATTCCCAGTGCGCCCTCTCTCTGCCTCCTGCTTTTAGATCAAGATGTGAGCTCTTGGCTCCTCACATCACCAAGTCTTTACTCTTTCATCAGGATTCTAACCCTCGGAAACTATAAGCCCAGTTAAATAATTTCTTTTATCAGTTACCGTGATCATGGTGTTTTGTCACCACAATCGAAAATTAACTAAGACAGTAAGATGCACCTATAATCCCACACTCAAGAGGCACAGGGACCCATTAGATTGACTAGCCTGAGTTATACAAAGAACTTTGTCTAAAAGAGAAAAAAAGGGGGATGGGGGAAAGATGAGGGGAATAAGGAGAGGAAACCATTTTTGAGAGAGAGGTTTTAAATTTAGATAAAGTGAAGGCGAAAGCTGTCAACTTTATGATTTTTTTTTTTACATTTGTGTGGGAGGGGACTGGTGAGTGTGTGTGTGTGTGTGTGTGTGTGTGTGTGTGTGTATGTGTGTGCGCGCACGCACACGCATGTGTAAATAGAGGACAACCCACGGGAATCAGTTCTCTCCTTCCACCATATGGGGTCCAGGGCTGGAACTCCAGTGGTTGGACTTGGCAGCAAATGCCTTTCTGTGCTGAGCCATCTCATCAGCCCAAAAGCTGTCAACTTTAAAATGTTCCCCACGGCGCATGCCCTTCATACGATGGGAATTTGTGGCCATGCTTTAGGAGCTGGAAATAAGTGTGAGCAGACGCTGCATAGTTGTTTATAGAGATGATGCATTTATGCCACGCAAGATTCTCCATCATCCTAAAGATAATAACAGGCGACAGGATTTGATTTCCTAGAAAGGGAGTGCTAGGAAGAGATTTTGCTGTTTTTGTTTTGGAGTTTGTTGTTGTTGTTGTTTTGTTTCGTTTTGTTTTCCATCACTAATATTTGAAGTTATTTTGCATCAAAGGAAATTTTTGGTTCCCAGCACCCACATCAGGCAGCTCGCAAGTACCAGGCCCAAAGGGAACTCCACACTCCTAAATTCTGGTGCCAGTTCCCCTCTATCAAAGGAGCTATTTCCTTATCGATGACAGAAGGGTCAAAGCCTATCTGAGGCCTGTTAGCACACCAAAGAGCATGCTGGCCTCCAGGCTCCTGCAGTATCACAAGGACCAGTTACAGAGTCCATGCTGGCTCTTCTCACCCCACCCCCTACCCTAAACTTCTTCAGCTTCTGGGCTTCCCTTCCCCCAGCTTCTCATTCCCCCTTGCTATTCACCTATGTGCTCTCTGAACCCCCTCTCTCTTGGACTCCTCTTTCTTTTTCTCTCTTGTTCTCCTCCTCTCTCTCCTTTCATGGCCAAGTCCAGTCTGCTGGCCATGTTCAGTCTACTACCTTCTCTCCCTGCTCTGGATTCTTTGAGATGCCTGTGGCAGCACTCTCCCTCGGATTTACAATAGAAACTTGCTATTTACAATAAATTTTCTATTTACAAAAGGAACGTTCTTCTTGGAGTGGTCCTGTCCTCATTTTTTACAACTGACTGACTGCAACTCCAATTGATCCTACGCCCTCTGCTGGCTCCACAGGGAACTGCACTCACTTGCACATAACCCCATACAAACACAGATATACAAATAATTACTGATAAAATAAAACCTTTAAAAGGAAGAAAAATATTGTTCTCTGCAACAATTGTGGGTTTCTAACTGACTTATTCACTCCCCCTAGCCTTCTCTGGCTTGATTGTCCTTGCTATGATAGCAAGTCACTGTGACTGTGACTGGGTTTGGAGTCACCTAGTACACATACCTCTGGAAATAACTTTGAGGACATTTCCAGAGACATTTAGCTGAGGAGGGTGATGGCATTCCCTGGCCAGAAGTCCAAGACTGAATGAGAAAGGGGAAAGGAAAGAGCCAGGTGAGCGTCAACATTTCCCTTTCTTTGCTTCCTGTCAGTCAAGATATGAGGAGTCCCTACCACATGTGAAGCCCACCATGCCTTCCCACAATGACAGGCACTTCCCTTTCAATCAAATGAACCAAAATAAATCCCTCTTCCCAGAGCTGCTTTTGGTTGGGTATTTGCACACAGTGGGAGAAAAGGGAACGTGCTTCACCCATCCTTTACCCTTCAACCCGTCTGCAATCCTGCCCTGTTCTTCCTGTGTATTTGACATCACTGAGCCCAGATCACTCGGCTCTGCTCTCCATTTTCATTCCCTTTGGCTTCCTGTGTTTTGCTCTGCCCTCTAATTCCTGTGCCTCCTACAACAGCCTTGAGGTCAACACGGAGACTCGAGTAGCAAAGAATAATGAGTTTTAAATGTCAAATGTTCTACGAAAAAGAGACCTTTAAAGATGTATTTTGACTCAAATTCTTTTTTTCTCTTATTATATTCTAAAATATATAAAAGGATACAGTCTCAAAGAGTTACAAATCCATTTCCATTCATGAAAAAATATTGTCTAATTCTATGCAAAGGTCACCAAGCAACAGGGAACATGGAGAGATGAAACAAAGTTTTTGAGAATATGGTAAATATATCCAATGTTCTACATCTCTCTATACTATTCAATAGTTGATGATATTTTGCCACAGATCATCCAGATTTCTTTCAATTACAAAAGCACTAATAAACTACCAGCTATATTTCCGACATTGTCTGAAGCACTAGTAGCTACATACAATAACCACAGCTACATATGGTCTCAGAATTCTCTGTCTAGTAAGAAAAGCAGAAATGTGAGGCACGGTGGCACCTGCCCTTAATCCCAACACTTGGGAGGCACAAACAAGCAATCTCTGTGAGTTCAAGGCCAGTCTGGTCTGCATGGCAAGTTTGAGGCCAGCTAGGGCTACAGAGTGAGACCCTGTCTTAAATATTTTTTTTAAGTAACAACCTGTGGTGGTTTGAATGAAAATGACCTCCATGGGCCCATAGGGAGTGGCATTGTTGGAGTAGGTGTGGCCTTGTTGGAGGAAGTGTGTCACTGGGTGTAGGCTTTGGGGTTTCAGATGCTCAAGCCAGGCCCAGTGTCTCTCTCTCTTCCTGCTGCCTGCCCATCTAGATATACAACTCTCAGCTACCTCTCCAGCATCACGTCTGCCTGCATGCCACCATGCTTCCCACCATGACAATGATAATGGACTGAACCTCTGAACTTAAGCCAGCCCCAGTTAAATGCTTTCCTTTATAAGAGTTGCCATGGTCATGGTGTCTCTTTGTAGCAATAAAACCCTAACTTCTGAGCCTAGGCAGGAAAGTACATCATGTAGCAGGGGGACATTGGAAAGTGTCTTGAAGGTTCAGCAGAGGGGGCAGACATATCCACTGTCTGAACCCCCTTGTTTAGACTCTTTCCTGACTTCAAAGAGTGTTCAATTCCATTATCACAATTATCTAAAATAAAGATTTACAGTTGCCAATAGAGATTAAATGCATTCTTCAAAGCATAGGTTGTGCCTAGGCTTCCCTTGGGCAGTTTCCAAGCTCAGAAACATTACCTGAATACAACTAAGACTTTATGTTTACAGAGTAAAAGATGGAACTTCAAGAATAGCTGGCCAAGCCGAATATGGAGGTCCATGCCTGTAACCCCAGTGTTTGAAGGTCGGGATGGGATCATCAAGAGTTCAAGGCTGGCCGGGTGGTGGTAGTACATGCCTTTGATCCCACCACTCTGGAGGCAGAGGCAGGCAGATCTCCCTGAGTTCAAGGCCAACCTGGTCTACAGAGTGAGTTCCAGGACAGCCAGAGTTACAACAGAGAAATCCTGTCTCAAATAAAACAAAACAAAACAAAAAAAAAAGAGAGTTCAAGGCTACATAATTAATATTTTGTCTGAAAATAATAAATAAGTATGAGCCTGGAGAAGCTGGCTTCTCTTCAGAGAACCCAAGTTTGACTCCCAGCACCCACATGGGAGCTCACAGACATCTGTAACACCAGTCCCAGGGGATCTGATGCCCTCTTCTGTCCTTCTTGGACACTACACACACAGAGTGCACAGACCTACATGCCCATGGTACAAAACATCCATACACATAAAATAAAAAATAAATAAAATCTTTTTAAAAATAAATAACTTTAAGAAATAATAATAACATAAGTAAATAGGTAGACTTTAACCCTATAAGCAGTATGGCATGCTACACACACATAGTCTAATACCTGCCAAAGCAGTAAGAAGACCATGCTGGATTCTTGGGAGATTCTGTGATGAGTCAGACATGGACTACTTTTAACCAATTTGTAATCTAGAAAGAAAGAAAGAGAGAGAGAGAGAGAGAGAGAGACAGAGAGAAAGAAAGAAAGAAAGAAAGAAAGAAAGAAAGAAAGAAAGAAAGGAAGGAAGGAAGGAAGGAAGGAAGGAAGGAAGGAAGAAAGAAAGAAAGAAAGAAAGAAAGAAAGAAAGAAAGAAAGAAAGGAAAAAGGAAGGAAGGAAGGAAGGAAGGAAGGAAGGAAGGAAGGAAGGAAAAAGAAAGAAAGAAAGAAAGAAAGAAAGAAAGAAAGAAAGAAAGAAAGAAAGAAAGAAAGAAAGAAAGAAAGAAAGAAAGAAAGAAAGAAAGAAAAAAAAAAGAAAGAAAGAAAAGAAAGAAAGAAGGTATATAACAAAAAAAAGTATTATATAATAAAATACTATGGAACTTTTGAAGACAGGGGACTGAGATGTTGAAAAAAGAAACGAATTTACATCCAGGAAACTTTGTATCAGAGAAGCGAGTCATGGAGAGAACAATACAGAAACAGCAAAAGTCTTTCATCTCTTGACTCTACCACAGGAAGTAAGGCACATTCAGGATGCACAACTCCTCCACATGGTGTTGAACGGGACTCTGCCATTCAGCTTAACCAGCTGGAATGGTCTAGACTCACACACCTGGGTGCTTGCTGAGAATGGCCTCAGCCAAGTCCCTCCCGCTCTGCGTGCAGAGTTAGGGCCTCTCTACATGGTTCCAGAAAAAGATAAGTCAGCTTTCTTACACAGTAGCTAAAGGCTCTGTGACTAAATTTTCGAAGTGTCAGGTACTAGAAGTCAGTCTCCTGCATGTGAGAGCAGAAGCTTCTACTTGTGAAAGCAACCGCAGAGAGTTGCCTAGAGTCAAGGGAAAGAAACAGAGCTTATGGACCTGATGAGATGAACATCCAATCTTAAACCACTTTGATCTCTCCAAGAAGACATGGTTAACTGTGTATATCCAGAAACCTATGTTAAGCAATGTTCAATCGCTTAATAAGAGTCCATTGTTGAATTTTCCAATGTTCTTTATTAATTACAAGCCATGTCAAATCTCACGGGAATTCAATACCCGGGCGCCTAGGCGGAGACTTCATTCCATCATCCTCTCCTGCTCTCTGCTTCTCCATTCTCCTCCTGCTTCTCCATTCTCTCTGCCTGCTTCTGCCTTAGACCCTTTAAACTTTTTCTCCAGCCCCCTCTCCATGTCCAGGCCTTCATTACAACACAATGGTATCTTAGCATACTCGGCTGGGGGTGATCAGAGTCGCCTTTGATCGTGGGGTCACCTTCAGCTGTAATAACGATTTACCTTTACCTGTGGAGATCTGAGCGGCTAGCACAAAGGTGTAAATGCGTAGGAAGCAAGGCCTGCACCTTGATGCTGCAAGGCACCAAAGCCCTTATACAAGCCAAAAACAGCCACAATAGTAAAATATCCCACAACAACCCTAAGATGAGAGCTGGGAAATACACATTGGGTTTGACAAGTGGCTATCAGTAGGAGTCTAATGAAGCAACTTCATTGAAGCAGTTAAGGCAGAATCAAAGTATTCGAGGCATGTCTTGAAGTTCGTAATTCCAAGATGTTAAAGAGGAAACTGCACTGCAGTCGGAAGATGTCAAGTGAAGAGGTGATTTAATTAAAAAAAAAAAAAAGCTAAACGTTGGCACTTTGAGAAGAGAAGAATGAGAAAGCAGCACCTGAACAGTCCCGTATGAAGGGTAAACAGGCTAGCTGGGGTACGACTAAGCAGGGAGCACTGTAGCATATGCACAACCCTGGGTTTCAGATGCCCAGCTCTACAGTGGGGAGAGGAGGAAAAATAAAAGCAGTAGTCAGACACGGTAGCACAGCCGTATAATAGCAGTGACTACGAGACAGAGACAGGACAGTGAGTTCAAGCCCAGCCTGGGCTACATAGTGAGTTCAAAGCCAGCCCATCTGAACCATATAGCAAAATTATATGAAAGAAGGGGGAGAGAGTGGAAAGGAGAAAAAGAGAGGAAAAGGAAAGGAAAGGAAAGGAAAGGAAAGGAAAGGAAAGGAAAGGAAAGGAAAGGAAAGGAAAGGAAAGGAAAGGAAAGGAAAGGAAAGGAAAGGAAAGGAAAGGAGAGAGAAGAGGGAAAGGGAGGAGAGGGGAGGGGAGAAAAAAAAGAAAAGAAAGAGAAAAGGGAAAAAGAACACAAGACAGATGACAGAACAAAGGAAAAGTTTAGCCATGAGTGAAGAACATTTTCACTTCTCAAGGACCAGAAATTTGACCCTTCTACTTTACATCCCCAAAACAGAGCCTTCAATCTGTCCTTTCTCCCTTCACCCAGGAGCAGCATCTACTGGACTCTTACACCCCTGAGGTTGCCTGGCCTCCACCCTGAAAAATGGCAGTCAGCATTCACAATTCGCTTGGCCATAGTTCAGTGCTGTATTGATGCTCTCAGCCCACTGTGGGTTCTGTCTGAGAGTCTCTGTTTCAGAATCTTCCAGTAGGTATATAGCTATAGGTTCTTATTATCACAGCTAAGCTCAACTAACTCTTGGGAGTTTGCTAATCAATCATATACATGGCACAGAACATGTAGAATAGAGATCTCTCAAACACTATAGCACAGCTTACTAACTAGGGTGTCAATCATACAGCAAATGTATCTCTTTGGCATGCAGTACAGCTAGCCTTGTCCCAAAACTAGTTGCCTCCCACCCTAAGCAGCCTCTCTGAGGACAACAGCAGTACTAAGAGTGTGGGGAAGTGTGACACATCTCAGAGGTACAAGCAATTGATGCCTCTCTGGCACGTGGAACCACTCCACTGACCACTAAGTATAGCCAATGCATAAAACAACATAAAAAGTGGTCGGTCTGCTACCCGAGTAATTACTTTGGGAGCCAGCTGTCTATAGTATTTGAAAATGAATCTACATTTGAAAGAATGTGCTTGTCCTTTAGAAGGAAGTCACTTAGAATACACCAATACCAATGAATATCCACATATCCAACGCACGCAATAACAAAGATTCCAGTTCCATCTGCCCAGTGCTTGCCTACAGGCCAGCATCCCAACAGCCCATCATCTAATCCTAGCCTCAATGAGCCTTCAGAGTGTGCTATGTAACTCCAGCAGCTCCAGGGACACCCTCTTGAAGGAGATTGAATGGGGTCCCCGGAAAACACCGGGAAGATAGCAGCTTACATCTCTGTCAGCGTGTAGTTAGATACACTGCCCATCTGCTGCTCCCATCAGTCATATTGCTTCTTGTAGTTTTAGTTATCCATGGTCAACTGCTATCTGAAAATATTACATAGAAGTTTCTAGAATGATGCACTCCTCTGAGTCACGCAAGGAAATCTCATTCCCCTTCCTTCTCGCTCATGACGAGTCATCCTCTGGAAAGTGTCCATGCTGAATATGAAACCTTGCCATTAGTCACTTGTCATCTTTGGTTATCAGATTAGTTAATCATAATATCAAAGTGCTTGGATTCAAGGAACATTAAGCTTGATAATGGTCCCAGAGTGCAATGGCACCGGCGAGCTGAGGTGTGTAGTTCAGTGGTAGAGCACTTGCCTAGAGCCTGGAAGGCCCTGAGTCCAGTCCCCACCACTGCAAAAATCAATAAATCAATAACAAGAAATAATAAATAAAACTGCAAAAATCAATAAATAAATGCCAGCACTGGCAATTCGGGTGTGCCAAAAAGAGATTGGACAGTACTTCCCTTAGATGGAAAAAGTAAAAGGTCTTGACCTAAGGAAGAGAAAACAAGACTAAGCTTAGGTTTCTAAGATCGACAGTAACAATGACTCCTTCATCCAGGACATTGTGGACAAGGCGAGGAAAACTGAACTAGTTTTAGAGTGCCAACTAAAGCTGCAAAAGTCTCAGCTACAATGTAAGGCAGGTGCTTCGAAGTGGAAAGTCATTGGGTTTGTGGATGGAGGATATGAAAAGAAAACGTGACCAACTGATGACAAGATTTTGCACCAGGAGGCATTGATCCTACACTAGAAGTTCAGCGTGGGACCCACGGGAGTGAGTGACATAAAACTATTTCCTAAAAGTCAGAGAAAGTTACAGAGATTCAGGGACCGATGCGGAGTTTAGTACATCCGTGGCGTCTAAGCATCACCAAGAGTGCTGACGCGCATCCACCTCAAATAAGGGGAGCTTCTGCACATACATCATTTGTTGGTGTCACTGCTCTAGAGGTGCTGGGACCTGGGAAAATGGAGCCCATAAGTGAGGTGGACTGAAAGTCTCGTGCACTTGTCCACTTTATTGAGAGCATCAGACAATACATACTCTGAGGGGTAAGAGGGCTCACCTGAGCAAAGTTCTCATGAGTTCAAGTTATAAACAACCGCATGAGCAAGCCACCCGTGGCAAAAGTACATTTAAATATAAAGGATATATATAAATATAAATATAGCAAATATAAAGGATAGTTTAAACATTCAATTAAATAACAACAAGAATAATAAGTAATCTGAAGTAAACTCACTCCTATCTGCTCCACCTGGGAGGAGCAACCAGAACACATTGCAAGAGCAATTCCATGTTTTGAAGAAACCGAGGTCACAAGACTCTGGTCTTGTTTTCTTGGACTTTTCTCACAAGCACTCAGAATTCGCCTCAGAGGACCCTGTTCTTAGACCTTGTTTCAACAGCTGCCAATGCAATACAGTCTAAAAAAATGATCCTTTACTGTTATGTAAAAAGACTTGAAAATTTTATACCAATCACATCATCTTAAGAGACCTTACATTTATAAGTGGAAGACAGTGGGAATACTGTTGTTTCTATCATGATTCAAGTGTCGTATATTTTTCATATAATTATAAAGATTAGTTTAAATCTTTACAATGCATTTGTGAGAAAAAAAATATTGTAACAAGATCATTAAAATATTGAAGATTATTAAAAGATCTTCATCAGAAAATTCACCTAGTCACTCAACAGTAACACCTGATATAAATCTTATAGCAAGCCATGAGAGTATGTTTAAGGTTCTCACTAAAAATTATATAAGTATGCCAGGGGACATGGCATGGTGCTAAAGGACTTGCCTAGCATGTGTAAGGCCCTGGGTTCAAACCCCAGCACTGCATGAAGAAAAATTAAATTTAAAGCCAGGCATGGTGACTCAGGTCTTTAATCCCAGCGCTCAGGAGGTTGAAGCAGAGAGATCACAAGTTTGAGGCCAGATGAAAGAATGTGATGAGCTAGCCTAGGGGGGAAAAAGGCCAGATTTTGTCTCAAAATGGAAAAATTATGAAAATGTTTTGTTGATTTTTGTCTTCTTCTCATAATACCTTAATTAAAAATAATGCTTTCCTCCAGCCTTCATTCCTATATACACTTTCACATCCTCTTTGGTTCATATAGTGTGTAGATTATGAAATGAAAAAAAATCAATGATTCATAATGACACAAATTGAGCAGAAAGTACACAAATGAGGAGCCTTTGATAGCATGAGGACGTCTTTAACAAAGCATTCCATGGAAAAGCATATCCTGTCGCAGAGATCTGGAAATTAAAAATTCCTGAAATTTATAGAGCGCTGCCACAGATCCTGGTACACTGAACCAGACACGGGGATTAAGGACCAGGCATCCCGCGGGATCCTGGAAACAGTGTAACAGTAAAGGAGACACTGAAAGAGACAGGCTGGGAGCAGCTCTCCGCTGTGGATTCAGACAGAACACATCTAAACTAAACGAAGACTGGCTGCAAGAGAGCGATTTAAAATGCAGCTCACAGCCGAGAAGTCTCCAGCTTAACTCACAGGAGGAAAGTCGCAGCCAGAGAGAAGAGGGAGCTTCAGATCCCAGTCTATATAATTTTTTGTGACTTCAAGATCAAGTAAATAAATAATGGGCCGTAAAGGACTGTTTGGGAACCATTTAAAATGACTGCTTCCGTCAGCCGACGGGTAGAGCGCCCTGCACGAAGATGGGACCTGACAAGCAAATGGGTAGGAGATGGCACAGAGCGCCAAGCTGTTCGTAGGCAGGCATCCGGCAAGATTGAGGCAAATGCAAGAAGGCATGCGCTTGGGCTCCCCAAAGCATGCTCCATTAATGCCTGTTTCAAAATGCCCAGAGCATTTCTCTGAAGTAGTAAGGAAAGGCAGAGTTACTTAATGAGGCTGTTAAATTCATTAGCTGTGTGCTTGATCTACGTCAGTTTCAAATGGGCGCTGAGCATGAAGCAGGATGCTAAGTCTGTCAGAGGCCATAAGCAGTAGAGCTGCAGACACTTTGTCCTGAAACACAGTAGCAGAGCGGAGCCTCCTCATAAAGCCGTACAGTGAAGACGTAGATGGATTAACGACAGTCATTTGCATGTGTGGCTTTGCAAGCTATGATAATAATAGGCTGTAATGAAACTTATGCCCGGGGCTATATGCTGATGACCAGAGGGGCTGAGGGAAGAGTCTCTCCACCTGTGCACGGGGATTTTCCAGTTTCTAAATGTTGGAGAATGTGGAACATTGTAACGTAGAGAAAGTTCTTAACTGTAAATGAGTTATGCTGGATACATACACGACTCCAGGCCCTTTCACCGGCCACCATTTGCTAATCTACAAGTTACCAAACATCTGCTAATCTACAAAGTATACTGTCTAAATAATTGAATCTGCAAGGTACCAAAATTTGCTAATCTACAAAGTATACTGTCTTCATAGTGAGTTCCAGGACATCGAGAGGGCTACATAGTGAGACCCTGTCTCAAAAAAAAAAAAAAAACCACCCAACTGTAATCACAATTGGATCTTATATGGCTTTATAAAAATATGTGCATGGGGCCAAAGAGATAGCTCAGTAGTGAAGATGGTCTACTGCTCTTGGAGAGGACCCAAGTCTGCTTCCCAAGCTCACAGCCACCTGTAACTCCAGCTCCAGGAGATCTTCTGGCTTCCATGGACACCTGTACTCGTGTGTGTGTGTGTGTGTGTGTGTGTGTGTGTGTGTGTATTAAAACATAAAACAAATCTTTGAAAGATATGCATATTGAGGATCCCTGATTCAAGGGGTTTGTGTTGTTATGTTTTTTTTGGGGGGGTTGTGTATTTGTTTTTGATTCTCAGAAGTAGGATCTCGCCACCTGACAGCTTCTGGAGTGCTGGGATTACAGGTGTACGCCACCACGCCTGGCTCGAGTCCTTGTTCTGTTTTGTTTTGTTTTAAACCTCTATAAACAATTATGTCTTTGATAGCTTTTTTTTCTTTAGCAGAGTAGTAACAATTTATCATATCGTAGGATCTCAGTATGCATATTGGTCACTTGTTAGGAGCGGATATTTCTCGGTGTCAATGATTTCCTAATGATTAACTGTATGTTGCACAGACCAAGCAACTGTGAAGAGGCAGTTGTGAATGACTGTCCTGAACGAAATGGCAACCGCTGTCTTGGGAAGTTCAGCTGCTCCCCCTTGCAAAAGGGGTACCCCAGATGGGCTTTGTTGACTGTTTACATCCCTTCTGGAGGGGTAGGGAGAGTCACAAGACCTTTGCCTGTGTATCCAGCTGGCTTCCCACCACCTGTTGTATGTAACCCGCCTTAATTGCACATGGACTTGGGGGAGGGCTAGGATATGTAAGCCTGGGAAGCCCTGATCTTGGCAAAAGCTTTCCAGGTGCAGCCTGTATGAGGAAGAACACCCTGTAAGCAGTAACTCAGCTGTGCTCGGTAAGGAAGCCCAACAGGCGCCTCATTTCCCCAGAGTGAACTCTGGTGGAATATTGCCTTGGGTTTGTGTCAGGATCTTAGGAGGAGGGTTAGATATAATTTACGTGTCCCCCAGGAAAGGAATTTTAGACCAGAAGCTTAAAAGATAGTAGGCAGAGTCTTTAAAAAAAAAAAAAAAAAAAACTGTTTAAGTTATAAAAAAAAAAAAAAAAAGAATCCATCAATCATTTGGAAAAGCAATGTTACATATCAACATTTAAAAATGTTACTTTTTTACTTTTCATTTAGAAAGGTGGAGCCAGATAACTTTTTAGCAGTTTGGCTATATACTTTATTAAGCAAATTCTCATAACTGTTACATCAGAAGCAAGTTTGCTTCTTGAGTTCATCCAAGCAAGTTCATCCATCTATATGAGTGGTTGGAGAAAGGAGAGGAATACAACCAGATAATACAAGGTCTTGTAATTCATGATAGAGAATTTGGATTGGGAGCCAGCAAGATGTCTTCATGGGTAAAGGCTTTGCCACCAAGCCTGCTGGGCTGAGTTTGAATCCCAGAACCAACATGGTGGAAAGAGAAAGCAGACTCCCAAAAGCTGCCCTCTAACCTGCACACCCACACATATATACACACAAATAAATGTAATAGAACTAGATTTTATCATAAATACAACGACAAACATGTTTGCGATAATGCTTCATAATAAACTCTCAAACTTAAAGAAAAAAACAATGATTTTGTAACTTGCCAGCCGGGAACAACGGTAAAGCAAAGAGGCTTCCTCACCAGCCTCTTGGCGCACTCTGTCATACTTGGGAACTGACGTTGCCAGAAAAACAGCCACTCCGATGTGGAAGACTCTGCAAGACCGATCGATGATTGATAGATTAAGTGACTGACTGATTAGAACTTTGTAATCAAAGAAAGCCAAATTAGCACGGATTATCATTAGTTCCCTCGGCCTAGTCACTATTCTATTGCTGTGAAGAGACACCATGACCAAGACACCTTTGTAGTCGTACACCTACTCTGGTGGCTCAGCAAGGAAGAGACAAAGACACTTCCATAAGTGCAAACTCTGCCAGACATCAGCAGAGGGAACCACTATCAGGGAAAGCACCATACTGGACAGTGGAACTCTGAGGGTCTCCTCTCAGGGGATTTTATTGATGCCTAAGCTCCTCAGGTGTTCTAGCAATAGCACGTGCAGATCATGAGCAATCAAACATCCCCCACATAAAGCCAACACCTGCAGACCATACGAAATGCCAAGGCCTAGGCAGCCCTTCACCAAACACTGCACAAAACAACCATTTTAAACATAACCAGAAATAAACTTCTGAAACACAACTCTTATGAAAGAAAGCGTTTAATTGGGAGCTTACTTAGTGTTTCAGAGGTTTAGTCCCTCATCATCACGGCATGTATGGTGCTAGAGTAGTCGCTGAGAGCCACATCCTGATCCGCAGGTCCCGAGAGAAAAAGATGGACATGGGATTTTGATACCTGAAAGCCCAGTGACACACTTCCTCCAACAAGGACACACCTCCTAATCCTTCTAATCCTATCAAAGTATTCCACTCCCTGGTCACTAAGTATTCAAATATATGAGCTTATAGAGGCCATTCTTATACAAACTACCACATTCCCTGCCCTTATACACAGATCATGACTCAGAAAATGCATTCAATCCAGCTTCCGAAGTCCCCAGAGTCTGTCAGTCTCAACCTCTTTAATAGTCCAAAGTCTCTTTGGGGACTCGTGGCAATCTCTTAACTGTAACCCCCATGTAAAACCAAAATCAAAAAGCATATCACATACTTTCAACATACAATAGTGCAGAATAAACATTATCATTCCAAAAGGGAGGAAAGGGAACATAGTGAGAAAATACTGGTCCAAAGCAAGACTGAAAACCAGCAGAGAGAACTCCAAATTCCGTGTGTCTCCACGTCTGATGTCAAAGCGCTCTTTAGATCTCCAACTCTTCCCAGCTTTGTTGACTATTACATACTTTTCTCTCTATTGTGCTGGTTCCATACCCAGGCTGCAGCTCTTCTAAGCAGGTATCCCACAGCCTTGGCATCTCAAACATCGTGGGGTCTCCAACAAAGTCCCCAGCTTCACCTTCATAGCTTCACACAATGGCATCTCTAGGCCTCCACGCAGGCACACCCCTGACAGATGCCTGGCTTCAGTGGGCTTCCTTAGCGGAAGAAGATTTCACAACCCCTTTCTTGTATCATTGACTCTACTGCCAAAATCATGTGGCCGAAGCTGCCAAGTCTTGCTGCTTCATGGGGCTGGAACTTGGCCCCCTTGTTCAGTTATGGTTTCATCAGCTTTCTGTTATTGATGGTCCCCTTCATCATGCTAAAGCTTTCCTTTAGTTCCTCTTCACCAGTTGGAACTCTGAGTAGGGTCGATCCCCGAGGTCCCACTCCCTTTATTCCACTTAGCATCAGGCTTTTCTTTAAACATTTTATCTCCTTGGGCACTGGGCTTAGCTCCATTACTCTTTCTAGAGATGCTTTTCTCCTCTGCCAATGTCCAAAACTCTTCAAATTAGCCTCAGACAAAATTTTTGGACAAGCGCAGAAAGTAGCCACATTCTTTGCCAAAATATCACAAAAACAGTCTCTAGGACACTTACTAATATGTGAGAATTCTGCCAACTTCTAAATATATCTATCCCAATTACACATTCTTAGACTGGGGAAATAACCACAGGATGAGTTTGGGGACCAACTGGACCTTCAGCCAAAAGTCCATTAATCACCTGGCCTCCATAAGGCCCTGCTTTAACTGGAGGGCCACATTATTTCTTGGGGTCTCCTGGAATCAGCGTCAATTCAGAACCAGCATCCAATAGACCCCAGAAAGTCTTTCTTGCCTTCCCCCAGTATACAGTTACCCTTGTGAAAGGCCATAAGTCCTTTGGTGGGATGACTCCAGAAAGGCTAACAGTAAAACTCTTAGGTATTTTATGTAGGTGCCTCCTCACAGAAACCTGGCCATCCCTTCATCAAGGGGTTCTGGGTCTGCAAAGTCTGGAAATTGCCACACTCCAATGCAACCTCTCTTTCATTGTTTGAGAATTTTTCTGCTTACACAAATCAAACAAAAATGAAGTAGGCGTCTTATCTATTTGACACCTGGAAACACCATGATTGATTAGCCAGTACCAAAGGTCCATGTGAGTCATGCCACCATAAAATTCGCTTGGCCTGTGCTGAACATCATGGGTCAGGCCATTACGGACATCGCTTTGTCCATTCTGCCCATGACAATAACTACGACCACCTTGCCTTTGGTGATTCAGTGCTGCCATTTGACCCTGCTATTTTGAGGCCCAGTTAAACCCACTGTGTTTCATTCAGCTGACTGAGCAAGAGTGTCTCCAACCATAAGTTCTGGCATAAGAAGAAGAGTGACAACAAAGTTCATCAAATGTGCTGGTGCCCCCTCACCACTTTGAGTTCTTGTAGGATTAGTGAAGGGTGTGTCTTCTGGGTCTTTCTACCTTGGAGGATTAGGTTTTACCAGAGTACCCACTCTAGCATTGCAATTTCCTTGATGCTTAAGATCCCTTCTTCAACATGAAGCCAAGGGATCTCAGGCATCTCCAACTCCTTTTCAGTAGGCCATCTTCTGGCAAATGCTTCAACCAACCATTCAAACTTTTGACACCTTTTCTAATTGTGCAAGCTTCCATATTAAACCTAGAATCTCCACCCAGAGGGCCCATATGAATAAACTCACCCTGATCCAGTCTCTTGTTTCTTCCATCATTATCCCACACTCTTAAAATCCATTCCCACACGTTTCCCCAGACTTCTGCTTGAATGAATTAGCAAACTCCTTAAGTTCTTTAGTTGTATAATGCACCTCTTCATGGACTACACTTTCTCTCTCCACTCTAGGAGCCTGCTTTGCCTTAAGTCTGGTTGTAGGTGTAGAGAGAAGTGCTGGTGGGCCCTGGGGTTCATCAGTACCATCTTAGCTGGCATCTCCTTCAGAGAAGGTCACTGCTGGTTTAGCAGAGAATGGAGGATTAATTTCCTCAAAGGCAGAAGAGGCAATATTTCGGGGGATGGGGTAGAATACATCTTCTGCTGAGGGTAGAGAGACTATGACCTCAAGTGAGATGAATCCTTCAGAATCTGATAGTTCAAAGTTCTCAGCTTCAATAGGGCCCTCCCACATATTCCCACCCCACGTTATAGGATCTCATTCTTTACTAATTAATATTTTGACTGCTGACACCCTCTGAGGTGTCTTAAATTTTCACTGTAATCCAACCAACTTTCTAATGAGGGCTTGTTTGATTTTCAGCAGCTTGAGCCCTATGGCTGCTGGAGAGAAGATTCTTTTCCAGGACAAACTTAGAAAGCTTTAGACTGCTTATGTGCATCTGGAACCAGTCAATTTTGTCACTGAATACATTGTTGTTCTTCACCATATTCTGAGATGCTAGAAATTGGTTAATTTTATCTCGAAGCTCATTCTTCTGTCAATGTATCCAGAGACACTAGGAACAGCTGTCCATAATAAAAGTGGATCTTCTCACCTCAAAAGAACTATATTAAAGGTGTTAAAGATGTATCTCCCACATCAAAGACCCAGATAAGAATTGGGTCTTCCCACTTCAAATGATTTAATTATGAAAAAAATCCCTGATAAGTGTGCCCAACGATTTGGGTTTTAGTTCATTCCAGATGTAGTCAAGTTGGCAACCAAAAATAGCCATCATAGTGTGCTGGTTTATATGAGAATGGTCCCCATAGGCTCATATATTTGAGTGCTTGGTCCCAAGTTGGTGGTGGAACTGTTTGGAAAGGGATTAGGAGGTGTGGCCTTGTTGGAGGAGGTGCATCAATAGAGGCACACTTTAAGGTTTTAAAAGCCCACCCAAGACTCAGCACCGCTGGCCACTTCATGCCTGTGGATCAGATGTCAGCTCCCAGCTACTGTTCCATATCCATGTCTGCTTGCTTGCTGCCATATTCCCCACCATGATGATCATAAACTCACCCTCTGAAACTGTTAGCAGCCCTCAATTAAATGCTTCCTTTTATAAGTTGCTTTGGCCACAGTGTCTCTTCATATCAATAGAAAACTAACCAAAGCAGAAGCCATGTATCACTCACCTCTGTGTCTGACCTAACATCCTTTTGATTATCAGATTAAAGCCTCGAGAATGAACTACTAGCAGATCACTAGCTTCCACCAGCCCAAAATTAATCCTGTCATCAGATAACATCAGAAAGCTGCCAGAGTCTCCCTGTTTTGCTACAATATGCCTCCCTGATATACTTGGTAAAAATGTTGACTTCTTACTTTCTTTTGTAACAATAGAAAGTCCATGAAACTCTTCCATGGTGAAACATGTTATTCAGGACAACCTGCATCCCTGTTCCTTGGCCAAGGTCACTCATATTTGGCTCAGAACAAACTGTCCCTTTTTTTCTTTGAAAATGAGATTGTGTTTTACATGGACACAGTTTTGAGTTTTATATCCTTGAACGCTACTTTCTTCCTGATTCACATTACCAAATTGCTGTGCCCATATTTCTAAGTCCAGAAATAACTTTTGTACATATGTATACTACGGCTTTTTTTAGGCAGGGTCTCACTCTATGAACTCTTCCATCCTCAAACTCTGATCCTCCTGTCTCATGTATCAGACTCCTGAGTGTTCAGATTAAAGAAGCAACCACACCAAGCTCACAAAGAACTTTTGCTTATTTTACCTAACCCAGGTCACATCAGTTGGTACGAAAGAAAGGAAGTTTTACCCAAGACATGTTCCTTTCAAACTGAAGCTTTGAGTTGGGTGTGGTGGCACACACCTTCAACCTCAGTACTTGGGAAGCAGAGGCAGCCAGGTCTCTGTGTGTTCGAGGCCAGTCTGGTCTACATAGTGAGTTCCAGGACAGCCAGGGCTAAATAGTGACACCCTTTCTCAAACAAATAAACAAAAAATTGAAACTCTGCATTAAAATGTTTTACAGGAACTGGAAAACATCTCTGTACATAAATCACTTGCCACACTAGCCTGATGTGTGTAGAATCACCATGAAAACCACTCAGTAGCTCATAGTCTTTAATCCCCTGCAGGGAGACTGGAGCCTGAGATAGGAGAATCACCAGAAGCTTGAAGACCAGATAGCCTGACCTACACAACAGGAAACAATGAGACCTGCTCTCACACAGCAGGAGAGGGCTGACTGCTGAGGTGGTCCTCACACCTGCACTCACACACACACACACACACACACACACACACACACACACACATCATACACATACGCATTATACACATAGTAAATAAAAAAAATAAGTGTTCAATAAATACTTTTAAGGCTTTCTTCCACTCTGGCAGGGTTGCCAGATTTGATAAATAAAAATGCCAGACACCTAGTTAACTTAATTTCATAAAAATAATAAACTACATATTCAGCATTAATATGCCCATGTACTATTTGAGGCATGCATGAAATAGCAATTTGACTGGGCATTTTGCCTTTAACCTGGCAATCCTGCTAATGGAGAGTAACTGTGATGACTAACTAATTTCACTATCAATTTGCTTGTATCTGAAAATGCCTCTGGGTTAGTACAGCACACCTCTGTTTCCCTAAAAGAGTTTCCAGGGTCAGTTTGACAGTGAAGGCCTTCACCTAATGAATCCTTAAATTACTCAGAGGTACTGGAACTGTGGAAGGCTGGGCTTAGTTGGAGGAAATAGATCACAGAGGGTACGTCTTGGGGACTATACCTTCCCTGGGCCCTTTTTGTTACTACCCTGTGCTGCTTTCTGTCCAGCAAGAGGTAAACCATCTCTTCTTCCACATAGCACTGTCTCCATGATGTTCAGACTCACCTCAGACCCAAAGCAATGAAATGGGCTAGAAAACTCTAAACTGTGTGGAAAGTCAACCCTTTCTTCCAAGTTATCTGTCAGATATTTTGTCACGATAACACAGTAGTGACTAACACAAAGCGTAGCCTTCGTAACCTTATATTTATCTTGTACCCAAGCTTTCCAGCAAATAGACATCAGTAGAGAATGCTGGTGAAGCTCTCACATTCTAACAAAAGTCCGGCTACAATTTAAGGAAGCTATCCTCATTACTTTTCTATTACTGTAATAAGACAACATGGCTAGGGAAAGTTGTAGAAGAAAGAGTTTACTTAGCGGGAGTAGGGCTGAAGAGACGTCTCAACAGTTAAGATACCTTGTTGCTCTCGAAGAGGACCGGAGTTCAGCTCCCAACACCCACATTGGGTGGCTTACTACTTCCTGTAAAATCCAGCTCCAGGGATCCAATGTCTGCTTCTAATCTACAGAAACCTACACACACACACACACACACACACTTACACATACACATGTACACATAATTTAAAATAAAATAAATCTTCAAAAAAGGCATTTATTTGGAGCTTATGGTTTTAGAGAGTGAGTCCATGATGATCATGACAGAGGGCATGGCAGCAGGCAGGCAGGCACAGCCCCAGTGATATACTTCTCCTACAAGATCGCATCTCCTAATCTTTCTCAAACAGTTCCACCAAGTATCAGACCAAGTATTCAAATTTATTAGCATAGGGGGGCCATCCTCACTCAAACCACCAGAGAAGCATATATTCCCTCTAAAAAAATAAAATTCACAGCCCCAAATGATGGCTCATGATCCCTAGCACTTGCAAGGCAGAAGCAGGTGGGTATCTGTAAGTTCAAGGCCAGCCTGGTCTACATAGAGAGTTCCAGACCAGCCAGAGCTACGTAGCTCTCCTCAAAAACAAAAATGGTTTTCACATGCACACAGACATTCCCTCACACATGAACATGCATATACAATACAAACACAATTGGAAAAAATAGTGTACCCCAAAGTGTCACTTTTTACATCTTTCTAACTTCGCTTCATGTTTCCAAAAGCATTCTAAGCCATTAAAATCATAATTTTAAAATAGGAAGGCAGAATCATTCTTGTCTGAGTCTGAGACAGGCAACATGGGAACATGCCGACTAACAGACTCTGGCAGCAAACGAGGCGCTGGACTTCAGTGACCATAAACACAGAAGAAAGACATTAAAGCAAATGAGGAAGAAACGCTGCCCTCTCTAGACATCGTCTTAATCAACCAGAATGTGACTGACTCTACTTTATTTCATCCTGTAAATGTGATCTCTGCTCTTTGCAGAGGGCATCACGCTTCCATCAGGCAAGCTTCAGAGATTGTTGAAGCCAGGGAACTTAGAGACGGTGATGCTGAGCTGGGTCTAAGCCTGTAACCCCCCAGACTCCAAAAGCTGTAGCAGAAAGACTGACATGAGTTCAAGGCCAGCCTGGACTACATGGCAAATACCCTAACCTCAAAAAGCGAGTGAGTGAGTCAGGGGGACAGACGGGCCGACAGAGAGATTGGTGTTCCTGTATTTCAGGGAGGACGGCTGAAGAGGCCGTGAAGAAAATCTCAGAGGTGCTCAGTGCCAAGCTGAGGAACACGTGACTCAGTCCTCAAAGCATCTCTGACAGTCATCTCCACCAACTCCTCACCTACTTCTGTTGCCAGAAAACAATAAAAGGTGGGGCTTGCTCACAGCACCGTTCGATGTGAGGTAGTTGAGGGAAACATAATGGAGAATGCTGACCAAGCTCCGAGGGAACCACAGTGTCTGTGAGGGTTTTTACACTCAGCCTTTGCTGAAACCGTTAGCCCCAAATCCTCAGCAGAACTGAGTTGGAGCAGAAAGCTGAGGTCACATTCACCTCATCCCTCCAGTGTTTATGAAAAGATAGGAGCGATGATGCTGGCCCAGTCCATCCTTGGGAAAGCACAGCTGTCTCCAGTATGTAAACACGGCCACCCCCTCCCCTTCGACTTACAGGATGAGTGTCCTCATAAATTATACAAGCGAGAGGCTGCAACTGAAGGTCATCAGTATTCCCTCCCGACTATCAACGTGCTGATTTCATTCTCTCAGAACTTACTTGTTAGAGACAGTGTTCCCTAACTGCTCGCATCTGTTTAGGACCTGGGGCTCCTGAGTACCCAACACATACATCCAAAGGGCAGGTCATTCGTTAAAGATAAAACCAGCCTGGGGGAAACACAATATTTAAGATTAGGATATCATTGCCACATAACAATCTGAAACAAGGAGGCCTTGTTACATCCTAGCACTTGCGACTCTGAAAGCTGTGTCTATTTCTTGTTGACTTCATTGTTTGATTAAGTGTAAAAATGAAAAGCCCATCTTTTCTTTCACTGGAAGTTCCAATCTCTAGAAATAGGGGGGTCACCAAACTAAAAGAATATGTATGCGTGGCACCCACCATGAACTTGGCAGGTCATTAAACCCTATGGTGAATAAGAGACACAAGCAAGTTCTAACCCTTGTCTCTATGGGGCTTGCATTCCAACAGAGAGCTGTGAGGAGCCTCTGTAGATAGAGGCACTTGCCTCCAAGCCTGATCCCCGAAACCCCACATGACAGGAGAAAACCAACTCCTACTAGGTGTCTTCTGACCTCCATGGGCATGTGTGTACATGCCCCCGTACACTAAATAAATAAGTGTAAAACTTTCAAGACATGCTTTCTCCGTGTAACCCTGGCTGTCCTAGAACTCACTCTGTAGTCTCTTCTCTCTTTCCTGACTCTCCAAATTCACCATAACACACAGAGGTGGCTTCTCGTGCTCTTCACCAAAAGAACTAAAGCAGTTCCTTAATGTCATTTCCTCCATCCTTGCATTCTCAGATAATACCCAAATTCTCTCCCCATCCCTCCTCCCCATCTTTCACCCCTTCCCCTCCCTCCCTCCCTCTTCCCCATTTTCCCTCTTCTCCCTTCTTCCCTCAATCCCCGTCCCCCTCCTCTACATCTGGAGGGGAGAGAAAGTCCATTCTTTGAGCTACTAATTGCTAACTTCATATGATTGTTCTAAATTATCTGTAAAATTCTCTCTTCCTGAAATCCAAGCTACCTTAGTAGACCAACCTCTCCTTTTCTGTCCACTCCAAGGACCAGTTGGTTGCAGTGTTCAGCTCACATTTTCTTCTCATTTCTCACATCATTACGGACAACTCGTAAGGTTGTATGGTATGTGCGGTTTAAAATAGTAGTGACACTAGTTCATGTTCGAACCCCTTCTGCAAGCCGAGGACCATGCGGATGCCTCTATCCATGAACTTCGCTGATCTCCCACCGATCCTGTGGTGCACATGCCACCTTCAGTCCTGTGTTACAGGTAAGAAAGTGAACATTTAGAAACTCAGGCTAACTCTGGAGCTGCCAGATGACAGAGGAACCCGGGCTGCCTGACTGCCACACTTAACACTATCGCTGGTACTGTCTCTGTATTAGCCTCACAGAAGGAGCTCCTCTTGCCCTAACAAGTTTGCTGGCCACACCCAACAGCCTGGGGACACCAAGAACTGCTCACATTTGAATTTCTTTTTCTTTTCTTTTCTTTTTTTTTTTTTTTTTACTACTAAGACAGGGATTCTCTGGTGTAACTCTGCCTGTCCTAGAACTCACTCTGTAGACCAGGCTGGCCTCGAACTCACAGAGATCTGCCTGTCTCTGCCTCCCGAATGCTGGAATTGAAGATGTGAGCCACCACTGCCTGGCTCACATTTCAAATCTTAATCTTCCAAACCCCATTAAGCCCCCAACCTCTCACCTGGTCCTACTGTGTTCTCTCATTCCACATGCCCCTCCACTCTAGGGGGTCCTCTGGTCCTTTTATCTGTTACACTAAGATGCTCTTACATCTCTTCCTAGACCACTGAGCAACTACCTAAACAGTATTTAAAACAAGCACCCAGCCTCGTCCTCCATCGTTGCCCACTCCCTGGGAGTCCCAGTCATAAGTCATTGTAACCCTCTGCCTTTCCCTTCTTACCCTGCCAGGTCCTCAGAGACATCACCACTGTCCCACTGGGATGCGGTCCTGTCACAGTATTTGAGGGCGGGCTCTCTGTCGCCATTCATTTTTTCTTGTTTTCTCTCTTCCCTGACCTCTCTTTCTACTTCTGCCCAGCCCTTTGAGGCTGTGTTCTCTCACTAGCTTCTCAGAATTTTTAAATTAATTCTATTATGAGATATTCTAAGAGCATAAAAATGTTCGAAGTAAAAATATGAAAACAACAAAAAAAAAGCATCACATGATTTGTCAGATTCTCTTTTTAAAAAGTACATTATAAACATGGAATCCCCTTGGGTGAAACTCGGAGATCCCATTCCCAAGCCTCTTCCCAGTGATAAGCAGGGTCATGATTCTAGTGTTCAGAATGCTAATGCATATTTTCATAATGCATATGCAATTTCCATGCATATCGTATGTGATATAAAACTATATATGCATACACAATGATTTTTCAGGGTTAAAAACTTCATACTATAAATTGTACATATCACTCAATAAACTTATTCTTTTTGGTCAATTTCCCAGCATTGTTTTTTTCTTACGATTTACTTATTTTTATTTTATGTGTATGAGTCTTTCGCCAGCATGTATCCACAACACCCTACATGTATGCCTTGTGCCCACAGAGGCCAGAAGAGACCACAAGAATCCCTGGAAATGGGATTGTAGATGACTGTGAGAGCCATGTGGGTGCTAGGAACCGGGTCCCCTGTAGAGCAGCAAGTACTCTTGACCACCCAGCCTCCTCTAGTATTATTTTTGAGACAATTGCTTCATTTCTCTTCCTGATCCGCTTCACATTCTAGTTTTCACACGAGCGGGATAAACACTGTTTCCTTATAGGACTGGAGCAATGGCTCAGCAGAGGACCTGGGTTCAATTCCCAGCTCCCACAAGGCAGCTCACAACTGTCTGTAACTCCAGTTCCAGGGATCTGACACCCTCACACAGACATTTATGCAGGCAAAACTCCAATACATGTAAAACGAAAATCAATAAATCATTTTTTTCAAGTTTAAAAACAAAAGCAAGACATTTCCTTACGACATTTCCATACAGGTATGCCAGCTACTCTCCTCTTACCCTTCTGTTCTTCCTCCCCCCCCCCCCCACACTGGTCCCCTTCTTTTCCAAAGATTCCTGTTCTACTTTCATTCATATTACATATTTTTTTCCAAATCAACATTCTGCATATGTGAGAAAACATGGTATTTGCCTTTCTGACTCTAATCCATTTCTCTTAAGATGATAATCTCCAGTTCTACCCATTTTCCTACAAAGAACATAATTTTTGCTCTTTTCATGGATGAGCAAAACTCTGTTGTGTGTATACTCCATATTTTCCTTTATCTATTCATCTGCTGATGGGCATACAAGCTGATTCCGTAACTTAGCTGCTTTGAAGAGTGTCACAGTATACGTGTATATGCAATATCTCTGTAATATGCTGACTCAGAGTCCTTCAAATATACACCCAAGAATAGTACAGCTGGCTCATATGATTTTTTTTTTGTTAAGGAACCTCCATAGTTGTTTCCAGAATACCTGTACTAATTTACATTCCCATCAGAAATGTGTGCTTCTTCCCCCACCCACCCATCCTCATCGGCTTTCTTGTTTTCTTGGTGATTGCCATTTGACGGAAATGATATGAAACCTGAATATACTTCTGTTTGCATTTCCCCCAAAGAATGGTGGGCATTTTTTTAATATATTTATTGGTCATCCTCATGTTTTCCAAGAACTATTGATTCAATTCATTGTCCCATTTGCTATTTAGATTTTTTTTAATTCTGTGTTTAGTTTCTTGAGTTCTTTATATGTTGTACATATTAATTCCCTGCCAGGTATATAGATAGCAAGAACTTTTTTTTCCCATTCCAGAGGTTATCTCTGCACTCTTCTGTTCCCTTTTGTCTCAGTTAGGACATTATCACTGTGAAGAGACACCATGACCATGGCAATTCTTATAAATGGCCTCAGAGCAGCTGCTTACACTGGACCTGCTCAAGAATGGGTCTGTCAATCATGGATTGGGGAGGTCCCCATAGGGCCCTGCCCCTCCCTACTAAATAATTGACTGCCTATGGATTCTGGGGAAGTCATCATTTTCCATTTCGTATCCACTGAAGAGCCCACCAGGCTCTGGCAGATAGCTCCAAGCCTGTGGTCACAAAACAAAACAGAAGGGTGTGAATGTGGGAAAGGGGGTCTTAGGGAGGAGTTGGGGTTGGCTTGGGCATGAGAGAAATAAAAGAGGGGTGAGGGTAGGAGTGATCACAGTCCTAAGAAATAGTGGGGAGGAATGTGGGGTTCCCTGTGGAGAAGACATGAGTGGCCAGGGGACTGGGGAGTCTGCGATGGGTTTCCAGAGAGGACTAAGGGGTGAAGACCATCCCCATACTAGGGATCCAGGTGAAATACAAGGTCAGAAAGGAGGAAGGCAGCACAGGCCAGGAGTTCCACTTTCCCTGCCTGCAGAGAATGTGCTGCCACGCCCCCCCTGCCTTGATGGACCCTCTGAATCCAGGATCCAAAAATCAATCTTTTCTCCTTTTAAGTAGTCTTGTCGGGTATTTCATCAGCAAATGCAAAAACAGCCTATGTAACACTCTCTTAATGTCGTGCAAAGTTCCTGGCCCATCGTAAATATTCTGCTGACTCATTGATTAAAAAAAAACAAACAAACAAACTTATTTTGGCAATTTAAGAAAGTATGATCTCTTGTGCCTCTTCTGCAGCTAACATCTTATGATCGTGCATCTTCAGTCAAGGGTCAAAATAATTTCACCTAGAACCATCAGGCAAAGTGTGTTTACTCTTTCCCTGTCTACAAGTCCAAGTAACAGGCCCTCGGTAATGTAGCTGTCACTCCAAAGGGCCCCGTGCCGATGCCACCTCCAGCCTCACTCTATTTTTCAGAAAGCACAAGGATGAGTGTACATTATCCTCTCTTAGAGCAAATGGCACTCAGCTTGACCAAGTTTAATGTCCATATAAAAATCAGAAATGCTACAAATTGAGGCATATAGAAGTATCTCTCATCTCTCCGTCAGGCTCTGCCTGCCATCTGAATCCTCCGTCCCCACCGCCAAGCTGCATCTGACCACTTTCAATCTAGAAAGCTCATTCTCGGTGAAATACTTGAATCAGAACTAATTACAACAGTAACTGAAATGGTCCCGGGGACGCGCGCACCGCACACAAGGATACTTTTACCCGGGTTACTTAGCAGTGCTGTGTGGGAGTCTGTTAATGCGCTCTGCTTGGCTTCGCTGCGGACATACTTCAGCAAATGTAAGTCTGCAGTTAAAGTAATAGAGGGCCAAAGGAGCCTGGAGAAATAAAGAGTCAAATTCGTCTCCTTGGAAATATGTTAGAAAACAATCCACTAATGGGAATAAGGGCTTGAAGAGGTTCATTTCAGGGCAGACGGCAAAGCTCAGGTCGGGTCAGCTTTTGCAGTTTGTTCTCACTCATTGGCTTTCTGCTGCCTCCATCTTACTTCAGTGTACAAAAGGAACCAGAACCAGCTCAGAGCAAAATGGCGTGCTGGGGCTGTGATGGTCAGGCTCCCTGGGCACACGGCACCCGATGGAGATGGACGACGGACAAGGCCATCTTTTTTTTTTTTTTTTTTTTTTTTTTTTAACCCAGTGATAAACACAGAGCTTTTGCTCTCTGAAGAAAAAATAAAATGGAAGAAAGGAAAAATAAGTCTCAGTAAGTTATCGTGTAAGCCTAAAAATAATCAGCTTCTAGCTAGCTGCATTTTCGGAGAAGTTAGAATAAGCAGGTAGACAGTGTTCAAAGTCAGGCAAGCAGAGTGATAGCCAAAACTTTGGACCACAAATCAGAATGGAGCTGCATTAAATGTGTGTGTGTGTTTATAAAATATACAAATAAAATTATATATGTGTGTGTGTGTGTGTGTGTTTTCCACTTAGAGCTGTGTTACTTCCAACCCTTGAAATTGTGAAACCAAAGGGTCTTCACTTACAAAGAGAGAATAAAAGCCAGGGGTTTAGCTCAGGAGTGAAGCAACTGCCCGGCATACTCAGGGCACTGGATTTGATGCCCAGCCAGGTGGAAGGGGGAGACGTGACAGAGGCATTGGCAGAAATGTCTACCTGAGATAAGACAGAGTGTAGCACAGGAGAGTAAACATTCATTAAGACGTATGTGTCTTGCCGGTGTAGCGGCACACTCCTTTAATCAAGATACAGAAGCTGGGGGAGTCTCTGTGAGTTCAAGACCAGCTGAATCTACATAATAAGTTCCAGGCCAGCAAAAGCTATGTGGTGAGACGCCCTTCCCCAGATGCTGAGACGCATCTCAAAAACAAATAAAAAAAAGTATATGTGATTATTATATTATGAGGCCCAAATTGAATTTTAAAACTGTTTAATTTTTTAAAGAGAACTTTTAGAAATAAATTAAAGGCCTGGGTCAATGAAAGTTATCATTTCTCCCCCAAGCCATGTGAAAGCCACAAGAATGATTTTGCTATGTGCATAAAAAAATAAAATCCTGTTCTAAAATCTCTATATTTTCAGAAAGCATTTAAAATCCAGATACCCTGAGATGTTGAGAGTCATGGCATTTAGAGGGTACAACCAGCTCCAAGGATATTGAGTCCCTTTCTATGTTCATGATCTACCCTGTCCCCTGCATTTATGCAGGGAGCTTAAAAAGAATCTTCTCACTGTTACAAATCAAGAAAGCATTCCAAATTCATGGCTCTGCCACTGAAAAGGAATTTAGAAATTTAGTAGTTTTCAGCCTATCTTGCCATCAGAAGCAGCTGTAGAACTTGGGTGGTTAGATAAAGCTGAAAATCCCAGTGCTGGGACTTGGAATTTCAAATTTCAAAGAACACAAGATGATCAGTGAGGTTTGGGAACCACCATTCTCCTCTACCCACCACGACAGGAATCACAGCTCATGTGTAAATTTCTACTATGGCGCTGGAAAGATGGCTCAGTAGTTAAGAGCAATTACTGCTCTTGCAGAGGATCTGAGTTCAGTTCCCAGCAATTGCATAGCAGCTCACAAACATGGGTACTAGAAGTGTGTGCGGACACGCACACATACACACACAGACACAGACACACACAGAGGCAAAATGACCATACACATAAAATAGAATAACTCTAAAAAATCTCCTACTGTGGACAGACACACCATATACAACATCTGTCCATTATAACTACACTTCAATTCTTGCCATAGGCAGGTGTCTTAGCTGCTTTTTTATTGTCATGACAAACGACTATGACCAAAGCAACTTATAAAAGAAAATGTTTTATTTGGGGATCACAGTTCTAGAGAGTTAGAGTCCATGACCATTATGGTGGGGGGCATGGCATCAGCCAGGCAGGCATGGATCTGGAACAGAAGCAAAGAGCTTACATCCTCATCCACAAAACAAGAAGCAAAAAGAGAACACTAGAAACGGTATGAGTCTTTTAAAACCTCAAAGCCCACCCGCAGTGGCACATCTTCTCCAGCAAGGCCACACCTCCTAAATCCTTCCTTAACAGCTACACCAACCGGGGACCAAGTATTCAAATATGTGAGTCTATGGGGCCATTCTCATTCAAACCACCACGGTTGGTAATTGTTGACAGGCTCGGGTTTCAGGGTGCTTTGCACTATTCAAATGCAATTGTCATCCTGTGTTATCTTGGTGGACATCATCAAAAGCCCATGGATTGCTGCAGAAAATTCTTCCAACTGTTCTTAGGATGTTCCCTAGGACCTCTGTGGCTTGAGCTATATCCTGAAGGTGGCTCCATGGCAAACTCCATCTGATCAAGGAGAACCTCAGTCTATTAGAAGACATATGTGATGCATGTATGAATGTCTGCACACATATGTTTGTCTGGTGCCCACAAAGGCCAGAAGAGAGAGTCAGATCCCCTGGAGTTACTGATGGCTGTGAGCTGGGATGTGGGTGCTCAGATCCTCTGCAAGAGCAGTAATTGCTCTTAACTACTGAGCCATCTTTCCAGCACCATAGTAGAAATTTACACATGAACTATGATTCCTGTCATGGTGGATAGAGGAGAATGGTGGTTCCCAAACCTAACTGATCATCTTGTGTTCTTTGAACATGGGTCTTCTGGAAGAGCAGCTATCTCTCTAGCCCTGACAATCTGAATCTCAGTTAGCTTCATTTTTGACTATGGGAAACAGACTTTTAAAGAACCAAGCATAAGGAATTCTTTCTCATAGACAGGAAGTGGGCTTCTATGGACCAACCCAAAGTTACTTTCTTTGTTGGACAGGAGTTGGGAAAAGAAAGAACATATAGCAGATTAGTTAACTTTGGGTCTTCTCAGGCTGTTTTGTGTAAGGATGAAGGAAAGGAGAAGAATATTATTTGCCAGTGAAGCTGGTCTGCCTAGCACTTGGCTGTTCTGTCTAATCCTGAGTTCTCAGAAAGTCAGATTAACTGTATCGCTTGACAAGAAGGGCTATAGGCACAAGTGGCTCCATTTGATTGTGAGTCTTGACTTTTGGGGACATTATAGAGCTGGGTCTGGAACAGTGGCCTGGGGCTGTGTATGATGTCAAACACCTGTAGTCTCAACACTTGTGAGACAAAGGCAGAAGGACTCCAAGTTCAAAACCCTGTGTCAAACAAAGGTCTCCTATCAGGACTTGGCAACTCTTGTGAGATTACTATGGTAATTCCAAGCCTCGCCAGCTGCTGTTAATTACCTCAAAATTCTTTTCTAAGGGTGGGGTCTCCAGAAATTCCACCTCCGCTTCCCCACCTCTAACCATTACATGGGGCCCTATTTAAGATTTACAGTGATGGCCCCTGCTAAAGCATTGGGGTATCTAGCTGTATGCCTAAGTTTTCATAAGAAGCATGGTTTGACAGTTTTTGAAAATAGCCATAAACCAGATAGGCCTATAATCCCAGGCCTGTAATCCCAGATGAAGTCAGAGAAGAGTTATATGCTGAAAACTGTTTCAAAAATAAATGGAAAACAAATAAATAAATGTAGTTTGAGTAATTTCATTACCTACTGCTTGCTTCCAGCATTTCTAGCAACTACCACTTGGACTTTAATCAAAATGTTCCACTTTCCAAATGATTGTTCCTCGGAGAAAATTCACCAATTTTGTTAGCAGTTTGTTAAAAGATAAGGGGAAATAGGGTGACCCTGACCCTATCCACATTGTCACTCCCAGGAAACACTGGCAGCCCGAAGACATAGCTAATCCCCTTATAAATAGTTGTTCTTCTAAATTGCCAGAAAATTGAGAGGATTAAAACACAATAGAGCCATAAAAGTTAGTGCCTCCACAATAAATGTCAGCTACAGTCCTCTTGTGATTAACTTCCTCTCGGTCATGTAAATTACATACTGTCAGTGGATCTAAGCCGCAAGTGAATGGGAGGGAGAGAGAGGAGTCATCGCAAATCAAAAACTGCATGGGCTTCACTTACAGAAACACAGATATTTAGGGGACTTCAAAATCATTTAGTCATCTCTCAGCCTAGACGACATCTTCTTAGAAAGCTCTGGCCACAACAGGCCAGTGGAAGAAGTGAACGTGGAGACCAGAAAGCAAAAGAAGACAGAAAGAGAACAACAAGACAACTGGTTGTAGCGTGGAGACCAAAGGGCAGAAGTAAGCAAAGACAGGGTCTCCAGGTCACAGTGTCGAGCAGGGTGCTGCTGCCTAGATTTTGTCTTCCAGTGGGCATGGAGCTCTCATCATCACGGGATCACCTCTCAAGGACCCACTTTCCCTGAACCTGCAGCACTCTGGGCCTCTGCCGCTCTCTGTTGTGGTTGACTGTGACTTGTGTGCAATCCATAAATCATGGGGTCATATCTCATGTTGCAGTTATTCAGGCTGCTTCGTGGATCCACAGCATCGTCGGGGGAAGCAGCTGCTGGGAACGAGTGAACCCTGAAGCGGAACATGGAGTTTGAGTTGCAATCTCTAACTTATTTAGTGGTTGATGAAAGGTTGTTACGTCTACTGGCCTTCATTTCCCTGCCTGTGAAATATGGCTGATGGCAGCTTCTTCCATTTGCAGGAAGATTAAGAGAAATGAGTACCTGGATGCATCCGTCTCCCAATCTGACTTGTACCTGTCTCCAGAGTGAATCCCAGTGGGTTCTTCAATCTGGACAAAATGATTATAAAATAGATCCTGTTCGCAAGAAGAGCCAGGGAATGGTTGTTAAGGAAAGTTGTGATGGAAGACAACACAGTGTGTTCATTCACTAATGGCCCTGGTTCTAGATCTAGATCCCCCCTCAGATCCGCCCCTTTACAATGTGAGAGACCTCCCCAGCTCCTGCCAGGAAACATGGGGGAGAGGCAGGGATGGGGTGGGGGGTGGGGGGTGGGATGGAGATTCCTGGCTCCTCTCGCCCAGCTTCTGCAAATTCATTTGCTTGGGTCTGTGAGATGTTAGAAAAGTGCATGAGGAAGTGTTTGAGCAGCGATGGTGATGCTCACCTTTAGTCCCAGCACTCTGGAGACAGAGGCAGGCAGATTTCTGTGAGTTCCAGGCTAGCCTGGTCTACAAAGCATGTTTTAGGACAGCCAGGGCTACACAGAGAAACTGTCTCAAAAATTGGAAGGAAGGAAGGAAGGGGAGTTCCAGGCTACCCTGGTCTACAAATTATGTTTTAGGACAGCCAAAAAATCAAAAAACCAAAGGAAAGAAGAAAGGAAGGAAGGAAGGAAGGAAGGAAGGAAGGAAGGAAGGAAGGAAGGAAGGAAGGAAGGAAGGAGAAAGATTAAGAAAGATTTCCTGCATGCTCCTTCTCTTGCTCTTTGCACACCCCACTAGCTGTAGTCTGGGCTAGCCCACTGTAAGGTAAAAGCATATGCTCCAGAGCCAAGGCATGGAGAGATACTCCCATATTCATACTCCCACTTGTGAGCCCATGGCAGGAGAGTAGAACATTCCAACCCAGCCTGGTCTACAGAATAAGATCATCTCGATTCCGGTGGGGATGGAGGTAGAAAGTTTGGTCCAAGAAGGACCAAAACCCAGAAAGCCAACAGGAGAATTAGCCCAACTTAAAACATGAAAGTGCCCAGCCTACATCACAAATCTAAAGATTCATGAGCAAAATAAATGTTTTGTTTTTTATTTCTATGAGAGAGTAAAGCCCGTTTAAAAGTGATTCGAACATTAAACAAATTTGAATGTGTGACAAAACTTTTCTATTTTGTCGCATAAGTGGCACGGTCCTTGTTCCGGCGGGGCTTCAACTCCAGTGAAGGAGGGAGCCAAGATCTAACAAGTTCGTATTAACAGGCACCTTTCAGTGAGAGAGGGTTACATATGCAAAAGCCCTGTAGTGGGAGAGAGCTTGGTATATTTGAGGAACTGAAGACCAAAACTGCAAAGTAAAGAAATAGAGGAGATCAGGTCAAAATGACCCAAAACAAACAAGCAGGTCGTTGCTGAGCCTTAAGCCATGAGGTGCACTTTAAGTGTTTGTCCTAAGAATAATATCACTTGAAGGTTATTAGATGGGTAACCCCATCCTGTTTATATTTAGAAAAAAAAAAATACTGTAAGTTTAGTGGAACTATTGGGACGTAAAGCCTTACCGGAAGAAGTTGGTCACTGGGTGCTAGCCTTGAGATTTTACAGCCTAGCCCCACTGGCTAGCCTCTCTCTGTTCTTCCTGCCTTCAGGAAAGGATGAAACCAGCCACATCACACTCTGCCACCACCCCTTCCTCATCATAATTCACTGTAATCCCTCAAATTCTGAGTCAAAACAGACCCTCCTTTTCTTAAATTTCCTGTCCTTGGATACTTCGTCACAGCAGCCAGAAAGGAAACAAACACAGACACATTCGACACAGAAGCAAAGCACAGAGTGCAGATCTGAGTATCTGAGTTTAAAAAGCAAATTTGGGTCTCAGCAAATGACAGGCAATTGAAGCTGGAGGCGAGGTGGACATGGGAAAGTGGGGGCAGGGACTTAAAGTAGAGAATAAGTAACTGAGCCTCTAGGAACTCCAAGGAGCGGTGGCCATGGAGAAGTACACACACTTGAGAAAGATTATGACCAGGGAAGAGAAAAGTGGAGGAGGGTAAGTCATCAAAGCCAACAGAGAACTGCAAGAAGCAGTGGTCAGCAGATTCTGACTGTGTGTGGAATTCAAGTAAAATGAGACCCTTAAGTTTGGACTTCCTAAGCAAAACATATCAAAGAAGTCAGGTACCAGAGCCAGTGCTAGTAGTTCCTGTAGATGTTGATTCAGGGCAAAAGGCAATTTATTCTTTGGCTAATTCAATCCCCATTCCTAGTCCTGGAGCCCTGGAATGTTTCAGCCTCCATACAATTTAAAACACTTAAGCCTAGAATTAGAAGGCTTCAGCCTCAGCCGCTGTATAATCTAATCTTAAGCCTCTGAGACTTACTGCTGACTGAGCCACTCTGACTATCCCAACTTAGAGCTGTACTGATCAATTCACTCACTGTTCTGGCTCAAACTCTTCTCCAAGCTTCTGGCTCAAACTTACTCATTCTCTCCATCTGATACTGATTTCTTCTGCCGAACAGCCTCTGTGTCTCTGCCTCAGACTCCTCAGGCTGCTTTTGTGTCTCTTATCCTCTGTCTCACTTTCTGAGCTGAGATGTCCTCACTCTGACTCACTCTGCCAACTCTTCCTCTGATTCATCACTTTGCCTGCCCTTCACTCTGACTCATCTCAGACATTATTCCCTGTCTGACACTGACTCCTGAGCTCTGCTTCCCGTATCCCAAGTACTGGGATGAAAGGTATACACCACCACTGCCTTCTGAATACTGGGATTAAAGGTGTGTACTAACATTCTTTCTACATTCCATTAAGACCACACAGGCCTCTCTGGATGTTATCCCTTCATATAGACCCTTGATGGATTAAATTATTAATTCCTCTACAAGTTCCAGCTACTCCAGAGACTGAGGCAAGAGGATCAAGACTTTGAGAACAGCCTAAACTATAGAGGGAAATCCTAGCTCCCCCCAAAAAAGAGTTGTCTTATCTCATCCAAAATATCCCAAACAATAAGCTGGTAAGATGGTTCCTCAGATAACGTCACTCAAGACTGACACCCTCAGTTCCAGCCCCAGAACCCACATAGTGGAATGAGGGAATGGACTCCTGCAAGTGTCCTTTGACCCATAACCCCCCATACACACACATACACATACATATACATACACACACACACATACATGCACACACACATACACACACATATACACACATACACACCTAATAAGTATAATTTTTTTATTAAAATGAGTAGAATTAGGAGCTGGAGAGATGGCTCAGTGGTTAAGAACACTGACTGCTCTTCCAGAGGATCCAGGTTCAATTCCCAACACTCACAAGGCAGCTCACATTTGTCTGTAACTCCAGTTCTAGGGCTTCAGACACCCTCATGTAGACACACATGCAGGCAAAACACCAATGCGCATGAAAATAAAAATGAATTATTAAAAAAATGAGTAGAATTAAAGTTGTGGTGCATTAGGGCACATTATTATTTCTAACAACTATAGTGTATTCAGTCTTCTTGCTCAGTGTGCCAGTAAGCATGGAAAGCTGGTAAAACTAATGAAGTCTTTGAGGTATTCAGCTTGCTGCTATTAAATCTCTTCTGAGAAATGGGGTGAGCCTGCCAAGTTTTTAGGTGGACAACTAAATCTGTAGGCTGGTGAAGTAAGAAGCATTGGCCATGTGGTTGAGAGAGAAAATGGGTGCTTTATCCAGCCTTCAACTTTACTGAGGCAGGAGGATGTCATAAAGCCGGATTCATCCTATCGGTGCTAGTCAGCAAAATCTACCAACACAATCGCACTTTCGTAACACCCATAGCCTGGGTGGATCAAATTACTATAGATACAGAGGAGCTCATAAACTCCACATGTCTTCATGTAATGACTGATCACGTTTGTCGGGATCATTTCAGGATATGCAAGTCCATTGAAGAGTCTCAGTTATACAGAATCCCTGAATGTCCTAATCACGGTGAGGTCTACTCAAATTGCCTGCCAGGTAAGGACAGAAAAGGAAACTGCTCACGCTAGGTACCTGAAGCAGGAGAGACCTGCTTATCCACTGGGTCAAGGAAAGGGAGAGAGTACTACTGCATGCTAGAGACAGAAAGCATTCCGGGAAACTGTCAGCCAACCTGACCTACAACTTTGGGAACTCCAGGCCACCCTGCCTGGGGATAAAGGCTCTCTTCCCTCCAGTCTCCAGCAGGTGCCGCCCACTGACCAAACCCAACCAAGAAGCAGGTGGCAGGAAGTCCCTGGACCCTGGAGCAGGGCAGATGAGTAGCTGGACAAAAGGTGAACTTGAAACCAAACGGAAAGTACCCAACCCTAGTGGAAGTCGCGACCATTTTCCCGGTTCACCTGTCTGTATTTTACCAATGATTCCCTAGGAAAGTTACTCGCTTCCATTCCTCTCCAGCCATTCTGACATAAAAATGGATAATTATATTAATACCAATAAGCGATTTCCTTATGTTTAACCCAGAAGCATAATCTCTTAATTCTCCCCATTCCAAACACACAAGCATCCCCCCTCAAAAAAAAAAAAATTAACTTGAGTTTAAATCCCCGGGAGATATTTATTTTTCATCCTACAAAGAATACCTGTCGTTGAGTGGTGACATTTTTTAAAGAGTATAATTACAGTGCTCAGTTTTTCCTCTTTACAAACCAGGTGAGCGATGTACTTACTCTGAGTGATGACAGGGTCTTGGCTGCTTGTGAGCCCTGGAAATATTGATCAGTTAAAAAATACTCGGTTACTTGCATCTCCTGAATGTGCTTACTGCAGCCCTTCTCCCTGGCGGCCAGGAGAGCGCCAGCATTTTTGCTATCGTGATGAATTACCCTCTCTGGTAGGTCACTCTTTTTTACCCAAAGTCACAATTTGTTCCTTCTTTAGGTCACAACCCGATCTTTCAGGGTGACAGATTTATTGCTTGCTTTGTACTCCAAAAAAACAAATCGCCAACACTGCTAAAAATACAATCCTGCCACAGGATAGTCCTGGATCCATCCAGGTAGGGATGGAACCGAGGCTCTTCCCACACTGCCCTGGTAAGAGTCATATGCCACCTCAAGCAACTGATAAGCAGCTGTTTGTTGGTAGAGTCTTGGGGAAACCGTTCTTCTTTAGAGGATGCCCAGAACCCCAAGCCTTTCTCAGGGCTGGCACACTTTGCTCTGCCATTTAAAAAGCAGGAGAGTCCTGTAAAGTGTCCCTAAATCCTGAGAATGGAGCCGTGACATTTCTGAGTTAGGGAAGCCATGTCACAGAACTCTTACAGACGAACGTGGACTGAAGCGGTGAGCAATCCGCTCCAGATAATCAGAAGTGCATTTAAAAAGTCCCCGCACAGATGGGCATCGGGCATCGGGCATGGTAGCTTAAGCTTTTAATCAACACTCCAGAGGCAGGGGCAAGCAGCCAAGAGACCAACCTGGCCTACTGAGTGAGTTTCAGGACAGCAAGGGCTCCCCACACAAAGCCCCACTTCCTTCAACAACCTGCCACTGTCCATCACCTCCCCGCCCATCTCCAGCCCTGCCTCTCTGCCTGCCAACACGGGTTCCCTTCAGAATGGAGTTCCTCCGACAGGCTCCTGTCTCAAAACTCCCCTAAGCTGCAAACGAAAACAGGGAAGTTGAGACAGCATTCCACACTATTGTAAAGGGCATTCTACAGCGAGTTCTACATGATCTAACAGAGGAGACAGGCCAGAGGCAAACTCAGAAGCCAGAACAAGCCTGCTTCAGATTCCTCCTACCTTTGCAGCTTCTCTGCTTTGTGACCTTGTAAAAGTTAAACCACTTTTGGGGCCTAATAGCTCTCCAGAAGCAGAGTCAGAAGGATGACTTTAAGTTCAAAGCAAAGCCTTGTCTGCCTAGAAAGTTTCACACCCATCAAGGCTACAGAGTGAGACCCTGTCTCAAAAAATTAAATAAATAAAATAAAGGACCACAAGATGGCGGGGAGTAAAGGTGCTAAGGGGTGAAGGAACAGAACTGACCCTACAGAGAATTGTCCATGTGCCGTGCACACAATGCACGTAGACACACGCACTAAATAAATAAATGTCAAGAAAGTTTAAACAACACAAAAATAAATGAAATAAAATGAGCTACATATAAATAAGTATGGAGCATATCTTTTGAAGTTTAAGCTGTGGTTTGGATTGCTTTTAATTTTTTAACCTGATGGTGGTAAGGTGCTCTCTCTTATAATTTTAAATTTACATTTCCTAAAATTATGATTTTCGTATCTCTTGACATTTTCCACCCAGTTGTTGTTAGCCACGCCCCCACCCCTTCTGATTTTCATTGTGTTTTGTTTGTTATTTTTTAGGCAGGATCTAACTGTTTAGCCCAGGCTAGCCTCAAAATTTAGAACCCTCCAGTCTCAGTCTCCCCAACGGCTGGGATTCCGGGAGTATGCCAACACACTATTAGTCTTTTTTGTTATTGGTTTATTAATATTGTCTATATACCTGGACTAATCATTGGTCATTTCTGTGTTACAAATATGTTTCCCAGGTTGTACCTCCTTGTTCACTCACTTTATGATATAAACCTGTAGTATAGGTCTGCAGAAGTAAATTCATGGGCCTGGAGAGATGGCTCAGGGTTAAAAGCCCTTGTGCTCCTCCATAGGATCTGTGTTTAGTTCCCAGCACCCATGCTGGGCAGCTCACAACCTCCCGTAATTCCAACTCCAGGAGATCTGACACCCACTTAAGGCCTTTGCAGGTACACGTGCACGTTCCCATAGACAAGCACATGAATACATAATTAAGAATAAAAATAAAATCTTTTAAGAATAAATCCCTATATAGTTGAAAGCTGACACACAAATAATTGAAGTAATTTATCACACATACACAACCTATCCGGTGGCTAGTCTTCATAACACAATTATCTAATATTTTCCTGGGCTTTTTACTGTTATATCTAATTATTGTTATTATTGTATTATTGTCTATATTTATTGTTATTAAATCAAACTAGCCCAAATATCACACGCTCTTTAACAAACTAGGTTCCTAACTGGTCATCATCAGTAACACAGTCCTCAGGATTCAGAGAAATGCAAGCAAGGTTCCTGCCGCTGCGAGGCTTAGTCCAGCTGTGAAGAAGGGGAAGGCACATTAACAGAGCTCTAAAGGCAGTGAAACTGCCTGTGGCCACACTAACAACGGCAGCAAGTTATTGGAAAGTTCATCTTCTGCTGTGTTGGTGGGGGTTCTTGAAAACTAGGGGGATGGGGTGGGGAAGGGGGAGGATTGAGCAGAGGCAAAGCCCTTCCCCAGGCCACATTAGGTCCTAAATTGAACTGTTCCACCCTCCCTCCCCTACACAGAGGGTGGGTAAGGCCTTGCAGTCACTGGACAGGTGTGTGTTGCTGGAACTGAGTCCAAAAAGGAAATGGGGAAGGGGATGAGACTATAGGAAAACCCCCACCTTCCTACCCGCTACTCAGCCTCTCTCCCCCTCTCATCCCCCCACCCTCCAGCACCCCCCCCCACCCTCCACACTAACTGTACTGTCAGTGAAGGCTTCACACATGAGCAGATTGGGCAACCTGGATCCTGTGAAAACCTCATTACCTCATTTCTACAGAAAAATGCGGTTTCTTCACAGGAGCCTCTTAAAGTTCTCAAGGCCCTTTCTGTAAAAATCCTTAGTGATAAATGCAAGTCGGTTGTGATTATTTTCATTCTTTATCATTTTATGAACCAAATACGGCTTCTGTGGATTCTAAGTATTTAAGTTGAAGGTTTTATTTCAAATAAAACCATCTCTGATCATTAGTTCAATATCAACCATAAGAGAACAATATTTCTCATAAAACATAGTTCAATCTGGACATTAAAAAAAATATTTTATTAGCTGGTCTCACACCTGTGATTCCCTGTATCCGGAAGACCAAGGCAGGAGGATTGCTACACATTGGAGACTAGCCTGAGATACATCAGTCTACATCGCAAACCCCTGTTGCAAATAAAACCCAGCACCAGGTGTGGTAGCACACACCTGGTAGCCATTTGAGAAACTAAGTGGCGGTTGATCAGATGCTAGGAGTTTGAGTCCAGTCTGGGTGACCAAGCAAGAATGTGCCTCTCAGAGAAGCAGGGAGAGGAAGGGGGAAGGGAAAGGAAGGAGAGAGGGAGAAGAAATGCATTAGTCAGTCCCCTGCACCAAACACACACACACACACACCTACATCAATGTAATTTTTAAATTTCTAAAAACAATAATTAAATAAAATAACTTCTCATTTATTGTTTCAATCCAACAAACATTTAACTAGATGTGCCAGGGCCTGAGCAGAACACTCCATAGAAATTCTTATCTAACTGTGTGGCAGCTAGTTTTAGCTTTCCCAGTCTTGAAGGTCTACCTAAATTAGCGCTTATCTGTTAACAAGTGTTAGCAGTTCTCACAGTGCTGTGATTTTCCAGGCACTGTCCTAAGAATTTTGCAGGCTGTAAAGCTCAACACAAGTGATTATTCTGCACGATTATGTAGAACTTGAAGTCTCAGGAACACAGCAGAGGCTTTAACCTCAAGAATGGGCACATCTCTGAAGGAATCCACAGAGGCTTCACTGAGCCATCTCTTGACTGTGGCTGGAAACAAAGGCAGATCTCCTTTGCCTGGACCTCCCAGAAGCGCCCCTGCAACAGAAAGGTCCCCCTTGACACCATCCTGGTTTGAGACACAGGATCTCTACTCTCTGCTGCCTCAACCCCATTTTGACAACTTGTGATTCAGTTCTGCTCCGTAATATCACCTACCCAGGAATCCATTCCTGTTGGTGTCCTAGTCTAAGCCATTCCTGTAACTTCTGAAAAGATCTTCGAGGAGCCAGCCTAAGTTCTCCTCCATCCCACATAGGAAATATATATATATATAAACATCTTACAAGTCTATCGCCAGCCAGCCTGGTGTGAGAGCTATACTCTCAGGCTCACAGAAGGTGAGAGAGGGGGCTCTCTGGGGCCCAAGCATTAGAAGTCAACATGAACAACGTGGGGAGAACTTGTCCGGAAGAAATGAAACAGCAAGCCCAATGAAGTGACTCATGCCTGTAATCCCAGCGTTTGGAAAACTGAGGCAAGAGAATAACCATGAGTTTGAGGCCACCCTGGGCTACACAGTGTGTCCTAGGCCATACTATCTGGATTAAGAAAGAAAGAGAGAGAGAGAGAAAGAGAAAGAGAAGAAAAAGAAAGAAAGAAAAGGAAAAAGCATTTCGTGAATTAAATCAATGAAAAATGAAGATGGTTAAAAAGAAAATATTTAATTGTATTTAGCATCAGTTGTATTTCTTCCCGGCATCTTCGGCACATAATAACACCCTTGACTTGAACCCACTTGTGTTTTGCCAATTAATATTTTGCCAGCGATCAGTAATAACATGCCATCCAGAAAGAAATGCTTCTATGGGGATCTGTAGAATTTTCCAAGTTCCTATCCAAACCACTGTGCGCACGCACCATTCAGGAGTAGAATTTCTCCTCCTCTGTCAGTTGCTGTTGCTTTCTTCTTGCAGCGGTCAGAAGCAGCGGTCAGAAGTTACCACTGAGATAACCTAAAAAAACAGCCCTGAGCTGACTTCACTCTGATGGACTTACTTGAAGAAATCTACCTCAGGCTAGAAGCTTCAGAAGTGCGGGAATGACTCACAAGCACTTGTCAGAGGGCCGCTACATCTCCCTCTGGGCATAATCACCTCCCAGGAAAATAAAACCAAAGCTGATTCCATAATGTAGACTCTAGAGAGCTGTAAGGGAAACAGGCTTTCCTCACAATCACTTAAGCAAACTGCGGTCTCGTGGGCCAAAGCAGGTAGACGTACAGTCTAATCAGCCAAGAAACAGTCATTACATTCCAACACGGTCAGCCTTTGGGTGCCCCGCGCCCAGCCCTTACTGTCGGTGGGTGGGGTAAGAGCTCTGGTTTGGCCTCAAGGTCTTAACATTGTCTTGATGACAGCGCTCAGCCCCACACCCTCAGCCTGCAGGCTCACCTCCACACACCACAAGAAAAAGACGTTTCCTTAAGAGAAGGGTCTCTCTGGGATCTGAGACAAGGAAAGCTCCGCCTCTCAGTTTGACTGGGACATACTTGACTTTTTCCATGACATGTGACTACCTACTTCCTTCCTGTTTACTGTCAGCTACCTTTCCTAGATGGGAGCCTTCCTTGAATGAACGAACAACCTACCTGAGCCATATTATTTAACTGCTCCTCCTCTCCAAATGTGCTCAATTTTATCTTATTATTTTATCTTCATATTATCTATCCAGTCTATTTACTTAGCCTCATCCCATTTCCTACTGTTACAGTAAACAAATCCCCTTAGATCTAAGGAGAACAAAATAGCTCAGTGCCAGCCAGGGATGTAGTTCAGGTATGTTTTGCCTGCCTAGAGTGTTCGAGGCCCCGGGTTCTTTCCCCTGCCTCTGAAACACTATGTGTAGAAGTGGGTGACATGGTGTGTGGGTGGGTAGGTGGGTATCTGAATGTTGGTTCCCAGATTTTCACCTATATATCTGACTTGCTAACTGAATACAGAAAAAAAATTGAAAATAATGTAAAAATTAGTTTTGCTAAATTTTGCAGTACTGTTAGTACCAGAAACAACCATAAATACAACTTTCCATGATTTAATTTACTTGTAAAATATATTTGTTCTTTCATGAGGCCAAAAGAGAAAATTCCTTGAAAAACAGTCTGTGTGGAAACACTACATTCATATTACAGAAATAGTTTCACCAAACCGTATGAGTTACGGAGTAAAACTCCACAGGACTTTGTTCTCAGTCATTAGATATTTTGTACTTTTCTTCCTAAGTCATCTTCAAAATTAATTGTTATTTTTTAGCTTAAAATACATGGCTTCTTTATGCCCTGTACTAAAAAGCATATGTCTTTAAAAATGCTACTTCCAGGGTAGTACACAATCCCAGCACTGCGGGAGGCAGAGGCAGGCAGATCTCTGAATTTGAGGCCAGCCTGGTCTACAGAGTGAGTTCTAGGACAGCCAGGGCTACACAAAGAAACCCTGTCTTGAAAAACCAAAATTCATAATATAATATAATATAATATAATATAATATAATATAATATAACATAACAAATAAACATATAGATAAAGAAGTAAAAGAGCCCATTCCTTCCTCCTAGGGAAAAGAGTCTGTGGGTTACCTGTATTTGGCAGACAGAAAGTGGTTCAGTAAAATACATTCTTATTAAATCATGTACTGTGCAGAACTTGATAGTGTTAGAGACCAAGATATAACATCGGGCCTCTAGTAGTTTCCCAGTCACTGAAAGAGAAAAAAAACACCTCTATGGACCTAGACTACAGTTCTGTGCTAGAGCTCACGCCTAGCTTGTACAAAGCCCTGGGTTCAATCTCCAGCAATGAACACAAAACCAACAAGAAAGGAAACTTAAAGAAGCAACTGAAAGTGAAGAATGGGTGTGGTGGAAACACAGCTGACCAGAGACAACCAGATCTTAGCTTTCAAGGTGAGTCTTTTAAAATAAGTTTAGCTTTAGGTTTAGAAAGAAAGAAAGAAAGAAAGAAAGAAAGAAAGAAAGAAAGAAAGAAAAAAAAGAAAGAGAAAGAAAGAAAGAAAGAAAGAAAGAAAGAAAGAAAGAAAGAGGGAGGGAGGGAGGGAGGGAGGGAGGAAGGAAGGGAGGAAGGGTTGCCTAGAAAGTATAATTGAGGGGGAGGATGTTATTTCCACGCCCTCTATTTCTGCATCAACCAAAAAATCTCTATCTCTAGGCTGCTATCAGTCCCCGGTTATCAAGAGGGAGATAGCCTGAGACCTTCACACTTGTATAGCCTTGGGCTCACAAGTCCTAAGCCTCCTTCAGATCCCCAGACCCCTCCTCTACATTAACACATTTAAAATAGTTTGTGACTCAAGGTTAACTTCCTCTCTGAGCCCAGGTTTATGTCTCAAAAGAATGTTATTCTTTCAGTCACTATTTATTGACAGCCTATTCAGTAGGAAGCTCTCAGGGAAAGAAAAAAAATCATTTCAGTTCTTAAGGCATTCACCTTTTGTCTACAGCACAATGCTCGTGTGCAATTAAACACTTTCCTGCGGTGATTATTGACTGGAAGGCCTGCAGTGCACTCCTTGAGCCAAATGACCTGGCGACTATAGGACCTCGAAGTCGAGCTGCCTGAGTTCAAATCCTGGCTCTGCCACTTACTATTTGATCTTAGACAAGTTACTCAACTTCTCTGCACTTCAGACAGTGATGATAGCACCAATCTCTTAGGTTTGCAGTGAAGTAATTGCTGAATGGAGATGTTCAATAAACACCAGCTCCTTTTAGAGAAGAACACACCTTCGATGACCTGTGTGTTCCTTGCACAGGTGCTTAGTGAAACAAGTTTATTTTGGTCACACAGTAGGATACAGAATAGACACTGACCATCTAGTTCTTTTTCGTTTGCTTGAGATTCATTTATTTTTATTTTATGTATGGATATTTTGGCCGGGATGTATGTCTGTGCACCGTGTGCATGCAGAGCCTGCAGAGGCCAGAAGATGGGGTCAGATCTCCTGGAACTGGAGTTACGTGGATGCTGTGAGTCTAATTCAGGTCCTCTGGAAGAGCAGTCAGTGCTCTCAACCACTGATACATCTATCCAGCCCCACTCCGTTGAATTATTTAATTCATTCAACAGAACTCTCTGAGTGTCTGATATGTGACAGGCATTGCTTCAGACAGTAGAAAAATGAGTTTTCCCTTCTTGTGAACCTCATAAGTAATGGAGGGCGCATGGAGAAATACCTCAAATGGCAGAACATTTGCTGAAGGTGCCAAAGACTTTGGATTCAATGGTCAACATTAAAGAAAGAGAAAATGTAATGGAAGAATGACAAATCAGATGATCTAATCCTGGGCTGGAGAGATGACTCAGCAGTTAAGAGTGCGGTGTTTTTACAGAGGACCTGGGCTAGAAATGAGGTAGCTCAGAACTGCCTGAAGCTCTATTTTCAGGAGGCTCTGACACCCTCTTCCATCATGGTGCACATAAACACATGCAGACTCATACACATGAAATTTCCTTTAACCTTAAAAAAATAAAACGGATCCTGCTGCGCCTAGTGATATACACCTGTAATCACAAAACTTGGGAGTTAGGGACAGAGGGATCAAGAGTTTAAGGCTAGAGTTAGGTATGAGCATATAAGGGTAATAAGGGCTAAATAAGACTCTCTCTCTCTCTCTCTCTCTCTCTGTCATAGACATACACACACATACACAACCACACACAAAAATGCATGTGAAAAAGTTTTAATGTTTTTGAACATGGCAATGGTAAAAGACAAGTTAGCCCAGGATAAGAGCATACAAGAGAGTGGAACTAGCTATGTAAACATGTAGACCAGACTGTCCTTGAACTCACAAAGATCCACATGCTTCTGCCTTCCAAAGTGCTGGGATTAAAGGCATACACCACCACGCCCAGCTAATAAAGGTTATCTATGCTCGGCCTTGGTGAGTGCATGCCTTTAATCTAAACACTCAGGAGGCAGAGACAGGCAGATCTCTGTGAGTTCAAGGTCAGTCTGGTATATAGAAAGAGTTCCAGGACAGCCAGGGATACAGAGAGAAACCCTCTCTTGAAAAACAAACAAACATAAGATTATTTGTGATCCTTTAAAATCATGCTAAGGGGCTGAAGAGATGGCTCAGCAGCAGTAAAGAGCACTTGAGAGTCTTGCAGAGGACCTGGGTTCCCAGCACCCACGTATGTAGTGGCTAGCAGCCATCCATAACTCCAGTTTCAGGATGACACTGTCTTCTGACCTCCATAGGCCTTGCATGCATGTGGTACACAGACATGTAGGTAAGACGCTTACACATATAAAATAAATAAACCCTTAAAAAACTAAAATAACACTAAGATTGAGAATTCTTATGAAATCAGATGCATCTCCTCCTGACTTACTGATTTCACTCACAGTTTGAATATGAAGAATATATTTTTTGCCAAGGGCTCATTTGTCATTTTGTAGTAAAACCAGCCAGGGATCCACGGTGGCCATCTTCTTGGTGGATCTGCTGCAATATCTCAGAAGAATTTCTAATTTCCCAAAGTAGAAACGCATTCCAATGGGTTTATGTAAAGGACACTTATTGGTCTTCTCCCTTTGATTTGTTCAGCTGGCATTCATTTTATTTTTTCCTTTTTCCTTCCCTTTTCTTTTCAAGGTGCTGAAGATCAAATTCAGAGCCTACCACTTGCAGATGGTGACCCATTGAACTACATCCTCTCAGCCCTCCATTTTTTTGAGACAGGATCTCACATAGTCCAAGCTGACCTTGAACTCTGCCCAAGCCGAAGCCTCCTGAGAGCTGGCATTAGAGACGTGAGTGAGGACTCCCAGGGTGGAGGGTGGCAGAGATAGGGCTTTTATGTGTTAGGTCCTAACGATGCTGCTGATACACGTGAATGGAAGCACAGCCTTTGGTAAATGCTTAACCTTCTCCGACTTGGGGCTAAAGAGATGGCTCATCAGTTAAATGCGCTTGTTACTCTTGCGGAAGACCTGGCTTCAGTTCTCAGCACCCAAGTAGTGACCCACAACTGTCCAGGTACCAATACCCACATGGTGGTTCACAACCATTGGTAACTCTAGTTCCAAGGGATCTGACACCCTCTTCTGACCCTCACAGGCACCAGGGACACACATATGCAATACATACATTCAAACGAAGCACTCATATATATTAAACAAATGAGACAGATAGAACTTTAATAAACACTTTTCAACTCAAGGACCATAAAGAATGATCCATGTTGGCCAGAGCTGTAAATCCAATCATTCCCCAGGGCGAGGCCTTGGGACAGAAAAAGAAGGAGCTATCAAAAGTGGAGTTTGGGGTGTTTCTTTGCAGTACTGGGGAATGGACTTGTGTGAGGCAAGTGCTCTACCACTGAGCTACAGTCCCAGATCCTTAACTTTTTTTTTTTTTTTCAAAAATAAAAAAAATAGTCAGATGCAGGCAATTCTCTGTGAGTTCGAGGCCAGCCTGGTCTACAGCGTGAGTTCCAGGACAGCCAGAGTTACAACAGAGAAACCCTGTCTCAAGAAAACTAAATAAATAAATGAATACACAAACATACAAGTGATACAATAAAATAAAATAAAAAAGTAAAAGGTCTTAGGTGGCCCTGGCAACATGCACTTACAACTCTAGCACATTGGGGACAGAAGAATCACCACATGTTCAAGGCCAGGGCCAGCTACAGAGTGAATCTGCAGTCAGTTTAAGCTATATATAGGAAGAGTCCGTCTCAATAAACTATTAAATGGTGTTGTTATGAAGCCCAGGCTATCCTGGAACTCAATGTTCTCCTGCCTTGACCTCCAAAGCAGTGGGGATTTTTGTTTTCTGGTTGGTCTCAGTGGAGTCACACATGTGACTGCTGATGGAAGGTAAAATTCCCACAAAACTTTCCTCTCCAGATGACTACCAGGCGGGGAATGGCCAGAACTAGAGTTTTCTGGTACTTTAAGGAGAAAAAAAAAAAATGTTGCAACTTGCAAGAATCAATAAATGACTTACCTCCTTTATTTCTGAGGCCACGTGTGTGGAAATACCCCGGCAGCCCTGCCAGTCTCTGTGCTAATGTTAGCTCACTCAAGGAAAATCAAAATGGGCTCTTTAAGGCTGACAGGCCTCTTAAAAGCTTTCCCTCCCACCATCTCCCATCTCCTAGAAGAGAATGACATCTAGGCAGGAAAATGGAGAGGAAGACACAGCTCTCATCCTCTAGGAGGGCTCTGACTGAAATTTTCTATCCAATCTCCTGCTTAGCTAACCCCCACCCCAGTGTACAAACACACACACATACACACACACACACACACACACACACACACACACGGAAATTTTCAGTAAAATACAGATTATCTGAGGAGCCATTCTTGATCTCTGGTTCATAGCATTTGGTTCTCACTCAGCCTGAAACCCATATTCCCAGATAGAGTTACATAGCAGCTGCTTCTCAGGGAAGTTCTCAGCTTGTACTTCACCCTGACCTGCCTTCCTTGACCACTTCTAAAGAGGGGTCTGCTGCCTTCTGCAGTGCTGTGACTGCACCCATCACCCTGAAACCACCCCTGTTACTCAGTCCTGTTCTTTCCCACTTGAACACAGGCTCTGTAGAGGTAAGCAGCCAGTCAGTCTGGTCCTCCACTGTGGGACCAGGATCCTTATGGTACCTGGCCTGAAGTAGGTGTCCAATAAAGTTTTATTAAGTTAGTACCCAATAAACAGGGCTAGGTAGTCCATGTCTTTAACACCAGTACTTGGGAGACAGAGGCAAGGCAGGTAGATCTCTGGGAGGTTGAGGTCAGTCTGGTCTACATAGTGAATTCCGGGACAGCCTGTACTATGTAGAGTGACCTGGTCTCAAAAAAAAAAAAAAAATGGACATTCAATGAAGTTTTATCACTAAATGAGCCAACAGCTGAATCCCTAAAGTGGTTGTCTCCAGTACCTAAAGCCCAAAGAGCTTTTCCCTATGGCTCCCAAAATAAAGTCAAAAGCATGCATGATGGCACTTATCCAGAGAACGCAGATACAAAAAGTCACTTTAAAAGCCTATTTCAAAAGAACTTTAATCTTTTAAGTTCCCCAATTCTTGACTTGATCTTAGATGTGTAAATCTACCAATAAAGGGCTTCTTTCTACTGTTAAATAGAATTTGTAGGAAGCTATTGAGTTGGACTGTGTTCCTGCACTGGGCTCAGCAGCCCAAACCAATATGGTGTCATTCATGTTAAATGAAATTGTTCACTTAGGTGTACCCTCATCATGAATTCCTCTTGCTCAGAGGCTAAATGATGCTCAGCCCTAGGCAGCAGTGGTTCTTTTTACCTCAGTTACATTTCCTATCCGTAAAAGTGTTCTAACTCTGATGGACACCCACTCACTAATCATTTGGTTGTTTTGTTTGCAGTTCTGCACTTTTCTGAAGTAATTTCTGTTTTGTTTTTGAGTAAGGGTCTCACCCTGTAGCTCTGGCTGGCCTGGAAGGCACCATGTAGACCAGGATGTCCTAGAAAGTCACAGTAATCCTCCTGAGTGCTGGGATTAAAGGCTTGTGCCACCATGACCGTCTCAAATAAATGTAAACTTATTTGTAAATTTAAACACCTTACATTTTTCATTTTTAGCATTACTAAGAGTGGGCAATGGATTTTTCTTCCCCCTTACTCAACAATTTTGGCATTTCAAATTAATGGACAGGTATGTATTCATTTGTTTTGTTTTGTTTTTTAAGATTATTTTCTGTGTACGGGTGTTTTGCCTGCATGTATGTCTGTGCACCACTTGCCTGCCTGTGCCTGGTGCCTTGGGTCAGAAGAGGCCATTCGATTCCCTGAACCTGGAGATACAAACAGTAAGGAGCTGGGAGTCAAATCCGGGTCCTCTGAAGAGCAGCCAGTGCCCTTAACCACAGAGCCAACTCTCCAGTCCTGGGTGGTGGGGTACAGGGAAATGGAAAGAAACCAGTGCTTGATAGTGCTCCCTATCTCCAGCTCTCCACAGCCTCTGGAACCCATTATTCTACTCTGAACTTCTCTGAGGTCAAGTTTTTTATTGTTTTGCTTTGCATTATCATCATCATCATCATCATAATCATTGTTATTATATATTTTATTATTATTAATTATAATATTAATTATATAATATAATAATGTGTATAAGATATATTAAAATATATATTTATATAATATATCGATTTGATAGATTTTATATTTAATACAATATAAATTCAATATATATTAAAATATATATCTAAAATATATAATATAATTAACAATATTAATAATTATTATCATTGTTATTATTCCACATATAGATGAGATCTCAAAATTCTTGTTTTTCTGTACTTTATCTATCCTTCCGTTCTTCTTTTTTTTTTTTTTTTTTTTTTTTTTTTTGAATTTTCAGACAAGGTTTCCCTGTGTCACCCTGGTGGCCCAGGAACTCACTCTGTAGACCAGGCTGGCCTGGGAACTCACAGAGATCCACCTGCCTCTGCCTTCCTAGTCCTGGGATTAAAGGCATGTGCCATCACCTCCGAGGCTACTTTATCGTTTCTTTAATAGACTTTCCCAGAATTTTAGTTTCACAGAAAAGCTGGGCAGAAGACACAAAACTCTCCCCTACCAGGGTGGCCCACTGGTGTTACACTGCCCCAGCATCATCAGCCAGAGCTCACGGACTTGAGTCCACTCTTGAGCATTCTGTGGATCTGAACAGACACATATGGACTTGCAAAACGATCTCACGGTCCTAACCCTCCGTGCTCCCCAGTCCTGGTTTTGAGAGATTCAACAATACACAAAAACCATATAAGCGCGAAACTCCAACAGCGCTCTGCTGAAACCTGGTGTTCAAATTCTTTTGAGTAAGATGAATGCGCGAATACACACAGTTTCTTGTTATTTTAGCGGCTGGTCACCCAGGATCGAGGGGGCTGTTCAGAGTCCCGCTCACAGTTCCTCTTCTGCACCCTGCCTGCCTTTTCTAATCACTTTCACCCACGCATTCTGCTCATTCGGCTCTCTTGATCTGTCTTTAGGCGGATCTCGCCTGAATGCTCCCCATTCCTCCACCCAAGCTGCTGCTGAGTCCTCCACCAAACAGTGTTGCCTTCCTGCATGAACACACCGTCTTTGTGCCCTTTGAACCCTCAGTGACAGCATCATCATCTGGCCCTGTTCAGATACTGGATTTTACTGCTAGTTAAATTTTCATACGCACAGGACTTGCCTCCTCTACTGAGTTGTAAACACCTAAAACAATGGCTCTGTTGTCCCCTCTAGGCAGGGACACAGATCCGCTGAACTCTTAGCCCCACCTGGATCTGTGGGCATTTCCACCATAATCAAAGCTCCGAAGACTTTTAAGATTGTCCCTTACTATTTCAGTGCAACTGGAACAAAATCGTAAACCCGAGTCTCTCCCTCCGTTCATTGTGGTTCCTCCAGACTCACCTCCAAGGAAGCTTCTCAGCCAAGACTATAGGTAATGGAGTCACCCAGAGCTAACCTCGGCAGCCTTGCCTGGGCTCCACACTCAACTGGTTTACTGTGTGGCACAGACAAATTGTTGGAGTTGTATATGGCAGACAAATTTTAAATACCCAGGCCTGTTTCTGATGGAACCAGCCTGCACTGGCTTGCTTTCATAAAGCCAGCCCTTGGTTCTAATGGAAAAATAAGTACTTTTGGGGCTGGAGCGATTATTCAGTGGTTAAGAGCAATGACTGTTCTTCCAGAGGAACCAGATTCAATTACCAGCTCCCAACCAGCAGCTCACTTCCAGGGAATCTGACACTGCCACACAAACATACATGCAGGCGAAACACCAATGCACATAAATAAATTAATTAATTAATTACTTAATTTTTTTTTAAAAAAGTAGTTTTAAACTGTCTCACTATCTCGGTAGAAATAAGTACATTTGGGCTATATTCTCTCCTGGTGTTCTACAGATGTGAAAACATTTCTAACAAGGAGGTGCTGAATTGGGAAAGGTGTGTTTGTACAATGAGGATGACCTGGCTTGGTTGACAGGTCATTTTCTTCTTAAAAGCCGTTTTAGTGCCATCGAAAGAAACCCTTCTTATTTTTCAAGCCCATGCCTTAGAAGAAAAGAATATATGGTTGGTGATCATTAGCCAGCTTTATTTTATTTACTAAGATAAGATTTATAGCTTCGAGTAAGACTAAGCTCGTGCACTACCCACAATTACCTTGTAACACAGAATATGGTTGCCAAGCATCTTTGTAAATGCTGGACTCTCCAGGAACCATGAAAATTCCAGGACACCCCTTGTCCCAACAACCTCAGAGAAACGGCCAAATCACACTGCTTACAGAGTGGGAGGAACAGTGCCTAATGGAAAGGTGTTGTGTGGAAAATGAGCACTAAACAGCTTGAAAGGGGAGGGCTCTCTCTGTTCTGAGGGCCTTCACTCTGTTACCAGGCTTCCCTAGCCTGCAGCTGAGAACACAGGTCTGAGTCGCCACACTCAGCTGAGACAGTAGTTTTTCTTTTTTTTTTGGTCATTGTTGTTATTTTTCCACTTATTTGTGTGTGGGATGGGGGAGGCAGAGGACAACTTACAGGAATTGGTTCTCTCTGTCTCTCCATCCAGTTTGTGGATCCTGGGAATCGAATTCAGGTTATGAGTTTGTGGCAAGCACTAGGCCATTTTTATTCAGTTGTGGGTTTTGTTTATTTGTGGGTTTGGTTTTGTACGTATTTATTGGTCGGGGAGGGGGAGTCTTTTCATATAATATATTTTAATCATATTCATTCCCCAACTCCTCCCAGTACCTCCCTACCTCCCTGGCAACCAAACTTCATGAGGGAAAAATAAGTCTACGTGAGAAAGGAAGCAGAAATGTTGTAAGAGCCAGTGGTGGTGGGTGACTCCGAGGAAACAGCACCCCCCCCCCCAGACATAACAGGACGGATGCTCACATGAACTCACGGAGACTGTGACAGCAGGCAAAGACCTGAATAAAGTCAAACCAGACAAAAATCACAGCACAAAAAAATGGGGAAGTTGACACAGAGTTCCACCCCTTTCCAAGAAGCTGTTTGCAATTGATACCTACTAGGAAAGGAAACAATGGGATTACTCTACTCAGAGCCAGTGGACCTATCAGTCACTCTCCAGGGAAGGCCTCTATGTTTTTGTGTGCTTTTTGTTTGGCTGGTTTGGTTTGATGTTTGTTTTTTTTTTCTTTTTGTTTTTGTTTGTTTGTTTTGTGTTTTATTTTGTTTGGGAGAGATACAAGGGTTTGTTGTTGTTGTTGTTGTGTTTTTTTACTATTTTACTTTATTTTGTTTTGTTTTGTTTTTACAAGACAGGGTCTCTCTGTTGTAACTCTGGCTGTCCTGGTGGAACTCACTCTGTAGGCCAGGAGATCCGCCTGTCTCTGCCCCCCCCACCAAGCGCTGGAATTGAAGGTGTGCGCCACCACCAACCCGCTTAAGGTTGCTTTTAAATGCACTTCGACCAGTAGATGATTCTGTGGTCAGAAGTAAAAGTTAAATCAGTGATTCATGTTGACGCATAAAATCAGACATCTAAATAGAATTAATTGGTTTTCAAGTCCTTAGTAAGAAGTAGAAAACACCAGGTGTGGTGGGACACGCCTTTAACTGGGGAGGCGGCTCCAGGTGGGTCTCTAGGGGAACGAAGAACAAAGCTGGGCTGGAAGGGCAGAACTGACATGCCAGCCCTCAGGAAGCAGAAGCAGGAGAATCACTCAAGTTCACGTCCAGCGTTATAGGCCGGCCTTATCTACATTGTGAGCTCCAAGCCATACCTATCTCAAAAGACCAAAGAAAACTAAAACAAAGAAAACATAGGTGGGGCTGGGGTATGGTCAGTTGATAGAATGATTTTCTGGAAGTCATGAGGTTCTGGGTTTGATTCCCAGCACTGAAAACAACTACAGCAACAACCACAGAAATAATAGAACCAGCCAGAAACAACAAAAGGGGAAATATTTATGTCACACAAGAGAAAATGAAAATTATAAAGCACCAAAATTTGTCTGGTAGGTTTTCTAACTTCTGTTGGAACTTTCCCCCCCACCCCCCACATATATATGTATATATATCTAGATCTATATATATATATTCAATCTAATATTAATTTTGGATATAATAAATTCTTATAATGACAGTAATAACAAAATTACTATATGGTAGGCATTAATCACATTATAAATGTTAGTTTATTTCATCTTAATTATGAATATAAGAGAATATGTTCTCACTCTTGTTTTACAGCTAAAGAAACTGAGCCTGAAAAAATGTTAGCTACTTTCCCAGCTTACATCAGTGGCCTCAGCATGTGGTTATGCCGGAGAAAGACTCCGGCTCTCCATACCCTCAGGGACCTGTTACAGAGAGACCTCAAAGTACGGACAGATGGTTGGGAAGCTGGAAAACATTGCAAACCTAAAGAGCTCTGGAAAGGCGCAGCTGCATGAGTCAGCCATGACGCAGGCAGCTCAGAGTCTCTTACTGTTGGATCGACAATCTTGCTTTAAAGAATTCATCCTAAGGAGATAATTCAAAAGAAAAGCAGATCATTCTATAACGGTATTTACTAGCGAATAGTTAGGAACTACCATTACTGGGGAGATGGGGTTGGTATGTTTTGTATGCTTTGCTTTGCATCGCTGTGCCAGGGATTGGACCTGGAGCAAACACTCCACTATAAAGCTGTGTAAAGCCATGATAATTATTAAGGAAATAGCGCAAAAACTAGGTGGGCTGTTAAGCAACTTGAGGGAACTTGCTTATTTCTTTGATTGTTTTGGGACTAACTAACTATATAGCCTGGGACAGGCTAGCCTGCAACTCACAGAAATCCTCCTGCTTCTACCTCTGCCTCCGGAGTACTAGGATGAAAGGTATCCATCACCATCCTCAAAAATTTCTTTCGATTTTTTTTTAAACATGGTCTCTCTGTGTAGCCCAAGCTGTTCTTGAACTTACAACCTTCCTGCCTTAGATTTCTGAATGCTGGGGTTATAGATATATACTATGTCCCCTTCCCCTGGCTGCTAATGTTACTTTTAAAAGCTTCGATCATGATACTGACATGGTAGCCATGTGGTGTGGAGCCGGGGTTGAAGGGTGGGAAAGTGGGGGGGGGGGGGAGGAAGGGGGGCGGTGCGCGCATGCGCGCATGAGCATTAACAGTACTGGGGCCTAAACTCAAGGCATCGTTCAACCAAAGCTAATAACATACTGCTGAGCTACATCCCCAGTCCCGTAATATTTTTTTTTTAAGTTTATGTTTCTTGGTTGTTGTTATGAGTACATGCGACTCTGTGTGGATATATACATGTATGAGCTGGTCCTCGAAGGGGCCAGATGCATCAGATCCTCCTGGAGTTGGAGTTAAACAGGTTTGTGAGCCATGTGACATGGATGCTGGGAATCTGAACTCACTTGCCTCTGGAAGATCAGCAAATGATCTTAAACACTGAGCCATCTCTCACCTGATATTGTAATACAATATTTTAGGCAATAATACTGATTTTCAGAGTGATACAGTGTGCTCTCTGCTCAGTTTGGTTTCTTGGCTCTAAGGAGTAGGGACAGTACTTTATTTTTTCCTTTCCTTTCCTTTCCTTTCCTTTCCTTTCCTTTCCTTTCCTTTCCTTTCCTTTCCTTTCCTTTCCTTTCCTTTCCTTTCCTTTCCTTTCCTTTCCTTTCCTTTCCTTTCCTTTCCTTTCCTTTCCTTTCCTTTCCTTTCCTTCCCTTCTTTCTTTCTTTTTTTCCTTTTTTGGTTTTTAGAGACAGTGTTTCTCTGTGTAGCCCTGGCCAGCTGGAACTTGCTCTGTAGTACAGGCTAAACTGGGACTCAGAGATCTGCCTGCCTCTGCCTCCCTCTGTGATCCAGATCCAGACTGTCTATCACCACAGCTGCTGCCTGGGTTAGTGAAGCATCTGAAGTGTCATAAGAACAACTGAGAAAATAAATTGAAATTGAAAGAACATAGCTAGAAGTGAGCTGTGGAGGTGGCTGAGTCGTAGAGAGCTTTTGCTTTGCATGTTCAAGGCCTTGGGTTCATTTCCCAGCATAAAAAAAAAAAGTCATAGAACAGGAAAGAAATCCAGCACTGCAGAAGCTTCTGCAGGAGGACTGTAAGCTTGAGGCCAACGTGGACTACAAAACAAGGTGTGTGTGTGTGTGTGTGTGTGTGTGTGTGTGTTATAATAGCTAGTGACTACCATGTGGCACAGTACATATGTAGAGGAAAATAATCCATTGCTCAATAGATGGATTACTGTCTTTTCAGGCTTGAGATTCTCACCTCTAGAATCAGAAAAGACATCTCCAACACTAAGCATGTCCAAACCTACTCATCTCTCATTTCTAAGACACCAGGGCAACTACTTCCCCTAAGATCTCAGAATCACATTAGTACTAGTCATGTGCGTGATATCATTTTTGCTCTATTCCTGTAGAAATCTATGCACATGGAAGAGTCAGATTTAAAGCTTAAAGTGCTTTGGAGCCTGGTTTTGAGGTACATACCTATAATCCCAGCACTTGGGATGTAGAGGCAGCAGTTCAAAGCCAACCTCAGCCATGGAGGAAGTTCAAAGAAAGCCTAGGCTACATGAGACTTGTCTAAAAAACACAAATAAACAAATTATTTGGGAGAACTGGACAGAACAGAACAGAGACAGGAAGATCTGATCGGTGCTGTAAGTTCTAGGCCAGCCACCACGGCTACACAGTGAGACCCTATCTAAAACAAATAAAAAAACTATTTGGAATAGTTAATGATAACATATGGAAGCGATTTTATTTTTTCCTTATGTTTATTTTATGCGTGTGGATGTTTTGCCTGCATGTATGACTATGCACCACCCACATGCAGTTCCCTCAGAGGCCAGAAGAGGGCATTGTATTTTCTGGAACTAGAGTTACACAACAGTTGTGATCCACCATTGTGTGCTGAGAATCAAACCCCTATCCTTTGGAAGAGCAGCCAGTGCTCTTAACCTCTGAGCCATCTCTCCAGCCCTGGAACTAATTGTAGTATTAAATTAATATTATTAGTCTGCTTATCTCTGCCTCCCTGTCAAAAGCTACCAACCATACATCGGTCACATACGTTAGTCAGGACACTGGTTTCCATGAGATTGGCATAGATTAAAATGTCCTCTGAAGAAACCCAATGTTCCATGAAATGACAATTTAGTCTTCTTTGCTAGCAAGGCTCTCGGCCTTGGCCCAGTATGTCAAGCATTGCCACTAACTCCAGACATCCTTTGGCCTTTCATCGTGAATAAAATCCTTGTCTTTAGCCAGATAAGTGTTCATTACAGTAACTGCTTCCTAGCCATCTTTACTGTCATGTGACCATTGTAATATCTGATGGGTAGTGGGATACAAGCAGAAATCATGTGTGCATCTCACAGGATGGAGCCACGAGATGCACCCTGAGCCTTCTGTTGAGAAAATGTGGCAATAGTGACTCGTGAAAACCGAAGTGATGTCTTGGCCCCTGTAGTCAAAGCACACGCCAACAGAGACAAGAACCTGGGTGTTTCATATTCATGGAGCCACAGTAGCCAGCTTAGATTAGCCATAGTGTGTAAGAAAAGAAGAAATTCCTGTCTGGTTGAAGCCGCTGCTGTTGTTTTGGGCCACCAGGATTCATAGTCAAGCCCAGTTCAGGCTAGTATACCCCTTAGGTTTCACTCAGGAATGATTGCTGCACTTCTCGGGAGTGTTTTAGGACAATCTTCATCCTAGATGGCATTATTATCCTCCGAAGAACTACCCTTAGGTTAGGGTCTGGATATCTGTGCTCATTAAATGTGCATTAATAAAATTGGGGAGGCTGTTTCTTCCTTCCTGAAGCTCCTCTGGCAGGTGCAGAATGGATCTGCGGCAGTGAGCCTAAAGGAAAGAAAAGCCATCGCTTGCCTTGCAGCCCATTGGCTCAGAGGATTCTGAGACTCGGCTAGTACTCGGTCCTGTGGCAAAACCCAGAGACAGAAAGGACTCCAGTTGTTGGTAGCCTGTTCCTCAGGCTGCTGTCTCTCGTGACCTTCCCTCCCTCCTACCTGTGCTGAGTGCCTTCCTCCATCCTTAGCGGAGGAACCATTGACTCTTGCAGGTGGAGGCTGGTCCTACGTGAGTAGGAGAAAAGAGGAGATGGAGCTGGATACAACTGTAATTTCAAATGTATTTGCTTGTTGTCTTATCTCCGGGCTCTAAGTTTCACCTATGGAGAGAGTATGTGTGGAGTCCCCAGAAATACACACTTTTTGAAATTGTATTCATTTTCTCATGACTAACGAGTAATGACTAATTATTAAGGACTCATTAATGAGTGGCTTCTCGTGGCAGGACTAAGTGATACAACTTTATTCTCTGGTGATGTTATCATATCGCCAGTGCAATATAGTTGTTCCCCAGTTTCATGAAGGGTTGGTTCCAGAAGCACCTACAGCATCAAAACGATCAAGTCCTATATAAAAAAAAAGTCAGTGTTTGTGTGTGATCTATGCACATTCTCCTATATGCTTTAAATCATCTCTAGATCCATTAATACCTAGTACTGTAAATGTATAAATCAAGTACTGGGAAGAGAAAAATTGCATACGTTTAATAAAGGGACAATATTTAAAATATTTTGAGTCTGAGGTTGGTTGAAAGTATGATGTAAAACCAAAGGATATGGGGTGCGTGCTGTATCTGTGGGGCTAAAGCAATACTATAAGAGAGAGGGAGAGAGGATGCGTTTTCAGCCTCACAGCATCTAGTGTGGCTGTCCCTTCCCAGTATCCGAACTGGGTATAACGGAGAACACAGAAAGAGAAGACAGGATGTGCTTGCTCTCGAAGACGAAGTATTAGACTACGTGTACAGTTAGGCAGGGTGACTAATGCCTGCAGTCTCAACACCTGGGAGGCCAAAACTGGGGGATTACCATGAATTCAAGGTGAACTTGGCTACAGTGTAAGACCCTGTTGTATTAGTTTTTTATTTTGTGTATATCGGTGTCTTTCCTGCATGTATATCTGTATGAAAGTATCCAAAGCCCTGGATCTGGAATTACAGACACGTGTGAGCTGCCTTGTGGGTGCTTGGAATAAAGCTCAGTTTCCCTGTAAGAATAGGCACTGTTCTTAATGCCGGGCCCAAACCGTGTTTTCTAGCATGTTGTTTTAGTCAGGGTTACTATTGCTGTGGTGAAACACCATGACAAAGCAACTTGGGAGGAAAGGGTTTATGAAGCTTAAGCTTCCACATCCACCATCAAAGAAGGTCAGGACAGGAACTCAAGCAGGGCAGGAACCTGGATGCAGGAGCTGATGCAGAGGCCATGGAAGAGTGCTGCTTACTGGCTTGCTCCCCATGCTCAGCCTGCTTTCTTGTGGAACCCAGGACCACCAGCCCAGGAATGGCCCCACCCACAATGGACTGGGCCCTCCCCATCAATCACTAATTAATAAAATGCTCTACAGGCTTGCTAGCCCAATCGTATGGAGGCAATTTTTCTCATTCGAGGTTCCCTAATCCCAGATGACTATAGCTTGTGTCAAGTTGACATACAATTAGCCAGCACAGTTATGTAGCTCAGACTTCCCTTATTACCAGACTCATTCACCATCTGTGTTGTCTGAACCAAGTTATTAAACGTCTCTGAGCTTTAATTTTATCACAGTGTAAAATAGGGTGGTGTGGTACTTACCTCACAGAGATGTTGTGAAGTCATAAAGATCAGTAAGTTAGCACTCTTGGAACATATGTGGGATATGACAAGAAATTTCCACACTCACTGTTTTAGAAATTAACAATATTATCAGTACTTCAGTGTAGGACCCCATCATCAGCTGACTGCCCAGAAAAATCTGCCATTGTAACATTGCCTACAGACTCAAAGCACAACGGGCTGGTGTTCTGTGTCCTTGACTTTTAAACACCAGTGGGTAGTATTAACTCCTAAAACAGGCATTAGGGATGGGTAAGGAAATACCAAGGAAGCAAAGACTTTTCATCATCTCTTGGCTTTTCGCTACTCTAATTCTATCAGATAAGTAAAAGTTTCTGTCTTAGTGATCTATAGATTAATACTCAGGAGAAACACTCCAAAACTTCAAAGTTGAGGCTTCCAGATTATGAGTGAGAGCAACTCAGTTTTAGTGGTAGTATATGTCAAAGCCCATGTATGCAGAGACTTCAAAGAACTACTGGGCACGGACCCTTTCCTTGAGAGGTAAGACCATAGTCTTTCTTAAGGAATTCTGTTTTAAGTATAGCCTAACAAAATGACAACAGATTGGCACTTACTATAATAACCCAATGAGGGACAAATAAGTCTCTCCCGACATAGACAAAGCCAATTAAATAATTGAAGCAAAAGCAGTTTCTATTTTTATGACTCAGAGATTTTTACTCTAAAAGCAATTACCCCAGACCTGCCCCATGAGTGAGCAGGAGTCAGGATGGGAACTGGGAGAGTGTTGTTTCTGCTGACTCTTGCTTGGTTCCTGGATGGTGTTAAACCTATCACCCAAATTCAGCTGTGTTTCCATTTCCTGACCTGAAAATTGGGGCCAGTAGGTGAAACAAGCAATAGACAGGTTCCTAAAAATAATTAATCTACAGGAAGTATGAAATAAAACATTTCCCCAACATTAAAGAAAAAAATTGCACTAGGCTTTGAGTTCAAGTGACTCAAAGAAGCATGTGTAGATTAAAACCCACTAAAAAGCACAAGGGAGAAACTATGAAGGTAGCTGGTGGGTTCACAGGAGACTTAAGGACGGTGCTTCACCGGTGCTAACAGTCACCATTCCAACAGGACTGATACATATGTGTCTGTTCTTGGTTTTGTTTATATAAATGTTTTTATTTTAATTAACACTCAAATGGGTGTATAAAATAGGTAGCGCCCGGTGCTGTGATACAATCTGAAAAGGGTTATTTAAAGCCTTTCAGATTCGGGACCGTGCAATTATTTCATCTGCAAATGATAGCAAACCCTTTGTTGTTGTAACTGTCAGGCAAGAACAATAAAATTAATTAGCACTCAAACATTACCTGAATTGTGGCTTCCTAGAAATCCACCTCCCTCCCCCAGACTCCCACCTGACTTGTTGCTCAGTTGAAAACAAAAGTGGAAGCCAGGTGTTGTGGCACATGCCTATAGTCACAGCACAGGGGAGGTGGAAGCAGAAGGACCAGGAGGCCAAGGGCAACCTATGTGATGAGTTGGAGGCCAACCTACACGACGTGAGACACGACCTCAAACTTACAAATTACATATATGGACTGGAGAGGCTGCCCAGGAGTTCAGATGCAAGAATCTGCTTCCAGCGCTTGGTGCTCAGGTCATGTGATTCACAAACACCTGTAACTCCAGCTCAGGGAGATCCAGCTGTGGCCTCCTAGGGCACCTGTACACACAGACACACACACAGAGAAACACATACACACACACCACACACACATTCATACACACACACACACACCCCTAAAAGTAATAAAAATAAATCTTATAAAAGAAATGGAGACTTTAAAAATCTAAATGGTGAAAGAAAAAATAGGAAACTCATTAAAAGAATTATACATCTGAGGGGAGTGAGCAAGGTTGCAGATAGTCTCTTCTTTTTTGTTTTATTGCTTTGTTTTTCAAGACAAGGTTTCTCTGTGTAGCCCTAGCTGTCCTGGAACTCTCTTTGTAGACCAGGCTGGCCTCAAACTCAAAGAGAGCTGCCTGCCTCTATCTCCCAAGTGCTGGGATCAAAGGCGTGCGTCACCACTGCCCAGCTCAGATATTCTGTGCAGTACATTTGAGAACTGATATGTCCTTTGTGGCTTGAACCTGCCTCAAGGGCTAGATACCTAATATTAAATGGTGGCTTAGTAGACGGGTTGGAGGATGTTACCCAATGAACTCAGATATTGCCACAATTTGACTCTGTCTCCTCCAGTCCTGTTCCAGAAAGCACGGTGGTGGGATGCTGGAATTTGAGCTACGCTGAGATCAGACAGGTCAGCTCAAGGCACATCACCTGCCTGGTCCGACAGCATCCTCATCGTCAACTCCACATCCTTAAAAACCTCCTTCCACCTTGTTTCCTCTTAGCAACCAGTGGAAGGTGCTTTGAAAGTTAATGGTTAACTCCTTTGTTTGTGGTTCCATGAATGTAGGTCACACTGGGAACAAGTCTTTAGATAGAAGGTACATAAAGAGGTAGTGAACAGTTCAAGACCTTATTACAACATGTCCATCAAACTCAAAGGGGCACACAATGTGTCGGATTGATTTTTTTTTTTCAAGTGTGGCTGCTGGCTATCATGAGACATTAGCCTCCAAATTTTACTCCAAACTGAAGCTGGGAGCTGAAGCAAAGATTTACTGACTCAACTCCAGGGACCAGCCTCCCTAAGAGCAAAATTCTCCTACAGGCCAGATCTTTCCCCATTAGGTTGAACTGCTGGCAACTCAGAAATGTCTCTGTGTAAACAATGACCCCAAGGATGGACAGACTTGGGGAGAGGAAAACAAGACCTATTCTCAAGATCCCCAATAACATAACGTGGTCTTTCTTTAACTTTATTTCCATCGTAGCGCTGGGGTAGAACCCAGGGCCTTGAGTGTGCCGTGCAAATGCTTTCCCACTGAGCTACAGCATCAACCCACCGCTGTCACTTATTTGTTTGTTTCTTTGTTTGAAATGGGATCTCACTTTATAGCCCTGACTGGCCTAGAACTTGATATGTAGACCAGGCTGGTCCCAAACTCGCAGAAATCTTGTTGGGATTAAAGGCACGTACTACCACACTCAGCCAAATTTTTTTTCTCTCTCTTAATCTTCTCACTTTTAGTATTTCAGGGCTATCAGTCTCTCTTCTGATTATCTGGTTCCTGTTAAGGTCCCCGGGTTAGTTTAGGGGAAAGGAATACAACTTCTCATGCTATAATTTTTATTTCCCAAATGGAAATCACAGCCACAGTCTCTTATCTCAGTATCAGTTATCTGGACTCTTTGAAGTGTACTGGGGACACCGGTGAGCTTAGCTAGTCTAACACATTGTCATAGCTGTGCGCTAGGCAAGAAGATGCCGTGTTCAAACACACAAAGAGAGTGTAGTTGGGAATGCTGGGAGAATCACTGAAAGAACGTGGAGGCAGCTCTATCGATCACACTCAGATCTGTGAAGCTCATGTCACTGACATAAGAATTACATTCCAGAGTTATATAAGGCTTTGTGAATATGTTCCCATACATTTTGTGTGAAAGAAGCCTCCAGGTGTGCCTTAATTACAACAAGGATTATTTCCCCACACATCCAAAGATTTATAAGTCAGAACTCTAAAAGTGAGTAAAGGATGTCTCCGGATACACTTCGATTGGGTTTTCCGCACAGATAAAAATCCTGACGAAACGGAAAAGGAAACAGCGGCTTGGCCAAATGCCAAACTTCTCTTGAGACGCGCAGAGCTTCTTGAAGTAGGAACGATGCCTCAGGCTGCTACAGACTTCCCACAGAACTACGAGTGTGCTACAGAGTGCTGAGCAGACCCCACGGCTGATAAGTCTACCACAGTTAAAATATCATACCGTACCCAGGCCTGTGGGCACACACCTCTGATCCCCGCCCTGGGAGAGCTGAAGCAAGAGCACCAACAGCCGGGGTTCCCCGCCCGGCCTAGACTAAAGAAACTTGCAGGTGTGAGGCGGCACGTTTCTGCTGCTGATTTCTTACTGTACCTTTCATACTCGTCAGGCCAAGCGTTTCTATCCGCCCAGGGAGGACAACGGGGTTTGTCCTTCCCCACGGCACGATGGAGAGTGGAAGCAGATGAAATGAGGTGCTCAAGTCTCGAGAAGATAAGGAGGGAGCTTCACTGACTCCCCAGAGGGCATCACAGAAGAGAGAACACTGGTGCTCCTCACGCAAGGCGGTCTCATGTGAGGCCTGAATTCCGAAATCAAATACAGGAAAGGCAGCTGGATGTGGTGGTCTCATTCTGTTGTACCAGCACTTAGGGAGACAGAGGCAGTAGCATGAGTTCTGGGTCAGTCTGCACTACACAGCAAATGGAGGAGGTAGGGGAGACAAAGACTAAACATCAGTTAATTTTCAGTGACCAAACTTTTAAATTCCAAGACAAAATAAATGTTCCAAACACACACACACACACACACACACACACACACACACACACACAAGAGATTTTAAACTAAGTGAAATAAAATGTTTAAGTACATTGTAAGCACTAAAAAAATCTAAATTTATAAAATATAAATTTTATGTTAGATGTAGAAAATACTCATTCCATGAAGGGCTTTGGAATCCCGTTTCTCCATTGACCTTTTCAGAGCTCTGGTAAGGCAGATTTATCTTGCAGTTAGCTTTTATAACCGCAACTACATACAGAAGAACTCAAGCTGGACTTAGGAAGCGCATACTATTACAGAAAGACTTCAAGTCTGAGTCCTTGAATTCTTCACTGGGACATGATCCTACTGTGTAGCCTATGCTGGTTTAGCTCTTGAGATCCTCCTGCCTCAGTCTACCAAGTTCTGAGATTTCAGCTTTCGACCATCCATTCCCAGCTGGACTCTAGAAATCATCACCTCAGGCTCAGACAAAACAAATGGAGTTTGGTTTTAAATTTGCAAATCGATCATAAACACAGTGTTAAAGGTCTTACGCTGTTTAGGACACGGTTTGAAAGGTTTTCTGGTGAGAAGCATCATTTGAAACATGCTTCATATTATGGAATACAGTGCATAGAAAATGTGAGCATGCTAGCAAGTCTCATAAAATGGCAAAAGCTGTTAACCCGGCAGGTACAATAGCAGCCTTGATGGTCAGTCTGAATAGACTGGTAAAGCGTATTCCGGCGTGCCTTCCAGAGCATTTCCGCGGCCACCGCTTCTAGACCAGCAACTCAGTAAGAAAGACCTGCCTGGGAAATGGTGGCACTGTCCAGCTCATTCCAAGATGGAACAAGGCAGACAAAGAAAGCAGGCCAGTACAGGTGACTTCCATGCTTCCTGAGCACAGGTGTCTACTGCTGTCGTCATCTGTGGACATCAGACTCCACCTGCTCAGCCTTTCATCGTAGACTCATGCCAGCCACTCTGCAGGGAGCCTCCAGTCCCTCGGCCCCCGGACTGTGACTGCACTGTTGCTTCCTTTCAATGTGAGTCTACCAGCTCGGACTACCCAGGCTCCCACCGTGTAAGTCAGTCTAATAAGCCCCTTTTAGACGTTTACACGTTGGTGTGTTCATCTGGCCCTGACTAAGGTAATCGGCCTCTGTGTCTCTTACAGATATTGAGGACTGGATGGGTCATTGTAGAATGTTAAATCGTCTGACAGCAGGGCATGGTGGCACATAACTTTAATCCCAGCACTCTGGAGGCAGAGGCAAGAGGAGCTCTGAGTTTGAGGCTAGCCTGGTCTACAAATCGAATTCCAGAAAAGCCAGAGATACACAGAGCAACCCTGTCTTAAAAATTTTTTTTTAAATTGTCTGCCCCCTTCTAGAAACACCTGAAGTTTAATCTAAAGTACAGTATTATAGATGCGTCAATAAAGTCAAGCAAAATAGAAACGAAATAATATTTAACTTGGCATCAACCTCTCTCTCTCTGAAATAGGGTCTCACTGTGTCACTTTATGAAAATGGTAGCTTCTGCTGCCCTTCCAAAGCAGCAAGCATTAGGGTTTTTGTCTTAGTAAAAATACCTGTAGGTTTGACATAAATAAATGACATTGGAATCAATTTCAATCAATATTTACTACTTTCCTATCTCTAGTTAAAAAAAAACAACAAAAAAAAACTTTGACCTTGGGAGAACTAAGTAGTGTGTAGTAACAGGGGAACATAACTTCCATTTCTTCTTACCAGGTACCAGGCTTTAATTCTTCAATCACATAATCCTCACAAGGTAAGGCATAGGCACAATTACTACTCTTATTTTATGGATAGAGAAACTAAGGATCATCCTGGCAAAGCAGTGCACGCCTTTAATCCCAGCACTAGAAAGGCAGGTGCAGGAGGATTTCCGTGAGTTTGAGGCCAGCCTGGTTTACAATATGAGTGTCCAGGTCAGTCGAGGCTATATAGTGAGATTCTGTCTCAAAAAACGAAAGATAAAGAGAGAGAGCTGTGCATGGTGGAGGCTACCATTAATCCCAGAACTTGGGAGGCGGAGGCAGGCAGATCTCCATAAATCCCAAGCCACCCTGGTCTACATAGTGAGTTCCAGGATCTCCAGGGATGTTTACGACATGGTTTGGAAGGTTTTCTGGTGAGAAGCAGCATTTGAAACATGCTTCATGTTATCAAATACAATGTGAGTGTGTGTGTGTGTGTGTACATGGGTCTGAGAATATGTGTCTCAAAACATGAGAGAGAGAGAGAAAAAGAGAAAGAGAGAGAGAGATTGAGGTTCAGAGAGGTAAAATAACTCTTCTGAAGTGATTTATTAATAGCATAGTAGTTAGCCTTCTGAATCTACACTAAACTCTGTTTGATTTTATTATTTCCATTTATGTGTATTTGTGTGTGTGTGTGTGTGTGTGTGTGTGTGTGTGTGTGTGTGTGTTTATGCCACTCATTGATAGGGGGGTGTGATTCAGAGGTCAGAAAAGGGGGTTGAATTCCCTGGACCTGGGGTTACAGGAGGTTGTGAGCCTCCTCACATGGGTGCTGGGATCCAAACTGAATCCCCTCAAAAAAACAGGAAGAGTTCTTAACTACTGAGTTGTCTCTCCAGCCCTTACTGTCTATTTATATAGATGTGTGTATATATACATGTCTACATATATGTGCATGTACATCCTTTAGACAAACACACACAAATATATACCTCTCTCCAAATTAGCACCTTTGTTCCTGTTTAAAACTGGAAATGTACCTTCTCATGTCACATTGCAGATCGTGTTATTGACAATACACCTAATGGAAATAAGGACAAATAGCAAAGAAAGTCGGTCACAGGAACTGACCATTTTCTCCCACCATAAATGTCTCTCATTTGTTTTTACCAGGTCCCCCGCCTCTGCTCATCCCACACTCTTTGGTATAGAGAGGGAAAACCCCAAGGTTTGTCTTACTCTATGCCAATGATGGTCAGTGGCTGTCACAGCTAATGGAGTACTCAGAGACACCAGCACCTCACTTAATCACCACCTCACTGTCAAGCTAGTCAGCTTGGTGTGATCTGCCACTTTGCACAGGCTACATTGCCAGGTGCACAGCTGACCACAGGCTGGATTCTTCCCTTCACTTCACCATGAACTGTTTTTGTTGTTATTTGAAGCAAGGTCTCATTATGTAGCTCGGGCTGACCTAGAAGTCACTGTAGATCAGGCTGGCCTCAAACTCAGAGACCCACCTGTTTCTGTCTCCCGGGATTAAAGGAGTACACTGCCATGCCCAGCCAGGATGGACTACGGCAGAGTCCATAATGTAGTTATATATACAGATGTTCACTTCCCTGAACATCTGTCACCACACATTTAATTGATGATGGTGGTGGTGTACTGAGTAATGAACCCATGACATACAGCCTTCTAGACGAGTATTTTTCTAGTTAGCTATACCTCTATACCCTGGCCATATATTAACTGATATGCTCGCAAAACATTTTCCTGAATTCTATTAACCATAGCTGCTTTTCAGCTTATTTGGAACCTAACTGTGCCTGGTCTTGGTCCGTCACCTGTATTGCTTATTATTACAGTTTAATTTGTTGATGTGTACACTTGGCTTCTCTGAGTAATCGGTAACACCCTCCTCCTCACTTGGCTATTTCCTACTCCTACCCACCCCATGAGACTCAACTCGGCTCTGTGTCATCTGCCCCCCACCCCAAGTATGTTCTCCCCCTCCTTACTCCTTTGTCAGTCCCCGAGTCTATTCTTACCCTACACTGGCCTCCTACGGCCCTCAGTGCTGACCTTTCTCCTAAAATGCCCAGTGACTGAGACAGTGCCTAGTACAAAGCAGATGCTCATTAAATAAACACCAGCCTGAGAATCCTGAGGCTGGGGTTCCTCCTGACTTTGACAACTCTGCTCACCAGTGAGCCTGACCTTTCGACCTCTCCGGTTGCTCACCCATGAGCCAAGCCACTAGACCCAAACTGCATTGACCCTTTCATAATTACCCTACCACTTTGTTGTTCTGAATCTTTGTGTCCCTCAGACTAGGGTAGCTCTGGAAGGACACAGTAGGGTGGGTCACACAGTGTGTCTACTCCTTTGACGTCAATAATATTAGATGACGGATGCAGAACTAACCCAATAAGGTCAGCTCAACTGTTGAAACTCTGTAAAGGGAAGGAGTGCAGGCAGAGTCTGGATACCAGGAGACTCCAGGAACAAAGACTTAGGACATAACTAAGTGCTGTTTTGTTATGACTTAAAATGATTTCAAATTTGGCCTGATGTTATGGATCATACGGAGCAAGCATATATAACCTGACATACTTCCTGTCTGGGTTATCTCCCATCTTCAAGAGACTAAATAGATCCAGTGCATTTAGAGCACATCCTTTGCAGTTGAATTAACCAAATGGAATCTATACAATCCCCACCCACATTCCAGGAGGTGATCTGTCCTTGGGCAAGTGGGGATCACAGGATTATGTCTTTCTGTATCTCACATGAACAGCCCCACCCTACCCTGCTATCTCTGATTTTTTCTTTTATAGATATCTTAGGCACAGTAATTAAAAACATAACTTTTGCTCTTATACTACCTTGTCTCAAAGCAAAAACACACAATAGAGAGAGAGAGAGAGAGAAGAAAAAGGGTCACTCCATATAGACTCGATATACAAAGTCACAAGCATCAAAACAGGTTACTTGGAGGTGGACACCAACCTGCAGAGATTGTTCTCCTGGGAAGGATACATGAGTTTGCTATCAATAGTAGACAACAGATACAAAGGTGGTAGATTACTAAAGTTGGTGAACGATTTCATTTTTTAAAAGCCAACCTGTCAGAGCAAAGAATTGTCCTTCCCCACTGCCACAGCCAAACTTTCTGAACAACTCCCACGAAGAGCCCCAGGATAACTTTATTTAAAAGTCAGCTCATTTAAAAATTAAGGTTGACCTTTTCTAATGGAACCTTCCTAGAATGCAAAAAAAAAAAACCAAGTTTAAGGCAGTGGTTCTCAACCTTCCTAACGCTATGACCGTTTAATACATTTCCTCAGGCAGTGGTGACTTCTAATGATAACAAAAAAACTTATTTTCGTTGCTACTTCATAACTGCAATTGTGCTACTCTTATGAATGTAATAGAAATATCTGACATGCAGGATTGTCTTAGGAGACCCCTTTGATTCCCAAAGAGGTGATGACCCACAGGTTGAGAACCACTGGTTTAAGGGTCTTCTAGAAAGACAGCAACTTAGCCACTCAAGCATAATTTACTACTGCCCCTAACATTATTTATTATCAGAGTAGCATCTCCCAACCCCCACACAGATGATCAGTACCGGGTTCCCATCACCCTACCTGCCAGAGATACTGACCTATGCGTTGCTTGAATTTCCAACTTAAATATGGAAATTTTTCTTAGATTAAAACAAACAAAAAAAAGAATCATGTTAAAAAGCAGCCATACATTGGCGGTCAAAGAATTGTCTAGGTTCACATTCTAGAACATTCTTTACTAAGGCTGAAGGAACCTCTTGACAAACTATAGTGGCATCTTCCCAAGGTCATGCTTTCCAGAGGAGAATTTAGGGTGTGATGAGCATGTGACCAAAAAAAGCCTTACTGTTTCAACCACCCTTCTGCCTTGGGCTGGTTGCATGACCTCCCCATCTCAGTTTCGTTTTATCTATTTGTGTTTATCTGTTTGTTTTAAGATGGATCTCAATAGGTAGCCCTAGCCAGCCTGGAACTTTCTATATAGACCACCACACTGGCCCTGAATTCACAGGGAACTTCCTGGAGTGACGAGATTAAAATTAAAAACTCGAGCGACCACACCAGACTGTTTGTTTCTCTATGGATAGTTTGTTTTTGCGATAGGATATCACTAAGTAGCCCAAGCTGGGCTCACACTCACTACCCTCCTCCCTCCACTCTCCACCTCCACCCCATCTATGCCAAGTGCTGAGATTATAGGCATATACCCCCTTGCCCAGTTGATCCTCAGTTCATTTTTAAAGTGGATATGATATTAGAATGATAGGATTTGTCTCCTGGTTGTTAAACAGATATAAACTTGGTGGGACGGTGGCTAGTGTGGTGACTAGTCATTGTTTGTTGTTGGTGTTATTGTTGAGATAGGGTCTCATTATACAGTCCTGGTTGACCGGGAACGCCCTAGGCCAATGGTTCTCAGCCCTTCCAATCCTCTAAAATAGTTCATGTTGTGATGACTGCCAGCCATAAAACAATTTTTGTTGCCACTTCATAACTCCAGGCCAGACAGGATGACATAGAAAGACCCTGTCCCCAAATGTCCCCACCCCTCCAGGTTTGGACAGACAGACTCTATGTAAGAGTTTCCCGTCCCATTGTATCAGAATGAAGACATATAAAATCAGGTCCGAGAGAATATAGAATTATCCCATCGCCAATCTCTGATTTTCCCACCAGAAGCGATTGCCATGAGCATTTTCCCAATTGCAACTGGAAAATGTGGGCTTCCTCAGCCAAAGCCCGTTTTTCACTATGGGACAGGGAGGTAGCATTGGGATCAAACCAAGGACCTTACATGTGCTGAGCCTGTGCTCGGCCTTTAGTTACATCCCTGGCCCTCGCTTCTCTGCTCTCAACTATAGCTCACCGGGAGAGCTCTGTTATCCTCTAGTGTTTTAGCTTCTTGGTGGCTGAAGGATTTACATCTTATTTAGAGATAAACTGGGTTTGTGTGTTGTCAGCTTTGCTATTGTTCCCACCTCGCCCGCTACCCCAGTCTATTCTTTGTCCTGGAAATCTGTTCGCTGATGACTCGGAAGCAATGAGAGGGCAGATGACAGATGTGGCTCTATAGACTATCTATGCCTCACAGTGGGAAGAAGGGCATGGCCACTGTGTACCTCCAGCTGGGTACGTAGAAGGCAAGCTCTCTCCACCATCTCTCTAAGGACACTCTGCCCTTCTAAATGTCATGCCCTACTACAGGACTTTGTCCTTTACAGATCACTAGATAACTCGAGAAGAATGTCAATAACCATCTGCCAAACTATTAAAGGAGAAGAAATAGCAGGAGCCAGGCTGGCCATGCAATTACCACAGGGGCTGATACCCCACACTTGACCTACTTGACAAACCCTGAAATCAGGGCTAGCCCAAGCTCCATACAAGACTGAGAAGAGCAGGAGAAATGCCCCAGCTCTCAACTGGATGGACCAGGAGTCGCAAGCCAGTTCTTGCTAGCCCGTCGGTCTTGAGCAAATAACTTCATAAGCCTCCAGCTTTCTCGCCCTTCAATAGTCATGAAGGGTAGATAGCAGAAAGGACCACTATCATCTACCTAACGCTGTACTAAACGAGACGAGACAGTCCTTATAGCTCCTCCAGGTAGCTATCAGATAGTAAGGACTCAAAAGGTAGACATTGAGGGGGGTGTGCTGACACTCATTTATAATCTTCCCACTCTAGAGGCCGAAGTAGGGGGATCCTGGGTATCATACCAGCCCAGGGCTAAGTACAGACATTATCTAAAAAAGAAATTAGATGTCTCAAAAAGTAAAGATTATAAAGAGCACATTGAAAGATTTAAGCTGCAGTCTGAATGTGTGTTGTGTGTATCCTGTTTGTGTGGGTGTGTTTGGCGGTCAGAGGTCAACATCATGTCTTTCTTTAACACTCTCCTTTGTCACCTTTTTGTTGTTCTTCTTGAGAGATGGTCTCATTATGTAGCCTTGGCTGGCCTGTAACTCACTATGTAGACCAGGTTAGTCTCAGACTTCTAGAGATCTGCCTGCCTCTGCCTCCCAGATGCTGGCATTAAAGGTGTGCACCACCATGCTGTCTAATTTTACTTTGTTTTATTTTTAATGATGCTAGAGGTCAGGCTCAAGACCTTGAGTGGGCTAAGCATGCAACCTGCCATTGGGCTTTCTCCCAGTCCTTTGTTTATTTGGGTTTTCGTCTTTCTGTTTGTTTTTTGCTTGCTTTGTTTTGGTAGATAACCGAGAAGCTGGAGCAAAGGTGAGGAGCCATTTGGAAACAGAAGTGATCTTCTGAGAAGCTGTGAGGACATGTATGTGAATTAGACACGCCACACCATTCCGTGTCATCTCCCCACCTCCCCACCCCCGGCATCCGGAGAAATGAATCACATTACAGCCATGGCAAGGCCCGGAGGATTCCTGGTGAGCTCCTGGCCTTCAGTCTATACCCAAAGGCTGAAGTAACTGGGCTGTCACATCAGTGAAAGACCACAGCATGAGTGGCATCCGCAGCAACAGGGTAGAAGCACTTACCAGTGAGACAAAAGGGCAAGCAGGTGAAAAAGGAAAAACTTTTCTTAGGCAGTTGGAGAGAGGTTGGGCCCACATTTAAGGCGGATCCTCTCATTTTGAATAATCTCACCAAAATAAATAAATACATAAGTACACAAATAAATAATCCCTCACAGGTGTTCCTCTCTAGAGGCTTCTCTCGTGACAAGTTGATGGTTGATAGTCATATCAAGTTGATAGTCAAATATTAACCATCAGAGCTGGTCATCAAAATCCTGTAGTTGTAACTTCATTATTTACCTATAATCACATTCCCTTCCCTTAATTATTATGTAAATATGCAAAGGGGACAGGAAAATCTGAGATGCCAAATGTTTACAAGTTAAACATGGAAATACAGGCGGGTCTAAGGGTGTATGTAGCAGGTGGAGCTGAGAGCACAACTCCCTGGAAGGCTTCCCTGGCATACACAAAGCTATGAACTTGACCCCCATCATGACAAGCAACAAGTGAACCTACCACATTAACAAAAAGTTGAGAGTGTGTTACATGGTCCTGCTAGGTCCACCAGTTCAAATCCACCACTTGAACTAAACTTCCTGCCTTGGCCTCCTGAGTGCTGGGGTTACAGGCTGTGCTCTGACTCTGCAAGTCTTTTTGCTTTTGTGATTGCAGGCACTTTTTAAAAAGCTTTCTAAGTGTGGGTCGTGGTTTTGGTTTTATGCGTGTTTTGTGTGTACACAGGGCGTCGGATCTCCTGGAACTGGAGTTGGAGATATGTGCTGCCAAGTGGGTGCTGGGAGTAAAACCGGGTCCTTGGAAGAGCAGCCAGTGCTGCTAACCACTGAGCCAACTCTTCAGCCCCTAGCATGTTCTATGTCTTCCCTTCTTGCAGTGCTAAGAATTGAACCCAGGACCTCAAACGCATTGGGCAAAGATTCTATTATTGAATCACACCTCCGGCCTAGTCTTTTCCTTTCTCTTTTTATTCTTTCTCCAATATACTGGAAACCATAACACATACAGAAGACATTTGACTCATTGTAGATTGCTTTATTCGCTGGGCGTGGTGATGCACACCTTTAATCCCAGAACTTGGAGGCAGAGGCAGGCACAACTTGGCTGTCCTGGAACTGACTCTGTAGACCTGGTTGGCCTCCGACTCAGAGATCCACCTGTCGCTGTCTGAGTGCTGGGATTAAGGGCCCTTTCTACCACCACAGCTGCAGCAGCAGCGGCAGGGCAGAGAGGGAGAAAGAATAAGAGAATTTCAAGGAGGGATGTTTCAGACTCCTCTCTATCACCTTTTATTGAACATTTTTTATTCTTATTTCACAAAGCATTGAGCTCAAACAATAAAGTAAAGTATGATCAGTGACTGCAAATTGAGTTTATGTGGCTTCACACAAGGTTTAGCCAAGCCTATTAGTTCAGGTTGGAGAAACACCTTGCAAATAAATACTAAATGCTTGAGAGTTTTTTGTTGTTATTGTTTGTTTGTTTGTTTGTTTTCATGCCATCTGCCAGATCATGTTAGGTAGCACGTAAGTTAAGTCCCATGAATCAGGAGTGTCTGAGACCCAACTTGCTGCTGGAGTTTAGTAATAAAAATGTTGTATCTAAAGCAATCATTTTGGATTCTGGGCAGTTTCCTCTTTTAAGAAGTTCAGATCCTCTAGTTATTGCTTAAATGTTTTAAAAGAACCTAAAATGGAAACAAGATGGCAGGGAGATTGTCTCCGTCCCTCTGAGATTGTGAATGAGAAGCCAGGGGACGCTGGCAACCCGCATGACAGTGGAGGGGCGCAGCACGGCCTGTGGAGAGGAGAGCTCAAACATCTTGATTTCCGAAAGATTGACTAGGCCTCTGTTTAATGATTAGTGCTGTAAGAAATGAGTAATATTTACCTGTTCAGAACAGTACCGAGGAAAAGCCAATATCTTTCCAGCCAGGTGCCGCATTTCCCACAGTCAGTATAAAGAACGGGTGGAAAATTCCTACTTAGTCGCTCCTTACCCAAACCCACCACTCCACCATTCACGTAATGTGTCAGGGGTTATTTAAAAAATAAATAAATAAAAGTAATTTTTTTCTTTCAAGACATGGTTTCTCTGTTGTAACTCTGGCTGTCCTGGAACTCACTCTGTAGGCCAGGCTAGCCTTGAACTCACAGAGATCCACCTCCCTTTGTCGCCAAAGTGCTGGGATTAAAGGCGTGCACCAATTGTGCCAGCGGTTATTGAAAAACAGAAACAAAAACAAAAGCAAAAGAAAACAAAAAAAATTGAGCAAAAACAAACAAACAAAACCCATGCCAACCTTAACCTGGGTCCTATATGGGATCAGCGAGGGATACCTGTGAGAATGCATAATTAAGCAGTGACTAAGCAGAAACTGAGTAACTTACTGTTTCTAACCTGGCTGTGAAGCTCCTGGTGCCTGATGTAGTCTGCCCACTTGAATGAGTGACTTAGGATGCTTGTTCCTCATGACCCCAGATAACTCACATACTTAAAGGGACTTGCTGCCATCTTCGTGCAAGCCATTCACTGGGAGTCTGATTTTACGAGGACATTAGTTCACAGGAGATATGCCTTCATGGTCCTGGAAGCGTGCACTCAGGAAGTTTACAGTGACTGTAACTGATTAACTGATCTTTAACATCCTCGTGCAATATGGGTTCAGATGACATTTGTTGAATGCCTTTTGGATTTTGGCGGGGATGCCATGGAGTCATTAGTTATCTGTCAATCATTTACAAATCCTTCCTGAAATCAGCTAGCAAACAGAGTGTTACCATTATAAGCATGTATTCTTGAAAACGTGAGTCATGATAAGTGTCAGTTCTGATGAGTTCAGTGGGGTGAGGGAGGTGTCTAAAACAGGGTGCTGTTACAGAAGATGCCCACATTTATCCAAGGGAAATGGTGAGACTGCCCCTTGATTGAGAAAAACCATTCCTAAAACAAGAGGCTATGAATTGTTTTGCGTTTGCCCCCGCAGAGCCACAGGTGAGTTGCTTGTTGACTGTGGTAGAGGCTAAATGCTAAGCACCTGTTATTTGAACCATGTGTGAACGATAATTCAGTCTTTCAGAAAAATGTGTTCCTTTCTCACAAGGCACTCGGTTCCTACTTCTACTAAATTAGCCTGAGAGATAAGCTTCAAAAGACCAAGGTAACTCATTAATAAAGTCTTTCCTCCGCGTGCCAGTAAATTTCATAGGGATGAGAGCAAAGAGTGGCAAAATAGCAAGTGGTATTTGGAAAGGTTCTGGGTTGGGGGGGGGCAGTGGGAGGCAAGCCTTCAGTGACGTTGTCATCATTCAACCCTTTCCAAACCCTTTCAAAAATGACTATATAGTCAGAGGCAGGTGGCACAGCAAGGAATCCAGTGCGCGCGCCGTTGCATGTTCTGCCAGCCGTGAACAAAAATGAAGAGAAGCAGAACAAATCGCAGGATAAGGCTGTTAAACTCCACCACGACTTTCTGCGGGGAGCACAAGTAGTATGTAATAGCAGTGACCGCTTAGAATCGGGGTCATGAACAAAAGTAAAACCTGTGCTTCTCCGCAACTCCATCAAGATCCGTCCTTGAAACTAAGATCCCAAGTCACACAGGTCTTTTGTTTGTGAGGCCTCACTATGAGGCCTAGGCTGGCCTCAAACTCGCATGGTTCTCCTGCATTAGCCTCCAGGGTGCTGGACATCGCAGGTGTGTGCCATTATACTTGGTAGAAACACTTCTGGTGACTTTTTTTCACCCACGTGAGGGGGTACTAGGGATCAATTGCACACGATATGACAGCTGAATATGCTTTGATCACCTTCTCTTTCTCACAAGACGCTGTGTTCTTTACATACACGCATATATAATTTACTTCTCACCATGACAGCTACTGAATTCCGTCATTTGTGTCATTTTTCTTTATAAGGAGTTCCGGCTTAATGAAGCCAAGCATTGGAACTAGAGAGATGACTCAGTGGTTAAGAGCACTGGCTGCTCTTCCAGAGAACCTGGGTTCAATTTCCAGCACCCACATGGCAACTCACAACTGTCACAACTGTCAGTTCCAGGGGTATCTGGTACCTTCATACAGACAGATGTCCAGGCAAAACGCCAATGCACATAAAATATAAATAAATCTCTTTTTTTTTAAATTAGGCCAAGCACTACTTTACCCCAGGAAGAGGTAGAACAGAGAGTTCTGAGCTCTCTGATCCCAAGTACCAGGTTGTTGACCACCCTGCTACACAGCCAGCCTTCCTGCCAGCAGGATCTCACCATGGGTCATGCTCAGAGCGGTTGCATGCGTTCACCCAGACCACATGGCTTAAAGGAGAATTAGGGCTACCGTCACCAGGTTGGCAGGATCTCGTAGACAATACTATTCAGCGTCTGTATACCGCACCAATGCTTAAAAGATGTGTCTCCAAACACTCGGGCAGGTATGGGGGAAGGCCAACCCGTTCTAAAGTGTTACACATGTGAACAGGCCTAGAGAAACACATGGCCTTTCTGATTTTCATCTGAGATCAGAGAATACTTTTTTGTCTGTTTGTTTTTGTTTTTGTTTTTTTAAATCTCAACAACCATATTTTTTGCCATTACATCTTAATCTCCCCAACTCTGGAGGCTGAGACGGGATGATGGAAAATTCAAGGCCTGGGCTACATAGTGGTTTCAAATCCAGCCTAGACAACTTAGCAAGACCCTACCCCAAAATAAAAATTAAAGTCAGGCATGGTGATACAAGCCAGTGAATCTTGCCCTTCAAGGGGGAGTGGAGGCAAAAAGAGCAGGAGTTCAAAACTAGCCTTGGCTCCATATCCAGTTGGAAGACAGCCTGGGCTACATGAGACCCTGTCTTAAAAAAAAAAAAAAAAAAAGAAAGATTGAGTACATAGCTGAATGGTCCAGTGCTTGCCTGGCATGCATGGGCCTTGGTTCACAGGTCCCCAGGATGCACACATTCAAACAAGTATTTCAAAAATCACCATTTATTTATGGGTTGCAGTGTAGCTCGGCGGTGGAGCATCTGCCTAGCATGCTCATGGTCATGGGTTTGATCCCCAGCGCTAGAGAAAAAGTGGTACAGATCATGTCTAAAAGAAAATTTCATCTATGTACATGAGACCTGATGCGGTGTTGATGCAAACAGTGTAACTTCATTGGTCGTAGAGACACCGGACTTAAAGCTCAGAGAAAGTCTTTACCACCTGGCTTCCCTGGCCAGGACTGTCTGTTCAGCTGCTATGAGCCACCCTGTTTCAAACTGCTTACTTTGCATGCATAGGTAACAACCAAACCTCACCTTCATAAGGCCACATGAATACATAACCAAGATATTCTCAATGTACGTCTGGACCCCAGGTCACAGTCATGGCCACTTCTAATTCCGCCTCCCAGGGGTCACTCTGTCCCCACGCCTTGCAAACCTGACAGCCTTGGAGAAGAGCAGGGAAAAGGAACCATTGTCTGCCCTCTTTTCCCTCCCCCTGCTGTCTGCTGTCTCTCCCTTCAGCATGGTGGGCACTCTGTTACGACATCTCAACTGAAATGAAGGGGCAAAGGGGTAAAATGAAAATACTGCCGTAACCAGAACTAGGAACAAAGAGGACAGGGTGGTAAATTCTGCAATGCAAACCTTGAGAACAATAATTGTGAAATCTACTGTGTGATATGGAAAAACGCACTTGTTTCCTAGATCCTTCTGGTCTCAAACTCACTCTGTAGTGACGGGTGACTCGGAACTTCTGCTTTCACCTCCTAAGCACTAGGATTCTAGGTGTGTGCCATTGGCTTCGTGAATGCTAGGCACACACTCTAGCAACGGATGTGTGACATTTTGTAAAAATAAATATTCACATGTTGAAGTAAAAATCACATGTACACATTCACCTGTCTACTTAGTTTAAAAGGAAGTACCATCCTTGGCCCAGCAGTGACGGCAAACACCTTTAATCCCAGCACTCCTGAGGCAGAGGCAGGCGGTTTGAAGCCAGCCTGGTCTACAGAGTGAATTCCAGGACAACCAGAGTTACAACAGAGAAACCCTGCCTCAAAATAAAGAAATAAATAAATAATAAATAAAATAAAATAAAATAAAATAAAATAAAATAAAATAAAATAAAAAATAAAGGAGACACCGTGCAATATGAATGCCTTTGAGCGACGAAGGTTGGAAATGTACACGTGCGTTAGTTACCAAGATACGACTCTGTTCCAGACAACTAAGAGAATAAAACACATTTCAAAATTCAGCACCAAACCAGGCAATGGCATAAAAATGCTGCTTGCCACTGTACCTCTGCCCCATTACAATTTCAGAAAAGGCTTCTTCCTCGTTTACTATCCACTCTATAAGCATTAACACTGACCTTTTTCAAGCCAGAGCTGACAGTGTCCCTAGATCTTACAAATACTGTAAGTTTTCCCTTGGGTGATCTTTTCCTTCATAGGAATTAAAACCTGGACTTCAGCCTCATCGGCATTCTGATGCAAACAACGGAGCTACTTGGATTTTCACGTGTTCCTTAAGGACACAAATGTGCCTACTGCTTTATCTATCTGTCAGGTCTTGCTAGGCCCAGGACTTCACCAACTCTAAGTCCTCTTGTTTCTTTGAATTTTTGTATTTTTAAAGTTTACTGCTTCAAAGGAAAATGAATGGAACTTTATCCAGAAACCAGTAAATCTTCTAACTGATACGGCATCCCTGAGTTTGGGAGGTGCTTAGTTTGGGGAGGGGGGTTGTGGTTTGTTTGAGGTGGGGTACTGCTATGAAGACCTGGTAGATTGATACTCACTATGTAGCACAGGCAGACCTTAAACTCATGGTAATCCTCTCTCCTCTTGTAATCCCGGTGCTGAGATTACGGACATGGGCCATCATGTCAGGAAGTGCATTTAAAAATAGTAACTACAAGAGTTGAAAGGCTGTGAAGCCAGAATCCTGGCTTCCAATGGTGGTAAATTCCACAAACTTCAGAAAGCATTTGGATCCTCAGGGAGATTGAGAAGGTTTCCATCCACGCAAAATCTCCCTGATCTTTGTTTTTGGCATTCGGGGGAGAAAGAGTGACATAATATTTAACAAATAAGATATCAGCCATTTCAATCCAATTTTGGTCTCCCTCCTCCAGTTTCACAAAGTATGGGAAGTTTACTTTAAGCCATATCAAACTAATAGATTCATCATGCTTTCTAGGGGCCAAAGAGATGGCTCCGCAGATAAAGGTTCCTGCTGCCGAGCCTGAGGGACCTGAGTTTGAGTTTGATCCTTGAGACCACCATGGTAGAAGGAAGAATGTTGTATTCTGACAAGACTTTCAGCTAGTACATATAATACAACTCCTTCACCAAGTAAAACCTACCTCTAATCAAGCCGAACTATAATACCTCTATTTCCATCTGGGCAATGGTGGCACACGCCTTTAATCCCAGCACTCAGGAGGCAGAGACAGTTGGATCTCTGAGCTGGAGACCAGCCAGAAGCCCGGGCTACACAGAGAAACCCTGTCTCAAAAAACAAAAAAAAGGAAGAAGAAGGAGGAAGAGAAGGAGGAGGAAGAAGAAGAAGAACAACAACTCCTTTAAGGTTCTTCAAGTATTATTTAGTTGGGATTTTAGCTTAGTAGTAGAATGCTTGTCTAGCAATCACAAAGCCCTGAGTTAGGTCCTCAGTTGGGAGGAGGGGGGAGACAAAATAACAAAAAAGTAAAGTATAATAGCTGAGTATAAGAAAAACACTGACCTTGCTGTTCTAGCTGTGAGCCAGTGTAATTACTGCTTTCCTGACAGCGTTTGCACATTTTTTGTTTTGTTTTATTTGTTGTTTGTTTGGTTTGGTTTTCAAAGACAGGGTTTCTCTCTGTATCCCTGGCTGTCCTAGAACACACGCTCTGTAGTGCAGACTGGCCTCAAACTGGATCCGCCGGCCTCTGCCTCCCAGTGCTGGGATTAAAGGCGTAAGCCAGCCACGTGTTTGCAAGCTTCAAGAAGCTGGACAGGGCTGCGGATGTAGCTCAGAGGCGGAGCATTTGTCTAGCGTGCAGAAGCTCTGGTTTCTGTCCCGGCACTGAAGAGACAAAAGGGCTGACAGACATTTGGAGGCATTTTCAGAAACAGCTGATACAAATCTATTACTTCAAAGGAAACAACTGATGCCGTTTTCATCCAATGATAAAAATGGATCCTGGAAACGCGTGCCCGACACTGTGTTTGAGATCTTCCCAGGACCAAGGGACTGGCTGGATGCATGATATTAGTCAGTGGGATTTTTAAGAATTTTGCATACTATATAACCAGCATCTGGAAAACCTAATGCGGTTCTACTTTCCGTGACTAACATCTGATGTTACAAGATTATGCGCTTGCAAAGACCCATTGGAAGCACAAGAGGACCAGGGAGCTTTACCACTCACTCCTGTGTACAAGCCCCACGGACAGGTTTCACAGTCTTTATCTCAATTAATCTTTAAAATACCATTGTAGAATTTTTGATAATAAAAAAGAAATCCGTAATTATCAGAAAAAAGAAATGATAATACTCTCTTAGAATGCTGGCCACGAATTAGAGGTAGCGCAGTAAGGTCTTCCGCGCCTATATTGCATGACCTCATCTCAAAGCAATTAAAATGAAGGTGCACTCCCCCATATCAATGAGCTTGTCTTGAACCGAAACAGCATCTCACCTCAGACTGAACATGAAGACAGATGAAGAAAGCAGCTGGTTACCATCAAGTCACGCACTAAAAAGATTTGTGAAAATTCTACTACTGTATATATAATACATGCATGCTATATATAATATGTTATATACTAATATACATTAAATACAATATTATATACTAATAGTGTGTAACACTATAAACTAATTTATATATATATATATATACACATATATATATGCATATATATATATATATCTCCCCCAAGATAGGGTTCCTCTGTGTAGCCCTGTCTGGCTATCTGTAGATCAGGGTGGCCTCAAACTCACAGAGATCCACTTGCTTCTGCCTCCCAAGTGCTGGGATTAAAGGCATGCACCATCATTGTCAGGCTTCAGAAAGTTATTTTTAATGTAAAATAAACTGTATACAATAAATAATACATAACAGTAATAATGGTAATGCCTTCCACTGAAATGTTTTAAAGTTTCTCTAGCTTGATTTCCTCTTTTTGTGCCTTTTTCCCGATTCTCTGAATATTTAATTATTTTTATTTTGGGTGTATGAATCTTTTCACTACATTGATGTCTGTGTGCTATTTGTGTGCCACATGTGCAGTGTCTGTTCCCTGGAACTGAAGTTACAGAAGGTTGGGAGTCACCATGTGGGTACTGGAAACCAAACCAGACCCTCACCAAGAGCAGCCAGTACTCTTAACCACTGAGTCCTCTCTCTAGTCCCTCCTTTTGCTTTTGGGAGAAAAATTATTGCTACCTAGCCCAAAACGGCCTTGAACTCACCATCCTCAAGCCTCAGTCGGAGAGTGCTGGGATTGCAGTGTTTGTCACTCAACCCAGCGGGACTGAGAGCTTTGCATGTGCTCATCATGTACCCCGCCATTTAGCTGCACCTGAGTTTCTCCATTTTAGTCTCTAGCAGAGTAAACACTCATAGATACATCATATGAACAATTACTTTTCAGAGACCTAAATAATTTTCAAGAAAAGACAGCTGCTTTGCAGAGTCCTGTGTCCTTTAACATACGCACAGGGAGAGTTCTAACGTGTCATGTTGTTGTTTGATTGTCCAAAGAAATAACAGCAAAGATAGGACAAGAATGGATATCACATGGTCTTTTTAAAAAATACATGCTTGAGGCTGGAGAGATGGCTCAGTGGTTAAGAGCCCCTGGCTGCTCTTCCAGAGGACCCCGGTTGGATTCCCAGCACCCACATGGTGGCTCACAACTAACTGTAACTCCTGCTGCAGTGGATCCAAACCCCCCCTTCTAACTTCCTTGGGCATCAGGCACATGGGGAAATGTTTTGGGAGGCAAAACATTTTTACACATAAAACAAAATAAATATCTTTTAAAATGCTCTATTATTAAATAGTACTAAAATATGGGCTTAACTGCCTGGCTGTATTGCAACTGAAATGTCTGGTGTGTGTCTTAAGTTCTGACTTTTCAGATGCAAGCAAACATTTGTGTGTTACTTTGAGGGAGTGTCCTTACAAAGGCACATCCTGTTCTTCCTCTATTTTGCTTCCTGGAAGTGATAGCTGAAACTGTAGCATCTATTTTGTAATAGGAGGAAAAAACAAAACGGCAATGTGGAAAGGACTTGTCCTCAGATTGCTTTACTGCTAAACTGTTTTGTTTTTTTTTCTTTTCTCTTTGTTGTTTGCTTTGTTTTGTTTTACACAGAGTCTCACTATATAACTATGTAGCTCTGGCTGTCCTGGAACTCACATATTTTTAAGAATGGAATTTGACTAAATGCAATGGAAATACCAAAGCCATCTTTATTTTTAAACTGTCTACTTCTCTTTCATACAAGAAGTTTAAAGCCAGGCATGGTGTCCCACACATTTGATCCAGAATTCTGGAGGCATATGCAGGTGGATCTCTGGAAGTTCAAGGCTAGCTTGTCTACATAGCAAGTTCCAGGCCAATCAGAGAGATCCCGTCTCAAAAAACCAAAAACCAACCAATGAAACAAAACAAAACAAAAAAGGTGAGCATTACCTAAGAAACAACATCCAAGGTTATATTCTGGGCTCCGTACGCATACCACACACCTCCATATACACATGTGAGCCCTACATAAAGACACACATACTCACGTATACAGAATAAGTTATTTTTAAAATGCATTATACATTTATTATCATTTTGCCCAAATTTCATCTCAAAGTGTTCCACTTTTATGGAGGTAAAGAAATTGCCCTTTCAACCCAATGGCCGATATACAAACGACCTAATTAATTCCTCATCTAATAAATAGACAGGATTTTTTTAAGGCAGTTGATCAAATCATAAGTCAATGGCCATGAGCTTGGAAGTGCTACCTGTAGAGTTTCAAAGTGTCAATCATATCTGTAGTTTATCATTTAAAGAATTAATGTCGGCCAGTGTTATCATCTAAAATGTATTTGCAGAGGTCACAAGAGTTGTCTGTGTCTCTCGTCCTCCAAGACGCAGTGACATCAAAGGGCATGACACAAGCTGAAGTTTAGTTAGTGGATTTAAGGTGGTTTGGAGTTTTATCCACTGAGTATGATCTCCTGACCCCTCAGATTTACAACTTTCCACTCTCTGGGCTGCAGAGAACCCCTCCTTTTCTGAGTTAATCATTTCTTTGCCATTATCTGCCAAGAGTTCTTATCTCTTTTGCTGTCACTTTATAACAGGGTCCTCTTATCAACCTGCACAGGGTCATGTGACCAGTCAAAGCCTATTGAAAGCTTCCTTTCTTCTGATTAGAAACCATCATGAAACTGGAGACATGGTTTACAGCAGGTCACTAATGCTGGAAAAAGTACAGAGTCCAGGGGAACATGGGCTTGCACCTTTCTGAATTCTGGATTTTTTTTCCTGTCTTTTTCTTAACTTTCACTAAGGGATTGAGGGTGACCGTAGTCTGAGGTTTCCTTCCCAAGGTTACAAAATATGACAAGCTGCAATCATTCTCACGCTCAATGACTTCTGCTCTAAACCAAAGGACTGCCAGTAATTTCGCTAAGAATGTCTGCTAGTTCGGATACTGGGGATTTTCAAGAATTTCTTAAGCATGGACTTACAGCTATTGGTAAGTAGGAAGCCACTCTGTTTATCATCTGGCTGTTTCTGCTACTGCTGGTGGATTGGTGTTTTAATGCACTTCTTTGCCTATGGTAATTATTAAAAGCACAAGATAAGCCCATTTATATATCACACATTTATTTTTCTTGATGTTCAAGGAAGCAAATGAAAATTTCAACACATAAATATCATTTATTGTGTCTGGTGTTTGGGGATGTCATTGTATTAGATCAATTCTGCCAGAAATTAACAGTTCTTGATCTATTTCAGCCTTAACAATCTCTGATCACTTTGAATCAATCATACTAACTGAAATTTTGAACAGTTTGGAAAAAGCAAATTACATTGATAGACTATTGATCAAACTACCTGACAGTGAGCTTTCCAGCATTGTGACAGTTCAAGGTACTGGACAGTGAGATGTCTCATTCAGTGTGATACTATAGGGGGAAAAAAATTCCCCCCCTGGGCAATTGAAAGTCATTCAAGAAAAAACAAAGTCAGACCATCGTTGAAGGATTCTGGGTAGGGATCTATTGTGAATGTTGACTAGTGGACACAAATATGCACATACTCTCCCTCAAAGTGGAACCTAGAACTTGGGCACTTTGTAAGCAAATACTCTACCACTGGGCTACACACCTAGCCTGAAGAAGCATCTTGGGTTTTGTTGTTGCTTGGGAGATTGGAGGGGGGGGCGGTTGCTTTTTTTGTTTAGTTTTGAGAGATAGGGTCTTGTTAAGTAGCCTTGGCTAGCCAGGGACCTGCCCTGTGGTGATCCTTTTGTCTTTACATTTCTGGAAACTGTAGGTGTGAGCCACCATGCCTGACTCATTTTTTAAAAAGGATACATTCACACATTTAGAACAATGTGGATTCCAAAATAAGATAATTTTACTGCAGAGCTTACACTCAGTAATCCTAAAAGTTAAAAGGCATGAGAAGTGATAGCCAGTGGGCTGCAACATGCCTGCTGGAGAGCGAGCTCCCTTTGCTTCCTCTGGATCCGAGCTTTGTCCGGTCTTTCTCCGAGGTCCTTGCGCCTGTCAGCCCTGGCTTGGTTGGAACAGGATAATCAAGCCTCTGGCTTTGTTCCCTTTCCTGGGGGCAGCCAGCTGACTCCACCTAAGGCAATGATTGCCTTTTTTTTTTTTCTTTTTTTTTTTTTTTTATGGTCTATCTACGCCCTGAAGTATCAATTGAGGAAATGTTCACCAAAAAACGTTCTGTACTTATGAAAAAGAAAACACACAGGGAAGCGAGTGCCAGAGAAAGCCTGTGGCTCTGCAGAGGGCGGGGAAACAGGGTACCAAACCTTTGCAAGCTTTGCCGCCACCCGGCGCGGGAACGCGGCGGGGATGCGGGCTCGCGCACGAGGGAAGCACGCCCGAGGCTCGTACTCGCGCTAGGCTACCCCCGGGCTTGGACTGCGCGGGGCCGCTCAGGACAGGAGGAGCGGCCTCTGGGACCACACACGCGGTGCCTCCGCGGGGTCCCGAGTCCACGGCGTTGAATTAAAGATGGCAAGGCAGCAGGCGGAGTGCAGACACGGTCCAGCGGGAGCTGTTTCCTCCCACCGCTGAAGCATCTTAAAGGCTGTGTTGGAACGGAGGCGCGATGGGGGCTGCTGGGGGCTTATTCCCTCAGAACAGAAACGAAGGAGCTTCGTCCGTCCGTCCTGGACCAGCCTGTACTCAAAACCCAGGCTTGCCTAGACCCTTAAGGTCGCCAGATCCCAAAATGACAAATTGCCACTCAATTCTCCCAAAGGAATTGGGGTGGGGGTGGGGGTATAGGAGAAAAAGCAAGGAAAGAGAGGGAGAGAGAGAGAGACAGATATGGGGTCAGGCCTTTTTCTGCATCTTCATAGAAGCCATCTAGAGACATGCTTGTGGTGTTAAAGCCTTCTAGGTGGTTTGGAGGGTGTTCTCATGGGTTCTCAACAAGTGGGAAGCGGCTACAGGAACCTAGATTCCCATCTATTGACTAAGGATCGCTCTGGGAGCCTTGGCAGGATGGAGCTGTCCGAAGGGCAGAGGCATCTTCAGACCAGGAGCTTGAAGAGGCTGAGCCCATTCTTGAAGGAGAGTTGACCTTTTAATGGATCTTTTTTACCACACAGGGCAGGCTCATTGAGATGAACGCCCACTCACTCCTGGGCGGCTGCAGGGTAGGGTGCCTTAGTAGTTTTGAGATGGCAAGCTGCATGAAGCCAGGGATAGACTAGTTGGGGTTTCCAACGCCGAGCTCAATTTAGTTGTGTTCTAAGTCTTTGAGACTTGAAACACAAACGCAGAAAGCCAGAAAAGACTCATGGAGAACCAGGAGGCTTGGTCATGCTTTATTCCTTTATTTGACCCCCCCTCTACCTGGCCGGTTGGCTGAGGTTATCTTGAATTCAGCTTGAGCTGTGCTAGAGAAAGCCCCCAGGAACGGAGACCTCAGACACTTTTGCTCCATCCCCACCCCCACCACACATGGACTCTTTCTTGATCTTCACCCTATTGGAACGAAAACTTCCCTGGAAGACCCATTTGGGATCAAGGAGTTGAAAGACGTGATCCCCTGGGGAAGTGAGCAGCATTAGCTTGAGAGATTGTGCCTGGAAACCTAGATGACCTGAAATTCACCAGACAAATTGATCTATGCTACCCCTTTTTTTAGTCTTTTGGTTAGGTTTTGATTGATAAGGAAAGATATCTAACTTTTGTTTTGTTTTTTGGGGCAGGGTTTCTGTGTTGTAACTCTGGCTGTCCTGAAACTCACTCTGTAGACCAGACTGGCCTGGAACTCAACAGAGATTGCCTGCCTCTGCCTCCAGAGTGCTGGGATTAAAGGCCTGGGCCACCACCACCTGGCTGATATCTTCTAAACTGCGAATAACTTTAGCTGCCTACTAAGCAGCTTTGTCCAGGGATAACATTATGGTCAGTGAGGATGGTGTCAAGCCCTGCAAGTTAAGATGACTGCTCATCCAATGGATCTATGTTTAGTGGTCTAGAAGATGATTCCCTTTTTCTTCAAACTCCTTAAGAAAAGACTAGCTTGGGTGAAGTTAGGGGAAAGAAAGTCAAAGCAAAATTGCTATTTGTCCAAGGGCAGTAGTGGCACACGCCTTTAATTCCAGCACTTGGGAAGCAGAGGCAGGTAGATCTCTAAATTCCAGCTATCCTGGTCTAAAGTTCCAGTACAGCCAGGGCTCATGGAGAAACCCTGTCTTGAAAAACAGAATAATAATAATAATAATAATAATAAACCCATGCTATGCATCAACAGCATGGCGTGCTGCTCTTCATTCATCTGTAAAGTTTACTTTGTAAAGCCCATTTTTCTAACTAAAGTATGGCCTCTGAAAGCTTGCTTGCTTTTACCAAAGCTCACCGGTTGTCAGCAGAGTGAGCTGTAAGCAGAACCTCAGCAAGGTATCTCAAATCTGCTCCCTCTCTCCCTTCCTCCCTCTGGTATTCAGGAACTATGACTTAAAAGTTGGTCAGAGTTTTCCAGAAGGCTTGTAAATGACTCTTTATACTCCTTTGCATTCTGTAATGAGAATCAGATTTGGATCCCTGTAGAATTCAAGAGGGTGAAATAGGAAGAAACCTCTGGGGAGATAAAGGTGGGTGTGAGGGAGAGGAGAAGGAACCGTGGGTGGTCCTGACCTGCGGTTATTGCATGGTGCACAGTGGCAATGCACACAGCTGCTGCATGCATAATAAGCTGAGGAAATTCGCAGCGCCTAGGCTCCCTACAGAGTCAGGATGAGGAAGATGGGGATATCACTTGAGTGAGTTTAGAAAAGGGGATCCACATGGTTGTCCTATGAGGGGAGGGGATAGGGAAAGCAACAGTTTAAACAGTTTTCATTTTAAACACCTTTGACAGATCCGTTGGTCCCTCTTGTGGGGAGGGTCAATGTAAGTGCTGGATTCCTTGCTCAGAATCTGAACAGTGTCTTTGTTCCTTCCCAGCTCTAGATCACCCCTCAAAGGACCTCTGAAGAGTTCCTAAAACCTTCCAGGTTCTAGACAAGAAACGCTGGGAATCCTTGTTCATCAGCCTCCTTAATGCTGAGATTACCAACTGGCCACAGCACCTGGCCCCGGCCACCCCTAGTCCTTTCGTGATTCTGGGGGTTGCATATGATAGGAAAATGATGTCAGCTAAGCTGCACCCCCAGGTCCAACCCATCATCTTTTGGTCTAAAAAATAGCTTTCTGGGTAGATGAGACATTGACACCCTTTGAATTGTGCAGGCTTTAAAATTTTAATTCATAAGAGTCTTTTGCCTGGCTGTCTGTGTGGGCCTGGTTCCAAAAGAAGGTTTCAGACACCCCACCCCTACCCTGACTACAGTTACAGAGGATTGTCAGTTGCCATGTGGGTGCTGGGAATCAAACCTGTGTCCACTGGGAAAGCAGCCAGTGTTCTTAACTGCCTGGGCCACTCTCCATCCCTCCAAACTGCGAAGCTTTTTAAACATTCCATCTCTGAAACTATTCCTCTTTGGGTGCTCAGACTCAAGGGTGACCCACATTACTGCAAGCCATAAACCTAGGGTTTTCACACTGCCTTTTTATAGAGGAAGGACTCAAATTGCTGCACAAACGCATCTCTATACCCCCTATACACCAATCGCTGTTTTCACTGAAAGTCTGAAAGTAGGGTCTTTTCTGAGAAAGGTCCTTTCTCAGATCTTGTAGTCGTAGGATTAAGAAACCATATAAGAAGTCTCATCAGCTCATGAGTCAGATACAGCTGAATGGTGGTAGCCTAGCACCGTGCCCTAAAGGACAATTTCTAGTCCAGGTTGAGGCAGGGACGGTTTATGAGGAGAGAAATGTCAGGTGTTACCTAGTTTGTCTCACCGCAGATCTCTTGGCCGGCTGGTTTCCGGTCTGTCCTTGCCAATGCCAAGCGTTGTTTGGTCTTGACCACCTAGCCCAGATCATATTCCCGCCCCCCCCCCCCAAGCTTGGGAGACCAGATGATGAGCTCCTTTGAAGAGGCAGGGCTCCCAAGGCAGGGTGCGCATGGTCTCCGGCTTGAAGTAAAGTTCCAGTGATGTCGTTTTAAATATAAACAGCCTTAAATTCTGAAAATGGAAGTCAAAATCTCCAAAAGCCCCTATTTGTTTGTTTGTTTGTTTATTTACTTATTTATTTTCCAGGGCGAGGATGGGAGGGTATCAAAGGTGGAGATCGGGAAGTAGGGATTTACGCCGGCATTTGTTTGGGCTTGCATTTTCTAGGGGGTAAAGCCCGGGAGGGGGGATTTATTAGGACACTCCCTCACGGAATTAAGAGTCAACGCGTTTGCCTAAAGTCTGGGTGGTGTTCACGCCCCGGTAGCGGGCCTGTAGTGCTTATTTAACATGTGCAACACAAAGGTAGTTTTAAAATTGTTTTAAAACGAAGGGAAGACAACTCTTTTCAAGTTTGTGTTTTGTTTTTCGAAGCTTCGTCCGCAAGGTGCTCCTAGGTTTTGTCTTCAGCTGTGCTGAAACGCAGCTCGTTTCTTTTTAAAACAAAGCGCTCCGAGTGAGGGCGTGGAGGCTGGGGGAGAGGGCTGGAAGCTCATTTCTCAGAGCCCAGAAGGCAAAAGGCACTATTGGCTCCACTGACGTTTGCAGCTTCTGGTGGGCTTTTCAAGTGGGAGGGGTGGAGGAAAAAACAAGGAAGCCCGAGTTTCAGAAGCTGATAAACTCGTTCTCGTTTTTTTTTTTTTTCCTGGGCGACTGTGGCCAGGTGAAGACTTAAAAAAAAAAAAAAGATAAAGGATTCTTCCCGGGTCTGAGAAGTACAGGATACCTAGATACGTAGGACAAGAAAGGTAACTTTTCCTTGTTTCTTTTTAAAACACCCCCCCTCTAATAGGAACGGAGGAGGAAGGGTTAGACGTTTGTTTACCGGGATAAAGTTTTGCAAGTTTGTTGCGAAGTTGGGGGGGGGGGGTCGCTCCGAGCTTCGCCTTCCCAGGTGAGCGGGAAAACGGTGTCCGCTACTCTGCTGCTAACGCTCAGGAAGGAAACTCGGTCCTGAAACTCTTGACAGCTTTTCAGCTGCAGCGGGGAGTGGTACACGCGCGCAGGGCAGACCCGCACTTCTTGGGTCAGGTCAAGGGCAGGTTGTTCCGTGCGCGCTCCACCGAGCGGCGCGCAGCGCGGGAAGGGAGAAGACCGGAGGGGAACCCGCAGTTGCATCCTCGTGAGTGGGGAATGCGAGACCTCCTCAGCTCCAGCCAGCTGGGTGGAGGGGGCGCGCACCGGCCCCGGAACGCCTAGGCTGGATAAAATATGCCAGGCCTGCGTTTCTCGGGCTCATCAAGGCTGCGGGAGCCTCCCGGAGCTATCATCCTATGTAATTGCAACCGTCAATCAACACTTGAAGACAAAGTCAAAGCCGGGAAGGGCGAGCCCGGGAGACTACCCTTGCTGGAAAGGAGGAGGCGCGGGGGAGGGGCGAGGGAGAGAAGTTTGTTAGAAGTTGGCTGGGGAGTGCAGGAGAAATTCGGAAGGCTCGCTGGAGCTAGAGAGATCTCGACTTTATGTCTCTGCAAGAGGTAAGGCTGGGGTGAATACCTACACGTGCTTCCGTAAAGAGGCAGAGTGGTATCTGATGAAAGTTAGCTTCCACGGAGGCTGGCTGGGATGTGTGTACCACCTCGTGGTTGATGTACTCTGGGGTTTCGAGTGACCGTTGTTGACAGCAGCATTTAGATCATATAGTTCCTGATGCACCCCTTGCATCCCAACTGTCTCCTTTTTCCCAGCTATTTAGTCTCTCGGGCCTCATCTGAGGTCACAGGAACCTAGAACCATTCCGGGGAGTGGAAGGTGGACCCTGAGCTCCGCCTCCTCCTTGCACTGCTCTAGGGGTAGAGGGACTTCTCAGTCCAGCCAAGGTCACCGAACAAGCTGGTCCTCTTACCCAACGGAATTGGAGGGTGGAGGGCCCAGAGCCAGTGTTGGGTAGTCTAGAGGATATTGGGAGGGCGCACTTTGAAAGGTCGGAATGAGCTTGGAAGCTTGGTTCCCTCACCCCTCCCTCAGCGTCTGCACTGCGACCCAAGACTCAGCCGCTCCCCTAAACTTGAGGAACGACTCCGGGGAAAACGTGAGTGTGCCCTTGAATTTCCGACAAAAACCAGCTCCTGTAAATTTCCTGACATGAAAACCGCCGGCGCGGTGTTTTTAAGACCATGGGAATCTGAATTAAGGCCGATCCTAGGTAACTTGTTCCACCCTGGAGGTGGAGGTCAGAGTTCCCTTGGTTCTAGGAAAAGGCTGTCTAGTGTGTGTGTGTGTGGGGGGGGGGGGGAGACAGGGAGTGACTCTCACAGTGTAGCCTTGGCTGACCCGTACTAACTAACTGTGGGAGACCACAGACCAGGCTGGACACTAAACTTACAGAGATCCTCTTGCCTCCCAAGTGCTGGGATTAAAGGTGGGAAGCACTACACCTGGCAAACAGACAATTTCTCTGTTCTTCAGACCTCTACCCTTTGGGACCCCTTCAGTTGGCTGCTAGACAAAACACCAAGGAAAGCCAGTCACAGTACTTAAATGTCAAAGGCCAGATTCTTTTAAACCTTGCTTGAACACCTATTCCTTGTGTCTCCCCCCCCTCCCATTTGTGAGGCGTTTTTCTTGGAAAGTCTACTTGTGGGAAGATAAATGAAAGCCTCACTTGACCTTTGGCACCCATCACTCTGTCTTTGGAAGATGTGCCGAGGGACAGGTTGGGCTGGACAGAGAAGCCACTAACTAGGCACTGTCCTTTCTGGCCCAGAAGCTGGTGCTATGAGCAGGACCACAAAGTTCACCTCACTAGGTCAGCCTCAACCTCCTCCTGGCCAGGTTTCTTGTCACAGTAAGATCACAAGGCCCTGCCAGCGTTCATTTCAGTTTCCTCAACTCTGGGAGCCTCCTCACAAGCACTACAAAGGTGCAGGCCAAGAAGCTGGAGTCCTGCATCCTTTCTAGGCTGATGGGTAGGAAGATGAACAAAAGCCATTATGTGCCTTTAGGGCGGGAGTGAGTGGAGGTTGTTCTTAAAACTTGGAAATAAACTGATTACTCAAGTTTGCCTGAACTCCAAAATAAAGCAGGCAGTGATTTGAGCCTGGAGATTTGCTCCCTTTCTGAACTATGTAAGAATATGTATTTGTAATTCAAAGTGATGTCTTAAATAACAGGCAATACTGAAAATGTATTGACATTGTTACTTGATACTAACTTGAAAACTTGAGCTTAATGGTCACTAATATAGGCAAATTCACCCCACTCCCCCATTACAAACTAATTGGCAGGCCTCAATTTCTGTGGCCAGAAGGAGCTTGCTTAGGCCACATTAGTTTTCTAAGAACCCTAGAGATGCTACAAAAACTGAAAATATTTTAGATTCTGAATATATATATGTTTTCAAGCAAAAAGATGAATCCGTTTAGAGAGTCAACATATTTGAATTGGTAGCCATCAGTGTATGGCCTTCTTCATATAAAAGTGTAAGTGGTGATTGGGATAATTTTATATTCATTAAATACTAGACTGGGCAGTTTATGTGATCTCTATGCCATTTAAATAGAATAAAATCAGATCTTTTGAGATTCAAATTCACCCCCTTGTGGATAGACACTGATAATTACCCACTTGCACAGCAGACCCTGTATATATGAAGCCTTTTGCATGCATCCAGGAGGTTGGGAAGAATGTTTTTCGTCTTGTTGGGATGAAATCTGAAAACTTTGAAGATGTGGCTGGACTGGTGGCCTAACAGCCAGTTCTTTAAAACTTTCTCTCTCCCTTTCTTTCTTTCTTTCTTTTCTTTCTTTCTTTCTTTCTTTCTTTCTTTCTTTCTTTCTTTCTTTCTTTCTTTCTTTCTTTCTTTCTTAATGCTGAGCCTCAGGCTTCATAGATCTACCCCACCAAAGAGACTCTAGAATGTGAAAGGAAAGCTGGGGTTGGTCCTTCCATCCTAGTGGAAACACAACTCTCACTAAAACCAGGAAGTCTGACCCCAAGATAATCTTGTACTGAAGCGAAATGTTCTTCGCTTGCGGGGAGCTGGGCTGGAGAGCAGCATGGGAAAGCCGGAGTGTCTGTCATTTAATCAAATTCCATGCAAGTCAGAGAAATCTCAGTGACTTGGTTGTCCATAAAGTGAGCCTCAGCCCTTGGGTTCCTTAAGCCACAGCGTGCTCTGTGATGTCCACGTGCAGAGAGGACACTGACAGCGTGACCAACCACCCCCCATTTATGATTTCAACATCCTTTTTATCTTCTAGGTGCTTTAAGTGGGCGCTTCACTCCTCGGGTCTCTTACCCACATTCATGCAAGGATCACCTATACTCATATACTCCTGCTTGCCTCCGCTCAGCTCTTTGAAATGGCCTCTCAACCCTCAGATCCTTGACCGGAGCGCTCAGACACGGGTCGCTTCTAATAGCTGAGAAACCTAGTAGCATTTACATCCCCCCACCCCTCTACCCCTCCCGCCCCAGGCCAGGGTGCGGTGGGAGTAGATTAAGGCGGGGTGAAGAGGTTGGGGCAGGCATCGAGGCCGGAGCTTCCTCATTGGCTAGTGGCTAGTGTCCGACCTGAGTCCGGAACCTGCCTCCCCATTCATGGTCTTCACCTCTCAACACCCTCACCCGCCCCCCACCTTACCTCCCTTCTTCAGCCGGTCTTCCCCTTTCCTGCCGGCACCGTCACCCTCCGGGCTAAAAGGGTTGTTCAGGACCGGAGAGGAGTAAAAGAGGCTGGAGTGGGAGGTTGGAACTTCAGAACTCCACACCTGTCATAGAGACAGAGCTGCAGCTGAAGGAGATAGGGGGAAGGGGTAGGAGAGGAAGGGAGAGAAGTGGAGCGAGAGAAAGAGAGAGAGAGAGAGACCCCTGCCGATCCTGAGCCAGAGGGCGGGTGCAGGGAGGGGAAGGAGTCCGGGAGTCGCTCTGCCGCTGCAGTAGCAGCTGGCGGCTGCCTCTGCTGCCCTCCGGAGCGCGGCGCGCACAGATCGCTGTCCCGGGCAGCAGCGCCCGGCCGTGGCCGCCTCCTCCGCCCTTACGGAGCGGAGCCCGGGCAGCAGGACACGGTCTTCTTAGTCTGCCTTGGTAGCCCGGATCTCCCGCGCGCAGTTCGGGGATAGCTCTGAAGCTTCCTGACCAGGACAGGGTTCCGAGGTCCTTCCCGGCAGCTCTGGCGAGCGGGTGGGTGAGCGAATACACTGGTCACTCCTCTCTTTCCGCCGGAGTTGAATCTGTGCTGCCCGTGTCCAGGTGCTGGGCTTCCGGACCGCCACCGACCCCCCATTCCCGCCCGTAGTCGCCTTGTCATGCTGCCCAAAGTGGAGACGGAAGCCCCAGGACTGGCCCGATCGCATGGGGAACAGGGGCAGATGCCGGAAAACATGCAAGGTAAGGTGCGGCGCTCTGGCTCCTGGCTTTCCCAGCCTTGGGCTAACCCTGCGGGCTTCAGCCTCCTGGGGCATGGACACCGGAGCTGCCCGGCTGGCGGTCCGCAGCCTGCTACAGGCTGCGGGAGGTGCGCGGGCTTCAGCCTCCTCCTCAGGCGCGAGCATAAAAGTTAATGGCACTTGAACTAGGCGTACGGTGTTTTATCATCAATATCTAATTGGCCACTTCTAATTAAGTAGACAGACTTCGAGCTCAGAGCCAACTGGAGCCGGGGCAGCTTAAGGCTAAGGGTGCCGTAGGATAAACTGAGGAATGGAATGCTTCACTGGTCCCCCTCGTTCTAGGTTATTCGACCTGCCATTCTCTTTAGCTGGATAGGAGCTGGGCAATTACAAAACTACTAGCGTAAGTTAAAAACACCAGTCACCCCCAACTCCATTCCTGCCCGGGATAGTGCCATATAAGGGTTTGGGGTGCTCTGGGTTAACTTTTTGCCCCTTCTGCATGAATATGAATATCCTATTTGTGTCCTTGCTCTTGATTGATAACATCAGAAAAGGATCAAATCCCATCTGTGTTTTCTTCACTCTAAACTCTTCAGAACTTTATCTTAGCTATCGCCCATCATAGAAACAATGCTAGGAAAAGTTATTCCATCTTCACCCCTACCAGAGTTCAGGATGTGTGGGCCAGCCAGCTTGTGATCCCCTAAGCTTCCTGCTAGCCTTTTGCACAAACTTGAAAGGGTCAGAGAGGTGGTGAGAGCAGGGATCAGGGCTCTTCCACTCTACAATGCCTAGTAGGGCTGCGTGTCGCCGGTTGGCGATCTGGCAGGGAAATCTAAGATCACCCCAGTGCACAGGGGAAAGGGCTGGCAGACCTGCGGGTAGGGCCAGTTATCCTAGGTATCTTGGGGCCTCTCCAAGTCCTTGGGTACGGTTTAGAATTTCTCAGGTCCAAGTCCTCAGACTAACTTTGTGTGTCTGCGCTGAGCTAGCCGCCCAAAGAGGTGCGCCTTCCCGCACCTGGGGTTCTGGAGAAGTGCATTGGGCTTGCTTCCTGCGCTCTGGCCTCCAGCCTGCTAAGTTTCCTCCAGCAGGAGGACTGGGTTCTTGCTACTTCCTGCCCTGATGCGGACATTTGGGGTGGTGGGACCCGGGAAAAGCAGTGCGACGGAGTGAAACACGGCATACTGAGCACTAGAGAAATAAGCCTGAGAACATTTTCTTTGTAAAGTTGAGAGGTCCCTTCTTGGCCTCCTGACTTCAAGCCAGAACATTAGCTTGCTTTTGTTCTGGGTGGTGGGATGTGTGTGTGTGATGGGGGAGAGGCTAGCAGATCCTGCCCTTGGTCTCTTTTGGTCCTGGTTTTGAAAGCTATGTGGGGAAAGCCTGGTGCGACTCCCACGGTCATCACCACCTGGGCTGTGTGTGCGGTAGGGTCGCTCTCCAGAGCTACATCTGTACTTTGGTGGGTGCTAGAGCCCAGAAAGAGAATCCGGGCAGCTCGGAGCATCCAACTTCAGGAGAATTCTCGTAAGACCTAGCATTTCAAGATCGGGTTCTTTCCTCTCTCTCCAAGCGCACGCGGGATTTCTTCGCCTGGGCGGATTCGGTTCTCTGAACTCTTAATTCAGGTGCCCCCACCCGGGAGGGGTGTGAGAAACTAAAATCAAAATGTCCTGGCCTCCTAGATGTATCTATCTCTCCCCACTCAGATCCCTGTCTTGGGCATCTCCGAGATGGTCATGGAACAGTATACGCAGCTGCCAATCCAAAACTCTTAAATGTAAAGTTAAGAGTATATTTTGTTTGGAGAGGGCGAGACAGAAGGGAACACATACTTAGTAAAGCACAATTCTCCCTCGGCTCAAAACATACCTGGAAGCAGAAGTCATGAGTTTTCAGAGCTCCGTAAACAAACGTCCAACCCACAGCTTTCCCCAAACCCTCAGATCCTGATTCCCTAGTGGCGCTGCCCCTCTTTAAGAGCTGCAATTCCAGCTGGCATCGCTGAAGAGAGGCGCTCAGCGCCCCTTATTTCTTAAGTTCCTGAGTCCAGGGATTGCCTTTGCTCATGCCTCTTCCGAGATCTTTGCAAACTGTTGCTCACTCTTAGAGTGAGCTACTTTAAGCTACAGTCTAGGCTCTGTGTCCGGAAAGAAACGCTTCATCAAGACTCCAGGAAGAAACGAACTTCATTTTAAAAGACTAAGGATATCACCCGGTGATAAGGAGGCATAGTACATTGGCTACGGGGTAGGGGCTATTTCTCCATTTCCTTTTTAGTAAACAAATCTGAGGAAACTTGCCAGGCTGTGGGTACCCCTCCCCCGCCCCGCCCCTTGCAATGCCACTGATTAACTTAAAGCAAACTCTCTTTGGAGTTTGTGCGCCTTTGGGTTGCAGAGGGTTGAGCAAGGGGCCCCAATTCGGTGCATGTAGTTTAAAGAGGGTGCGGGGTAGCGTCGGTGGTGGCCAGTTGTAGACCTTCCCCTTGCCTGGATGCCGGCCCACTCCTGCTCTGCGTGACGCTTTGCTTCAGGGTGGTGGTGGTTGAGGGGGTGCAGGCTTGATTGAAATGGCTTTGCAGTTCCTTGGGGTCTGCTGGCCACTGACCTTCATGTGAACAATTTATCTTTTGGCTGCAAAGATTGGGGCATTTGCGGGTTATTGTCCCTAGTTCTAATACTCCCTACAGTGAGCCAGGATGCCATGGTCTGATTTCTGTTCACCGGGGCAATCTCGCGTGTTTGTACTTTGCAATGCTTTATCGGAAGCGTGTGAAGTTTATTACAAAGCTCTAGAACTCTGAACCACGTGTGTTTCCTTTCCTCATCTGTTTCTGTCCCCCTTCCGGGTGTCCTTCCCTCTTACTTGTTTTTATTTTCACAGGACATTTTCAAACGTGAGGAGATGAAAGTGGCCAGAAAAGGACCGCACAGTCAACTGAATGTTTTGATTAATCTAACAGACTTGAACTCTGGGAGCCACAGGCTGTTGTTAAAGTGGGGCTGCTTCTAAGAAGCAGGTTTCTGGAGCTTCTTTGCTCTCCAAGTGGCATATACAAATTAGCGTTGCTAGCTAGCCACACAAAGTAGGTGAACTTGCAGCAAGGCACTGAAAGAATGTACCAGCCACTTAAGCCTGATTTTGCTCCGTTTAGCAAAGGTGATATTTTGGAACATTAAGGGTTTATAAGAAATTTTAGGTTGTTACTTTATGTGGCTCATGTTTTCAATTCTGATCTGTTCAACAGTGGTTAGTTTAAAATGTTAACTAAAAAAAAAAGTTAAAATTGTTTAAGTTTAAAAATATGAAGTGCATGTTCACTGATGCCTACTGATGTTTTCCTTTTGTTGTATAAAAATAGTTCTCTTTGATACCAGTTGGCAAACATTATTTTATATTTTACCTGGTCATATTTAGCCACCAAACACCAAAATACTTTTTCTTGCACCATAAAAACTATATTGGAAATTAATATGGCACGTGTGCACATTTCTTTTTGTTTCAGTGTCTCAATTTAAAATGGTGAATTACTCCTATGATGAAGATCTCGAAGAGCTATGTCCTGTATGTGGTGATAAAGTGTCTGGGTACCATTATGGTCTCCTCACCTGTGAAAGCTGCAAGGTTTGCTCTTCTGCTGCTACCTAAAAGATGGGATGTTCAGACCCAGAACAAACCATGGAATTACCCTTCAAAGCTAAACCTAAGCTGCTTCTCTTTTTCAACTAAAAAAAAAAAAAAAATGAGAAAAAATATCATAGGGAGACTAGTACTTGAAATATGGCTGATTTAGTTCAAAAGGCGAAGATACCTATGCTCTTTAGAAAACTGTGAGTCTCACGACTTTAAAATAGTTTATTGTGGTACAATGACATATCTATAGGAGGACTTCATTTCTAACAGTACTAAATATTGATTTTGCGTGACTTATATATAGTTAAAGCATCCTTCTTGAAAGGAAGCACGACAAAGTATATCTCAAGTACATTTTAACTTGAGAGTAATCTGTGCTGCAAGTTAGAACTTTTTTTTTTTTTAAATGCAGAAGACATCAAGGTCTGAATTCCCAACCTCATGATTTCATTCTGATGGACTCCAAAAATAACTTAATATTTTTTTCTTTTGGAATTTATATCAAGGTATCAAGAAACCAGAATTTAGTTTCTAATTGAACAGTTTTCATAAGCGTATCATATAACTTCTTTAAATTCAGGGACTTTGAGTATGTTCAGTGTCCTTTATTGTTACTAATCTTGTCAAAACCTTAAGGGTTTGTGTATATTCCCCATAAATTCAATTTTCTCTTTTTTTCCACCAACACAGTCTTTAAAGGAGAAAACCCAGTGCATTTATTTATCTAGGAACCCCCCGCCACACACACACACACACACACACACACACACACACACACACACACTTCATTTTCCACGACAAAATAGGATTGTTTCTGTTGAGATCACTCAGATAAGAAAGGGTGCCATATTGGTAGAGGTTTTACACTTTTATTTCTGCCCCATCTCCTTGAGCATAAGGCAGGCACAGTTCAGCTCTGTTGGTTGTGCACATGTCGCTGTGTGTGCACGTCTTCCATTAGTTGGATTTGAAAACACAGTTCCCACCCTTGAACGGCTTCCAGGGGCATTACGAGCATTTCCCCGTTTTGCTCTTGAAGCTCTTTTCCTTTTAACTGTCCAGTGTTGACATTTGTAAAAGATCTGAGATTTTGCTATTCAGTTCTCACACTGGCATTTTACAATGGTTTGTGACTGAAATTGTATGAGACTACCTGAAAACAACGTGGGGCTCTGACGTACCTCTGCTTGGAACACGAATGTTAATAGGGAAGCCAGATTTAAAAAAAAAAAAAATCATCGGTCAATATAGAGTTTTTTGTATTTTTTTTCCCCCCTGACTGTTGGAATGAAACCGTACAAAATTGACATGATTCTTCAGGAATATAACTCTGAGGCCAGAAAAATCTTCCCTGAGGCCTGGCACTGCTGTGTTGGGTTGGTCTTGCTGAAATGTGACATAAACCACAGGACCACATAAGGGCTCAATGGCACAAGGAGAGGATTTATGTGTGATTTCCTTAAGAGTAAAACAGTAGAGGAAAGTGGGTTAGACTTCTAATGTGTCTCACTGCTTTCTCTGTCCTGTAGGGGTTTTTTAAGCGAACAGTCCAAAACAATAAAAGGTACACGTGTATAGAAAACCAGAACTGCCAAATTGACAAGACACAGAGAAAACGGTGTCCCTACTGTCGATTCCAAAAATGTCTGAGCGTCGGAATGAAGCTGGAAGGTAAGACTCCGCTGGAGACGACTGCCAATCACGTCCACTGGGACTTGGACTTTAAACATTGCGCGTGGAGCACGGGGACATTATTTTTCTAGCCTTTTAACACTATTGACGATGACGGAAAGTATTTCTACGTTGTGTCTGTAGACTAGCCTGTCGCTTATAAACGTGCTAACATTTACTAGGGAAAAAACAGTTATGAAAATTGTCCTTCTCTCCTTTTTCAGTTTGGAGTGTGATATATTTGACGTATAAAAAGGTCAACCAGACTGAAGCAACTCTACCGAGAACAATTAAAAGTAATCTGCAAAAATGTGAAAAATAAAAATGAAATGCCCTTTAATTTTTTTTTAATCAAGATGCCCTGGTGATTATGTTTTTCTTTTTAAAGAAAATTGGTGTGCTTGCCATAGTTATTCATTTCGTGGTTCTTGAGAAAAGTTAGTTTTTCTTTGTGAAGAGGAGTTTTTTTTTATATAGAATTTCAGTTCCTAACAGCATAAAACTGTACCTCCATATTTTTTTTTAAAGAAGAAGGTAATGATTGAATCTAGAAAATTCAACAATTGAGAAGCAGAAAGCATGCCAAGCGATGGTTTGAGCCCAAGAGCATGATCCTTCAAAAGTCCCACTGAGCTGTTGAAAGACGCTGCACGTTCAGCTGGGCAGGCGGTAGAGTTAATATGTGACTGCTGTAAATAATTTGTACTTCACGACTGTTATGGCATACTGCTATTTTCCAGCCTTTGACCTGCTGGCCTTCTACAGATTAAACAGACTGCAAATAATGTAATGTGGCTGGGCACCCAGCACCGTGCTAGAGCATACTTCATTTGATCAAGGATTCACAATCTACTTTTATTTGGAGCCTTTCTTTTAGCTAGCACTCATTCTTGGTAGTACTGCAATGAAATTTAAAGAATTGTGTTTTTGAATAAATCTGTCAAATTGCTAACGCATTCAATGAAATGAATGTGGTGACTTAGGTTAGCGTTAAGTACTGCTTTTGGGAAGAGACTGGGAAAGAAAGTCATTGGTGCTTATGAATTTTATCATTGGTCCCTTTAGTTGCTAAATAATGGCAAGTGCTAACTATGAGACGAGATCAGAAGATGAAATGTAAAGCATATGATGCAATTCCATTCAATGTAACTTGAGGTTTAATGAAAGAAAAGGCTGTGTGTTTTCTGACCTCAATTATGCTGTTCTAATTGTGCGTGAGTTGTCATCACCATATTCAAACTTCAACAATGGTCACGGAACAAATAGAATATTTGATAAATTATCTAAATGAAAAACTCTTTTATGCTCCAGTGTTGAATTCTGGATACTTAGAATTCACAATAAATTTTTAACATGAATACTAAACCTACGATTAAAAAGCTCAAAAAAAAAAAAAAAAAACCAACTTAACCTCCAGCAATCTCGAACTGTCAGAGGTCCCTGGTTTCTTAGTCTAATTGCCATTGGCCACTGTGGGTGGACTTGGAGAATACTGCTGACTGACTTATTAGGCATGGCCCCAGTTCCACACCACAGTGGCACAGAAGTGCCCCTGGACAACTTTTGCAAGGACTTTGTTCTACGTATGTCCCCATCCCACTTAAATTCAAAGCATGGCTGGTGTTGTTTTGATGTGCAGTCCTCAAGTCCAGGTGAAAGGGTTTTCCAGGAAGATCCTGTATATAAACTTTGTAACAAGTAGCCAGAAATAACTAGGAAAGAGGAAGATGTTGTGAGGAAAAGCATTTAATCCAGAAATGCGTTGATCTTTTCTTTCTTTGAAAAAGAAAACAAATGGTGCATGTGTGTGCGTGTGTGCATGTATACGCACGCACGTCACCCGCACGCGCACACACACAGATACACAATTTTGGTTTCCATGAGGAATCATGACATAGCTTACTAACTAGAAAACTGGCACACCCAAAAATACAATCCTCCCGCCCGCCCCAGAATATTAAATGTCTGTTGTGAAACTTTTTAGTCCACAGAAAGGCTAATACTTTCTTGGGCACCAAAATATGTTTTTGATTAAAAAAACCCACTTGAAGGAAAGAATTCATAAGGAAGACTTTTTCCCCCTTGGAATACCTGTGGGCTATCACAATGAAAACACACACACACACACACACCCCACTTCCTGTCAATTATCAATATTTTGAAATGCCTAGAGGTTTTGCAGAATGCTACTAACCCCCCTCATGCCCTTCCTTTCTCCTTTATCAACAGCTGTAAGAGCCGACCGTATGCGAGGAGGCAGAAATAAGTTTGGGCCAATGTACAAGAGAGACAGGGCCCTAAAGCAACAGAAGAAAGCCCTCATTAGAGCCAATGGACTGAAGCTGGAAGCCATGTCTCAGGTGATCCAAGCAATGCCCTCGGACCTGACCATCTCTTCTGCCATTCAGAACATTCATTCTGCCTCCAAAGGCCTACCTCTGAACCACGCTGCCTTGCCTCCAACAGACTATGATAGAAGTCCCTTTGTCACATCTCCGATTAGCATGACAATGCCACCTCACGGCAGCCTGCAAGGTTACCAACCATATGGTCACTTCCCTGGTCGGGCCATCAAGTCCGAGTACCCAGATCCTTACACCAGCTCTCCGGAGTCCATGATGGGTTACTCCTACATGGATGGCTACCAGACAAACTCCCCAGTAAGCATCCCACAGCTGATACTGGAACTTTTGAAGTGTGAACCAGATGAGCTTCAAGTTCAAGCGAAAATCACGGGTTATTTACAGCAAGAGCAGGCTAACCGAAGCAAGCATGAAAAGCTGGGCATATTTGGGCTTATGTGCAAAATGGCTGACCAGACCCTCTTCTCCATTGTTGAGTGGGCCAGGAGTAGTATCTTCTTCAAAGAACTCAAGGTATGCCATATCATGACCCACCCTCCTCTCCAGAAAGATCTTATGAGATTCCTGACTATATGTCACTGATGTTAAGAATAGGTTTTCCTTCTGTTTGTATGATTTTTAAAAAGAGAGGGCCTTGGGACCACTACTGTGGGGTTATTGTGCCTTGACTTGATAGGGCTATCATTCTGTGGAACTCCTAATTGGGAGATGGTGTTTAACGTGACATTAAGTGCTGTTTTGTTTCTGCATAGTCGACTGCACTCCGTTCCTTTTAACTTAGAGATAGTTTGTTTCCAAAAAACTGCAACCTCAAACAGCTGTTAAAACCATTTCTTTTAAAGTGACCAAGTCACAAACTATATCATACTGGTGATATCTTGAAGGTTTCTTTTCAAAACTTTCAATATTTATCTGTTCAGGTCCCACCACTGGCTAGTAGTATCAAGTAGGCATTTTATTTGCTCTGATGTTGGGGCAGTAAAACCATTGTTTTCTGAGCAGATTCCAATAGGATGCTGACTGCTAGCTATTGCATGGGGAGTAAGCCAATGGTGAGTGCTTGTCGGTTGAGTTCCTCTCATGTGCCTGGTTTAAGTAAATGGATCGGTGCGTTGTAAAACACAGCACTTGTTTGCGTAAGGATCTATGTTTAACTACATGATTATTTTATTTCCTGAAACTTAAGACTGAATTAATACAGGAAAGTTATTTAGGTATTTGGAATCTGAGCGAAGACCAAGCTACATGTGGTAACCAACCGTTCCATTCCCAATTTAAGCAAGTCCTGAATTTGAATTTCTAAGTCTATTTTCATTATAAAATCAGTGTTGTACTATTGCTGTCATGGTGGGAGAGGTGACAGATAACTCAGCTGGAAGCAGACTTTCAAAAGGCTTATCATCATATCATGCTGTGTGGACAGAAACTAGGGAATCGAGCTGCGTGTAAAGGGAAAGTAATGTTTTTTACTGAAGTCTTATGTACGTGTGCGGAAACAATTACCTGACCACCAGCATGCAGTTAGGTTGCATCCTGCCCTTTAGTCTCCTGTCTTTTATTGTTACACAGAAAGGTGGCTGAGGGTGAAGAGGCTGGCCTGAGAGGGCAAGCAGGATGCCTTGATTTAGCAGAAGAGCAGTTGCTTTCGGAGTAAGTAGTGTAGAGTATTACCCTATAATAGAGCAGTCATCATTTAACAAGCAAAAACAAAATTCCAGTTTTCATAGCCACGTCCCCAAGAGGACAGATAAGGTATTTAAAAAAAATGAAAGCGTTTCTGGCTGCAGCTGAAAGGTGGTGTGGTGCAGGAGCAGTCAGATGGATTTGAGCTGAGTGATGTCTTCTGGGTTCATAGCGGTGCCTGCTGCGGGCGGGTATCAGTGTTGCCAAGCTTTCGTGTTCTCATCTGTAAAGCTGTGCGCGTGCCGTGGGAGAGTGCAGGAGAAACAACGATGCCTGTGTGGAGTTGGATCTTCTGCGAGGGAAGATGTGAGAACGGATGGGAAAGGTTCCGAGCGGTGCGGCTCTGACGTGCCGCAGGCACAGCAATGGGGTATTATCTTTCAGTCATTATAGTAATTACATGAAAGGCTCGGTCTTTACATGACACAATCTTACATTCTATCTTACGTTATTCTCTTAGTTTGGCACTGGGAAACGGCATTGCTGAGAGTTACAGGATGGTATGGTTGTGTTGTCACCAACAGTCAAAGCAACACCTAATTTAGCCACGTAGCCAGTGAGTTGTATAAGATGAATATGAAGTTGGATGAGACTTAAGAATCTCTTGCTGAAGCTTCCAATAATACAGTTTTGTAAATAATTCCTTAAAAAAAGACAAAGCCACAAAACAAAACAAAAAGACAACTGTGGAATCACGTGCTTGTAATCCCAGCACTTAGGAGGCTGAGGCAGGAAGCTTGCCCTGAGTTCAAGGTCAATCAGTTTACACAGTGAGTTCTAGGCCAGCCTGGGTTACAGAATTAGACTCTGTCTCAAAACAAAACCGAATCAAATTTCTTTTAAGACAACCAAAAGAGAAAGATCAACAAAGAAGTAATGGTTATTTATATGGACAAAGGAAAAATGTTAGGATGCGAATGGATTTAGCCACAGGTTAGACTTCAAGAGTGCTGGGAAAGTACTCATTTTTTAAATGTTTTTCTCTTTAAGCTAAATTTTGGAGTGTGATTCTTCCCAATGGCACGGGCTTAAGTGTGCCTGAAATGTCAATGTCTTGGTTTGGAATGGGGCTTTCACATCTTTATACTGTTGTTTAATGTGCTTGGCAGGCTATCTCATAGGAAATAAAAGGGAAGTAAAAATGTACAAACACCAGGGTATCTGTGAGGGTAACAAAGATCCCCCAGGAGACCGAAAACCTGGGCCTTCTCAGCTTTTAAGTGATCTTCAGAGAACAAAAAAGTAGAGTAATTGGGATAGCTTACGCAGAGCTGTGAGAGGAGAGTTTCTTTTCTGCTTGTGCATAAATTTATTTTGTTGAAAACCAGAGCAAGTGCTCTGAAACCAACACAGAGATACTTGGTGGGGGAGAGGTTAGTTTGCAAAGTATGGCCCACAGTAGAAAATAGATTTTACACTGGGACATGGAATACCAAGCACATCACACACACACACACACACACACACACACACACACACACACACACCAAACGTGCATGCATTCAGCCATACCCTCACACACACACACATATACTCACATGCACACACTCATACATGGGCACACTCAATCATATACACTCACACAATCACATGCACACGTACATGCTCACTCACACACACACACACACTCACGCACACATTCTCACACATACACTCACACACACACACGCACACACCCCCACAGCCAGGTTGTACATGACACTCTGTGACCTACATTTCATACACTCACTCTGGGACTTACTATTCTGCTTCAGTCTCATTTATTTCACGTTTTCTTTTGCTTTTTATCCTGGTCATGACCCACTAAATTGATTTCATGACCACTAATCACACATGACCTGCAGTTCAAAAAGTACTGCTCCAGGGAAGGCTTTGCGGTCTATCCCCTGGCTGTCTCCTACCTGACACTGCCATTTCGAAACATCCCCTTCCTGGCGTGGGCTAGAAAACATGCCTAAAGCCTGTCATCCAAGTCTTCATCTTTTTGTTAAAGTTGTGTCTCATTTGGGAAGATGAATGGTCACCTTTAAACATTTGTCTTTTTCCTGTTAATGTCATAGTAAATTGCTCCCCACTCTTAGGGGACAGATTACTTACGCCCCTACCAGTCCGGGACAGAAAGCTCCTGGAAAATAATACGATAATAAGGCAAGTCTGCAATCCACCCCTTGATCACATTCACAGGACAAACTATACTTCCTACTGCGTTAAAAGGAGAGAAGATAGGTTTTTTTTAACTAGTTAGGGGAACAGAAGGGCCAGTGGGTAGTTTTTTATTTTGTTTCATATCTGTAAGATATGTGCAAAAAGAGTTTTCAAAATACTGAAATGAGGGAATTACAGCTCTCAAGCGTCAGCGTGGGAATCGACACAGAATATACAACCAGAGTGAGTCATAGAAAGCACAGCTAGAAGATGCAGGGGGAGGAGCTAGAGGACACACGGACACTTCAGCTGGTTTAGTTTTCGTTCCTATATTACAAACAGCTTTGATCTCCATTCCTAAACAATGTCATCTGAACAGAAAATTAATATTCTGTCACTTGTCATTTTTGAAAAAAGCACATGCAATCCATGGTCCCCATTGCCTAGAGATTTTTGCCTAGGTTTTCAGAGCCAAAGCTGACACTCCTGTGATACCTACCACCTTTCTCTTTCTCTATTTTAATGTGTGCATGGTTGTGCATGTGTATATTTGTGTTCACACACGTACAAGTGGGTCTATGTGTGTGCTGTGTGAGTAGTGGCCAGTGTTTGTTGTCTGCTGTCTTCTAGTCCTCTCCAACACACACACACACACACACACGCACACACGCACACACACATCCAGGTGGGGTTTCTCTGGAATCCAGTGTATATACAGTGAGTCTGGCCAGCCTGCTCCAGTTTTCCTGTCTCTTCCCCTGACACTGGGATTGCAGGCTGGCTCAGTCACTCGGCTTTTTACATGTGTTCTGGGGGATCAGAAGCAAACACTGTGTCTGCTGGGCCGTCTTTCCAGACTCCATATGAAGGAACTGAGGCTTGTCTGTAGCGAAGGCAGAACTGAGATACAGATTCAGGGTCAGAGAAGTAGACTCGCCGTTTATCCCTCTGTAGTGCACACACAGAGGGAGGAGGGGAGGACAGACAGACACAAACAGAGACCGACAGACACATGCACACAAGCATGGTGACCTTTGGCTCCAAACCACAGACCTTTGCCAGTAAAGCTAAAGCGGATCTCTAGGTTATCAGAAGTCCATCACCACCACCGTTAAATCACTAATAATCAGCAAGACAGGTTTTCCCTGAGCCCAGACCACCCCAGGGAGTGAATGAGTCACTTTAGAAAGCCTCAATAATTCTTTTCAGCCACCGGGGAATCATTTTATGCATGTCTACCAGCTAGTGCTTCTGAGCTAGTGCTTCTGGATGGTACAAGGCCTCAGTAAGCATTTTCCACAATACTCAGGCACTGTGAACACATATGCACAGGCCCAGGAGCCAGCGGGCCAGACCTGATTCTGTTCTGTGCTCTCAACTTGGGGCAAGCCATGTGCAACCTGTGCTCGCTCCTTCTGCCAGAGGAGATGGGCAGAAAGAGAAAGAAAAGCAGGATTGAAATCCAGGTCACATGTCAGCCAGATATGAGACATACCCTCTGAACTGTAAACCAGATCTCTTTGCAACCGGCCTGTACTCAGGATAACTTAACCTCCCCATCCTGCCAAAGGCGCTGTCCCCATGAGGGAAGAAGAAAGACTGTTCCGTTTTCCTGTTATCTGCATCACCTGTGACTTGAATATCTATCTCATAAGCATGCTTACAGTGAGAAAATAATTCCCACTTTGTTAAACAACTAACGAATCTGGAGTGTATCTATTTGATCTTTTAATGAGACCAGATGTCCTCAGAGGATTCTGGGAATGGATATAGAAGAACTTCCCCTCCATGAATGATTCTGATACATGTAGGAATAGAAAAAGTCTAAATTAATCCTGACTGAAACTCGTAACTAGCGTTTCTGTGGAAAATAGGTCTCAGAGACTTGGGGAGTTTGTGTCAAAGGAATTCAGTCATGTCGAAGCCAGTTCTTAAGTGTGGTTTCTCTAAATCAAAACAGCAAAGGCTCTGATCCATTACAGAATTTCTAAGCAGAGCTGCATTTATTTTTATTTTGCCTTTTTTTTTTTTTTTTTTTTTTGAGATGGGATTCTCATTCTGTAGTTCTGGCCTGGAGTTTCTCTATGTAGACCAGGCTAGCCTCAGCCTCACAGAGATTCACCTGCCACTGCATCCCAGATGCTGAAATTAAAGCTAATGCCACCATACCAGACCATAGTTCCTGCTCACCTTTCCCAGCCAATTGTATTGGATCTGCCTCAATTTTAAAAGCTGCTTTTTAGAAAAACTATATTCATTTTATTTTTTAATTATGAGTATTCATGTGTGTGAGTCTATGAGGACGTGAACATTTGAGTACAGTTGCCCTCAGGCCAGAAGGAGTCTACAGGTGGAGTTACAGGTGGTTGGTGAGCCACTGAGGTCAGCGCTAGACAGGACACTTGGGGCCCTCTGGATAGTGCTCCTAACCACAGAGCCCTCTGTTCACCTCCAACCCCCCAATTCTTTACTAAAGTTAGGTTCTCTTCCCTCCCTCCATCCCTTTCTCCCTTCCTCCCTCTGTGTGTATATGTGTGTGTGTGTGTGTGTGAGAGAGAGAGAGAGAGAGAGAGAGTGAGCCTGCTTAGCATCTCTAGCCTAGCAACTGCCTTTTCCTGGCAATTGGCCCAGTCCCACCCCTGAGGGTCACTCACCCAGTTTCCAGAACCTTAGGCAGACACTTTATCTACCTTCATTTTCACTTTTCTGAGTACAACACAGTTAATTTGAGAAAGTAATAAGAACAAAAGAAACTTTTAATCTGATTTTCCTATCGTATTTCTCAATGCAGCTTAAATTAAACCTATTGCTAGTTGCTCATCAAAACAAGACAAAAGGCACAATAAAATACGTCATACAGAGATTTTTCAGGGCAGCAAGGAGGTTTCCCTCTACTGCAGGTGGGCAGGGCTGTTTTCTTCCATCTCTATGAAACTGGAGAGTACATAAGCCAGCCAGTTTCTGCCTTTCAGATCCTTTTTGGTATTCAGCCTCCAGGCTTGGCTTAGCTCTCTTCCGTTAGGTACTGCTTTTTGCTATGGGTAGTTTGTGCTCTGGTTAGTTTGTTGGTAGACAGCTGAACATGTCCTTTCCACAGTGGGAAGGGATAGTCACGACCTGTGTGTGTGTTTTGATTTTTAAAGTCGCTCTGTGTGTGCATGTGTGTGTGTGTGTGTGGACACTTGTGGGACAACTTCAGGGAGTCAGTTCTTCTACCACATGGTCCCCAGACTGCTCTGGTCTGTTTTGATGGCAAGTCCCTTTCATCTGTTGAGCCATCTCACCAGCCCTACACATGAGTCCTTCAGGGGTTGGGTGAAAAGCAGCACAGGCTGTCAGGCATGATGGTATACCTCTGTAAACGTAGCACAAAGGAGACTGAGGCAGGAGGATAGTGAGGCCTAGCCAACTTGCTTATGTAGCGAGACCTTGTCTCACAAAACCAAAATAAAACAAAAGACACCTTGAAGCTTTCAGACACTAGTAACTTATTTTCATTAAAATACAACTCACCATCCCTTTCCTGGGATTGATTATTCTTAGTGTGAACAATTACATAAACAATTCTATCACTACACAGAATTCCCCTAACCCTCTTAATAACTCAAGCCTCTCTACCCTGTCCCGATCTGTTTTTCTTTTCATGGTTCTAGATACTTTAAATAGAATTAAGGCCACATTTGTGGTGGCCCAAGTGGATCTCTGTGAGTTCAAGGCCAGACACAGAGACCCTGTCTCAAAAACAAAACACAAAAACAAGAAGAAAAAAATGAAGGAAAGAAAGGAAGCTTAAGTTGCTTTGTTATTTAGTAAGTATACATTTGCAAGTTGCAAATGTATTTAACCTCCCTAGATTGTTAAACTTGGGGCCTATACTGCACAGAAAACTAGCTGTATCCATGGGAACACAGCCTTTCCAGAAAGTCAGTATTTCTCATTTAAGAAAGAAGTCCTTCTCTTGAAGTCAGCATCCTAACTGGCTTCATTTACAAACCCAACAAATGTCCCATTCCTCTTGGTCTCTATGTATGTAATCTACTTGAGAATGGGAGAGCATGGGGTGGGCAGCCACAGATGAGAAATCTAAGAGTAACAAGCCAGGCCATTGTCAGGTGTCTGCCACGTGGTGAATGAAGAGCAGTGGTTTTTACTGGGTGCTCACTGTAGGTTAAGCACAGTGCTAACAGCTTACAGACCTTTTCCCACTGTGAAGTAAGTACAGCACACCATACTTTGTTTTGTTTAGCTTCTTGAAACAGGGACTCATGTAGCTCAGGATGGCCTCAAACTTGAATACTGTGTAGTTTAGGCTAGCCTTAAACTCTTAGTCATCTTGTCTCTCTCTCTCAAGTATTGGGATCTCAGCCCGGCTCCTACCACTCCTGTCTCATGTGGTCTCTTTTTGTTCAAAGAAAAATAGGAAAGTTTTGGGTCACAATTGGCATTAAGATATTTATTCTAGAGGATGTACCTCTGTTCCTTTGCAGGCTGGGCATGTGTACTTGTAATGTCGGCACCTGGAAGCCTGAGGCAGGAAGATCAGGAGTTGGTAGACAAACTGGGGCTCATTGGGACAACTCTGTCATACCAGTGCCCTCTGACACCAAAACCTGGTCACTTGCTTGTTTTAGAACAACTCAGTCCTTTTAATCAAATGATTTGCTGTAAGTTTAACATGGCTCATTGAACAGTTTGGAGGTGTCGGGGAGCAATAGAGGACACCAGAAAGGAATGGAGTAGAGGAGTTGGGGGCGGGGCATCCAGCCTGGAGGCCTGGTGTAGAACCAACAGATGAGGGCTTAGAGAGAACTCAAGGATAGCAGAAAATACTTGAGTTTCTCCTGGTCCACACAGGAACAACAGACAATATCAATAATATCTACCGACTGTTAACTATTTCCCCTGTTTACTACTAGGTGGTCCCCATGTAGCAAGCATTATTTTTCCCATTGTTTAGGCAATGGCATTCAGACCCGAGACATTTACTGATGGTGTTACATAGTTAAAGCAGGGGTAATGCTATTGAAACAAAATCCGTGCATAAAATCCTTCATAAACTGTGCTTTGGAACTGTCAACATTGTCACTTCCCCCACACCTGTGCCCACAGGTCTTAGACTTAGTGCTTTTCACTGCAGAGAACACCTTTTCCTAAGCTGACTCAGGGATATGGACATTCATTGCTTTTTAAAAACTTTTTTTCTTTCCATTAAGGGAGCTCATTGTAGGAAACTGAGCACAGGCCCATACACTAAGCCTGTGTCAGAGCAGACAGGTGCTTGCATGGGGAGCAGGGGCCTGTGCTGGAACCAGCTTTGCTTGTAAACTGGCCCACACCTGGAGCCACAGGAGGAGGGCACCAGGTGTACATTCAGGTCCCTCCCACTCCTGAATACCTGGGTGGGCTTTCCCTGCCCTCACCAGCTTCCCTGGGAAGTACCATTTCCCTACAGAATAGTGAGGAGGAATGCCTTTGCCAGCTAAGGCAAAGAAGCTAAGTAGCTTCTCTACTTAGAAGCAGTTCCACGCCTGCTTGCTGAGTCCTTGCTTACTCTACGGCTTGTGCTTGCACATACTTAACTGGCAGATCCACAGATTGCCTGCCTGCTAGTGTGAATTCCTCAGGGCTAGGGATGTGAGATTCACTGTGTTTGAGTCTCTGGGTCTTCGTGTGTACCGGCATCCATGGGTAGCAGGCTAGCAAAACATGACTCAAGCCTGACATCCCTTCGCACACTGTTGAAGGACTTTGCCCCCTGAACCGATGAAGTGAAATAGATCTTTTTATTTCCCGGGATAAGTAAAGAATGACTTTGCTCTGACTTTTTCTTCTGCAGCCTGGGAAGTAGATCACACAAGAGCTCAAAATCCATTTGCAGAATGGCTGCATGGAAATTGGGCATTTAAACCACTCTTCATGTTAGAGACATCCATCTCTAACCCAAGAATACCACCCACAGTCAAACACAAGGACAGACAGTCCATCACCTCCTCTAGCATCCGGCTGTGTCTCCAATGTCTGATAGTAAAATCTGACTCTAGGCCAATCTGTGCTAGGCTGAGCTCTCTGCAGCCTGGAGGTCGGGAGCCCTGCTGGCTGCTTGGGATTCTGGCCTATTCTGTCATTTACCATATTGTCTCCACTCTCCTCTGAGCCACTAAGATCTTCCTCTTCAGCCTCATTTCTTCTTTGTCTTTTCTGTGTTATGATCCCAGGGCCTCTGGATTTCTTTATCCCACCATGCAGGGTGGTGGACCTAGTGATTCCTAGACCCTGCCCTTGGCTCCATGGCCTTCACCTTTCATGTGGAGTGTGGAGGAGGGCTCTCTCTCCTGGGGCTGATTAAGAGAAAGAGTTTTGTAGATAGACCCAGAGACACGCTATGCTTTGGAAGCATAGCAAGTTCCTTCCCATTCTTCCACTAGGTCATTGTCCACTGAGGATGCAGTAGATCCATTGTTCCTATGCATTGCCACTGATGGGTCAGAGTGAAAGGGAACTGGGCATTGGCTGTATCCAGGTATTGTGATGGAGTCTGTCACTCATGGGAAAGTGACTTTGAAATCCTTCTCTTTCTAGGGGATGGATGAATAAGAACAAAGTACAGTGACATGTGTACATGAAATGTGTACTTGAAAGCCCATTGCTTTGTGTGCTAACTTGAAGAGGGAAAAAAAGAGAATCTTTTACAAAGTAAAGAAAATCTCGTTCTTGTTTTTAAACAGCCACCAGGTTTGCCTACATGGCAGAATGTTTCAATACAGACAGTCACCTGAGTTTCCTTATTTTTGCCTTCCTTGGAAATAATTTTCAATGCAATTGATTCACCTACCACGGCCAACTCTGGTTTGTTTGCTTTTACCTGGGCTGGGGGTTATAATGGTGGTGTTGGGGTTTGAACCCAGGGATTCCTAGGTCCTAGGTAAGCACTCTGATACTGTACTACTCCCCAGTGCCAATTCTTGTGTGTGTCGTCTATAGGAATAGCCAAAAGTTTCTGGAGAAAAATTAAGTCTAAAGTGTACAGGGCCATCGAGTGGTGCTGTTCATCTCAGATTCAGAGATGTCCCTCAAGCTGCTGAGGGATTAACTTTGTACCCAGTACCCAAGCAGATCCAGGTTCTGATTCTGTACAAATCTCTTCCTTGACATGAATAATTCACCTGAGGTCTAAAGCCTGTCCTTCACTGTGCAGCAAGGGTGCTACAGAAGCCGAGTATAGTCCTGGTGTCTGTCCTTCCTGCTCACAGCAGGACCCCTGCCCGTAACTGTTTTTACCCCAAAGCAGTATAGCAAATGAAGTTGAAGACTTATCTCTTTACTCCTTTCTCAACCTTTCTTCCTTCCTTCCTTCCTTCCTTCTTTCCTTCCTTCCTTCCTTCCTTTTCTTCTCCTCCTTCTTCTCTCTCTGCCTTGGTTTGTTTGTTTGTTTGTTTGTTGGAGACAGATACACCTGTGTAGACCAGGCTGGCCTTGAACTCCAGAGATTTGCCTGCCTCTGCCACCTAAGTGCTAGGATTATTTTATGGAAATGAAATGTCTGAGGTATTAGACACATGTTGACTAAGTATGCGTAAAATTTAAAGGAGAATCTGGGCTTGCTGGGACAACCTATAATTACAGCACTGGGAAGGCAAAGGCAGGAGGATTGATGAGTTTCAAGCCAGTCTGTTCTATATGAAAAGTTCCTGCTCTACTTAAAATGGGTGGCTTTCTCCCTTCTTCCCCCTCCCTCCATCCCTCCTTCTCCTCTCTCCCTCCTTCTCCACCCACCCCAAGTCTCCACGAATGCTAAGCAGGTACTGTGTCCCTGAGCTACACCCCAGCACCTTATTTTTACTATTAAGCAAGTATCCTATCCTGGCGCGGGGGCTGGGGGAGTCTCAATGATATTTCCAATGATTTCTTAACTAGCACTGCTAGTTTGCTATTGTTTATTCCTCTGTCATCGCCTGTGTTTGCACTAGTGGATGATGACATGCGCACGGAGGTCTGGGGTACCAGCTAATTGTTTCAGTGTTTTGGCCACATCTCCTGTTTTCAGGCTTGTTCTGAAGTTGCGTATCTAAGGCATGTTGTTTTATTTTGAGCACTGTATCCTGTGGACTCCGCAATCCATCTGAGCTTCATTGCCACACGCGTCTTTTCACAGTCTTGCTTGTTTGATCTAAAGTTGCGATGAATAAGAGGCTTTACTTACTGCCTAATTAAAAAAAAAATACTTACTAAATATTACATTTCCCCTGTAAAAAAAAATAATGATATAGATTAGTGTTTGTGCAGAAGTGTTGGCAACAGAATTCTTCAAAAGTTTTCCTTTGGGTGATGAAAAGCTGTTACATTATTTTGACTCGCTAATCAAATGTAATTGGGTAGCTTGAAGTGCCTTAGATTCTCCTTGTACAGTTATCAAAGCAGGAAATGTAACTCACGGAGCTGATGAAAGGCGTCTCTCACGGTATTCTTTCAATTATAGATCTTACAGAGAAATGAAAGAACAGCTCTGCTGCTAAAAACGCCAAGGTTTGAAATGCCCCTTAATGCTAACTGCTGTATTAGCTAGTTAACACATGATTATGTGCTTTAATTGATTCTTACTCCAGCTTCGAGGGGGGAAAAAAAAGTCTGGATCTATTTGGCACGGAAATTAAGGGTGGGAGGAAAGAAGCCTGGGTACAATCATATTGCTGTTTACACTAGATTCGAATCACATCGGCTATCTGCAATAAAAACAATAGTCCTGGTTCCCATTTGTGAAATGACATGACTTTAAAAACATTAATATTTAGTTGTACTGAGAGCTTACTAGAAATAGGGGGGAAAATCCTTCGCTATATCTTCGCTTCAGCTTAGACCAGCGTGAACAATGTTATTCAAAATGGATGCTAAGGTAAAATTTTCACACAGTCCCCTTCCCCGAAACACACTCCATACACGGGCTAGGCCTTCATCTTACTAGGAGGGATCACTTTTTTAGAGTTGGTTCACACTCAAATTATCCCTGAAAGTCTGCTACAAGCGAGTAAGTGTGACCTAGGTGTGATCCGTGTTTTAATTCCTTTATTCACTCATTCACCACACGGATAGAATTACTGTCTGTTAATCTCCGTGCTGAGTTTTTGGAGACAACAGAAAAGCAGTCTTGACTGAACACCTGCTCAGTCCCCCTGGGGTCCATTTATTTCTCAACATACTCCCTTCCAGATAGAAACAACATTTGAGCATAGACTCTGAAGTCTTACTCTCATGCTTGGTTGTGTGGCATGCAAAAAATCTTGCACTCATAGCGGGGTTTGAAATGACACTGACACCAAGCAATGCATTCCCCCAAAACAGCAAGCTAACCCCTGAGCAACAGTGCATTAGTCCAACAAAGATTAAAACAGAGAGAGCGCAGCTTGTCCAGAATGCAGTACAAGCCCTTTGGAGGGTACCTGAGCCAGCAGGACTGGCATAAGTGGTCAGGGAGAGGATCTGGAGAGGAGAGCAGTACAGAGCCAGATGGGAAGGCAGAGGCATAGCGGTACTGCTGGCAGAGAACATGCCTTGGCGGTGTGCCTTTTTGGAGCGTGTCTTAGTGTTCTTATACTAGAAGGTGGATTGTTAGAGAACAAGCAAGGGAAAGCTGGCCGGATAATCGGGAGCACTAACATTCCCTTCTTTTTGTTGGCTTGTTTGGTCTTTTTTTTTTTTTTTTTTTTACAAGACAGGGTTTCTCTGCATAGCCATGGCTGCCCTGGAACTTACTATGTAGACTGGACTGGCCTGGAACTCACAGAGATCCGCCTGCCTCTGCCTCCCAAGCCCTGGGACTAAATGTGTGTGCCATTATGCCCAGCTCTAACATAGGTTTTTAAAATACTGATACTGTTTAAGTCAAGGGAAGCCACTGGAGACATTGAGGCAGGGGGTATTGGAAGAACTGAAAATATAACAAAATACCTACTGGGCAGAGACATAGTTTCCCAATACAATCTCTCCTATGCAAGACAAACTAACCAGGCTCCAAGCGCAGCAGGGAAGCAGCTGAGGATGGTTAGTATCCTTCCCTGTGGCTCTCCTGGCTCTCAGGTTGACTCTGAGCTCAAGGAAGCCAGATGATTTGACCTTTGGAGTTAAAATGATGGGATGGTATTTTTTAACTCCACCCCACCCAGAGCCAGGTATGGAACTATCCTGGTTAGTTTTTTGTCAGTCACTTGAATAAAGCTCAGCTGAGAACAGGCTCCCACCAGGCCAGCCTCTGGGCAAGCCTGTGGAGTGTTTTCTTTTCTGTTTTGTCATTGTGTGTGTTTTATTTTGTTTGAGGAAAGGTCTCTCTTTGAGAGGCTGGCCGTCCTGAAACTCTGTGTAGACCAGGCTAGCCTCCAAACATAGATTTGTCTACCTCTGCCTTGCTTCTGGGGTGATGGAATTAAAGACATCACCCCCACACCCAGCCTGTATGTAGCAGTACACCGCTGCTCAGGCAGCTCAGAAAGAAAGACACCGAGGTATATTCATAAGTCCAAACTGCCAGACCTCAGCAGAGGGAGCCACTGTCCTGGCGAGCGCCAGATCCCATAGTGGAACCCTGAGCATCTGAGTTCAGATATATTTATTCTTTCAGAACTCCTCAGGTAGTCTCCTGATAGCATATGCAGATTATTACCAATCAACATCCCCCTACATAAATCCAACAGCTACAGTCAATACAAAATGCCCTAGACCTAGAATAGCCCCTCACCCAACAGTGCATAAAACAATTTCAAACATAATTAAAAATAAACTTCCCCAACATCTATGGGGCCTTTTCTTGATTAATGATTGATATGGGAGGTCCTAGCCCCCTGAGGGCCACTGCCACCCCTGGGTCTGTGGTTATTGGGTGGTATAAGAAAGTGGGTTGGGCAACCCTTGAGGAGCAAGTCAGGAAGCAGCACCCCTCCATGAATTCAGCTTCACTTCCTGCATCCAGGTTCCTGCTGTGCCTGAGTTCCTTTACTGACTTCCCTCAGTGATATCTGGAAGTGTAAGATGGAATAGCTTTCCTCTCCAACTTCCACCTATGCTCAGGGTGTGTTATCATACTCTAGAAACCTTGACTAAGACAATACCCATGCTCTCATGCTTAACAGCAAGAGCTCTGCCACAGAGCGACATCACTGATCTAAAAATGTGCTTCTTAAGTCTGGATCCAATAGAGAAATTTGACCCACAGTTTGTGTTTATGCCATGGAACAGACTGTTTTTCTCCATAATTCTAGTTATTCTAAACATTCATTCTAAGATTTACCTGCATTTAGTTTGATCTTAAGAGATTTTTTTGTTTGTTTGCTTTTTTTTAACTTTCTTTCCTCCACTAACTCAAGCTATCCAATATACAGAAGTCTATGGCTTCTTTCTTCCTAGGGCAGAGCAGTGGTTGCTGTTTGGATTATAAAACAAATCTGATGAACATAGAGGTGCATGTCCAGTCTCAGTACTTGGGAGGTAAAGATAGGCAGATCTTTGTGTTTGAGGCTAGCTTGGTGTACAGAACCAGTTTCAGGGCAGCCAGGGCTCCATAGAGAAACCCTGTCTTGAAAAACAAACAAAACCAAAAATCAATGCTTCAACATTAAAGAGTTTGAGATTTTTTTTTTTGACATGAACATTTATTTGCGCGTACATAGATTATTGAAGGATGGAATCCAAGAATTCAGTTTTGAAGCATTTCAAGTTTTAGGTTTCAGGTGTAGGGATGCTCAACCTGCATTCAGTAATCTCACACTTTGGCTTTATTTAACCAATCTTACCTACTCCATCTAAGATTAGACTTGTAATCTGATTGATTTAAAAGTACGTTGGAAAACATCTCTAACTGTGATGTGCATCCAGAAGCACTCATTTCTGAGAGGGTCTTTAAACAAATAGGTGCTAGAAAGCATTTGGGTGAAGCATTTGATTATCAGACTGAAAGTTAAGGCAGCTAGCCTGGGTTCTGTCCTCCGTACCACATGAACCAGGCAAGGTAGCCCACAACTACACTAGGAAGTTCAAGGTCATTCTTGGCTATAGAGTTCCGTCTGGGATGTGAAACCATGTCTTTAAAAAAAAAATCACTTCTATCATTGCTAGAAAGATGTGAAGTTGTACAAGTTCCTTTCATTTCTGAGGCTGTATGTCTAACGTACATATAGAAGTGACCAAAGAAGCAAACTGTACAGATCTTAGGAAATGTTTCCCTGTTTTTAACATGTTGTGGAACATACAGGTGAAGGATGACAGAGTCTTCTGCATTTGTTGTGGGCCTGGGCTTTTTTGGCCTTTTGTTTTAAGGGGTTAATTCAGGTAAAGAGAAATGACAGCTGCTGCACAGTGGTGCGCACGCCTTTAATCTCAGCACTCAGGAGGCAGAGGCAGGTGGATCTCTGCATTGGAGGCCAATCTGGTCTACAGAGTGAGTTCCAGGACACCCAGGGCTACAACAGAGAAACCCTGCTTCAAAAAAAAAAAAATATCAAAACAAGTGATCAAATAAATAATGGATAAATAAATGAGGTGGAGACCACAACCTAGAAAATTCTATGAACTTGTGTGTGTGGTGTGTGTGTGGCGTGTGTGTGGCGTGTGTGTGGCGTGTGTGTGGCGTGTGTGTGGCGTGTGTGTGGCGTGTGTGTGGCGTGTGGCGTGTGTGTGTGTGTGTGTGGCGTGTGTGTGGCGTGTGTGTGTGTGTGTGTGTGTGTGTGTGTGTGTGTGTGTGTGTGTGTGTGTGTGTGTGTGTGTGTGTTTGAAACACGGTCTCACTATATAGCCTTAGCTGGCCAGAAATTTCACTGTGCAAATCATGCTGGCCTTCAAACCACAGAGATCTACCTTCGTCTGCCCCTAAGTGCTATGGGTCATCATGCCCAGCAAAGCCAGTCATTTCGAAGGGTCTGATGGTTTTGATTTTTAAATAGTATCCCTGTCAAGAATCTGCCTTTAAAAACAAATGGCTATCAGGAGGCTTCACCAGCTACTGAGTATAACTACACTGAATCACAACTCTGCTCAGAACTCATCCTGATGTGTAACACTAGATTGGCTTCTGTTGTACGATTATCCACAACTGTGTGTGGGAAAGCATGTAAGCATAGAAGGATATCAGTTTTCACTAGTAGCTCTTAAGTAAATGGGAGAATTCTGAAGGAATCATGGTTGAAATGTGTTGGCAGACTGATAGTGGCAATGGTCGGACTCCATCTTTTGAAAGTAAGTTAACAGATTCATCTACCTTTCCCCATGTATGTCCTTTTGGGGAATTACAGTTTTTGAACACATGACTTTCCTTGGTTACAAATTCCTGATGTTAAACTAGTGAGAATTCTTGATTAGTCGAATAATTTGTGTTTAAACTACTTTGTTTAATGTTTTCTGATTTGTAAACCAAATGCACCAGACAGATCACCTTCAGAGACAGGAACATCCACAGAACTTCTAGTGAATCCTCGCTGTAGATTTCCCCCACAGCTTTGAGTCTGATTCCACTTCAGGTTAGGAAGTGTAGAGAAACCCTAATATCGGTAATTAGCTGAGGGCTGAAAGGACTCGGTGCACAGATGTGATGTTTCACAGAACTCTCTGAGCTAAGGAGTATTTATTTCCCTTTAACTTTACCAAAACATCAGGTAAAAACATAATACAATGCTACTTAAAACAACACTTCTATTATTCTCAAGTGAGGGCAGATCTAACATTAAATTACCCTGTATTGATAATCGGAGAATAAACGATTGCAGAACTGCTCCCATTTTGACTGAATCTCTTTGCTTGATCAGGACTATAGAGCAGTGTAACCAAAAATTTTTATTAAAAGAGACCCTTTGCAGTCGAGTGCTCTAATTAACGGCCGGCTATTATTACTCCACTAGAGCATTTTAAATAAAAGCTCCCATTGTCTCCATTCTAGTGGATTTTGAAACAGTGAAAAGCAGAACTGATTTTCAGTAGGGACCGTGGCTCCAGCACCACCTGTGGTCCTTAACCACCCCCACCCCACCCCCACCCCCACCCCCTCCACCCCCACCCCCACCCCTGTCCAGCAGCACAGCCAATCACGGCATCAACAGCATTTTTCTTAGCCAGGAGGTCTTAAGAGTTGATCAAATTTAAAAAGGCACACAAACTGCCTGAAGGTGTGCGGCCACGTTGTGTGATGGATGCAGCCTGCGCTGCAGAGCAGGACACCATGGCTGCGGAGTGCTGGCAAGGCCCGGCGGGATGTACATTTTGGGAGTTTTAGATATGGCAAAGAAATGGTGTGACTGTCCTGACAGGGAGGTAGGTGCTCACGAGCAGGGAGGTGCCAGTCAAGCAAAAAGCAGTAAAATGGGCAGTGTGGGTGCAGCTGGGAAGTTCGTCTCGTTCTGATTGGGGTGCTCTGTCCCACAGAAGGTAGTTCCTGTTTCACAGACAGTCCCAGGTGCCACCATTCTGAGAAGACCTGTCGTTTCAGCATTATATTTTAACTGTGTTTTATAACAACCAGTTACATTTCAGAGTCCTGCTCTGAGTAGAAACACGTAATGAGCTGGCCACAATGGCAGCCTGAGATCTGAGATGAAATCGGGGTGATGGGAGAAAGTGGAATTTATCACCTCAATGGGAATTCAACGAGTCAAAACGCCAAATGGCCAAATCATTACACTTCCTGTAAACCTAGGAAAGAAAAACAGCCCATCACCCCCCGCCCCGCCCCCCATACCCTTGCTCAAACTGTTTTTGGTTAATAAGGAAATGGGAGTAAAATATTTTATTGAGCCTAAATATAGGCTTTTCATATATTAAAAGAGAATCTATTTACAACTGATTTGTTACTAAATAAAATCTTGGATGAACACTTTTCATTACTAAAAAGGTAAGAGAACAATAAACACGGGAAATATAAATGAATAAAGAGTCAGGCTGCTCTGGGGGCTATAAATAGCACCCCCAGCTCGGCTGCTATTCTTAGCAAGAAGGAACAAAAGAAGGTGTCCCAAAATAGAAAGGCAAGCACATCTCCCTGAGCCTTGGATTCCAAGGCATAAAAAAACTCTCGAGCAAACCTGTGGCTTCAGGGGGTTAATTGATCTTTGAAAAGGACATTTCCATGCTGTCACTTTGCCAAGGAAATTCTTTTCCTGGCATGTTTGTAAAATTGGCGGGCTGATGTTTCCTCTGGGTGACACAAGGTGTGATGAAGAATTTTATCTTTACTTCCTTACTAAAAGCAGCTCGGGTGGGCTTGCTTTTTTGTTAACTTATTTGGTTATTATCAGATGTTGGGCAGTTGACAGTGTTAGCAAGGGCACATAATAGACAGGCCTGGCCGGTTCTTACATTTCAGCTGGCCTTGGTAAAAACATTCACGAATATAGGCACTGTGTGCCGGCCTACACCTTCCGTCCCAATACACCTTACCCAGAACCAGGAGTTGAGGGTTCTGTTGAAGCTGTTCTCTATTGAGGCTAGCCTGCTCTACATAGCTAGTTTCAGGATAGCCAAGGCTACATAGTGGCTTTGTTTTTGTTTTCTTCTGAGGTACAGTTTTCAAATGAACTAGTGTAACAGACTACACAGATTTCCCTGACATGATAGGCACAAAGCTGAGCTGCAAAAATGCAAGGTAAATAGAAATGCCAGGCCTTTGCCCATGTGGGGCTAGAAAATCAAGACTTGTGAAGAATGTCTCAAAAGTAGCCATATACAAGGGTCATGGGACCAATGGCATTCTGGAAACCATAAACAATCTATGCTTATTCTGATATTGTCCCATGTATGGTGGTAATTTAAGAATGTAACACATATATTACTTTTATCTCTTTTTTTTTGGAAAACATGTTATTGCTGGGGATGGCGGCGCACACCTTTAATCCCAGCCCTAGGGAGGCAGAGGCAGAACGATCTCTGAGTTTGAGGCCACCCTCATCTACAGAGTGAGTTCCAGTACAGCCAGGACCAAACCTGGGTCCTGTTGTTAACAGGCAAAACCTTCTTGCCATCCTTTCTCCCATTCTGTCATATATGCATATGTATGTATATGTGTGTGTGTGTGTATATATATATATATATATATATATATATATATATATATATATAGGAAAGATTCACATAGACTACTTTAAAATTCTAATCCTAATTTCTGATTTTTTTTTAAATTAATTTATTTTCTTTTTTGACAAACTAATCATAACCATGATTATTTGAGAATCAATTCTTGCACTGAAGGTAAAAGTAACAGATTTCAAGTACTTTGAAAAAAAAATTGATATGAAGCAATATCAAATTAAAACACACAAATGAATAAAAACCCTAAAATACATTTTCTATGAGTAGCAGTGAAATCTGAATGATTATCCTGAAATATATTGGTGAGTTTCAGCATGTGGAATTCTGTAACAGTTAGAAATCTATATTACTATTCATAAACTATGGGTACTCTGGTAAAGGTCATTTTCTAGGTAAAATAAGTCATAGAATTATTTCTCAGCAGAAGGTTGTCATTGCCCCTATCTGTAGCCTGTCAGTTTAGTTTACTTTTCATTTAGAGTTCAAGTCAACAAGATATATTTTTGTCCTCATGGGTTACGTATGTATACATGTTCGCATGTTTAGAGCACACACATGTGAGATTGCAGGCGTGTGCGTATGCTTGCAAAGACCTGAGGTTGTGAAGACAGCAGAAGTATTCTTGGTCACTCTCCATGATATTCATTGAGGCAGGGTCTTTTATTTTTTTGAACTCAGAGCTCACTTTTTAAGCTAGACATTCTAGCCAGCTTGCTCCAGGCATCCACATCTCTTCTTGAGTGTTGAAATTATAGGTGGGTTGCGATCACACCCAGCGTTTATGTGGGTTCTGAGTATCTTAACACCAACCAGGCCTCAGTCCTGTACACCAAAATGGTTTTGGTGTGTTCGCTTGCTTTTGGTTATGAGCCTAGCCTTTTGTTTTGTTTTTGAGACAGGGTCTCTCTTACATATCCCTGGGTGTTCTGGAACTCACAGAGATCAGCCTGCCACTGCCTCCCAAGTATTGAGATCAAAGACATGCAGCACCAGGCCCTGCTGTATAGCAAGTGTTTTGACCACTGGTGTCAACAAATATTTCTTCAGTGTCCGCTGGAGTCATGCCAAAGAGGGAAATAATATCGAACCGTATTTTATCCAATATGTCTTTATAAAATGAAACACACACACACACACACACACTCACACACACACAAAGTCAGATGTTGATTGCATAATCCATTTGACATTTTCATTAAGAGGTGAGCCCATTTTTAAGCAAGAAAGGAGACAAGGTTCTAGCTTCAGCAACAGGCAGATTACCTTGGAATATGTATTCGTTTAGAATTTCTATTGTGAACAACTTTTGTTTCCAGTGTGGTTTTGGTAACAATCGAATGCCACACAGGGAAAAGGTGAAGTACAGCAGAATCTGCCTACTGCACGTTGCCAATGACAGCCTAGCCCAGTGTCACCGTGTAACACAGTTGCAGCTGCAAAAGCAGAAATTTCAGTAGATTTTTGCCCCAGTCCTTTGAACACAGGGGCTGAGGTGAGGGTATTCTGGTCAGGAGTCTTTATTAGCATCCCATTGCCAGATTTTCAGATATTTATAAGCACAACAGTATAAATTTAGGAAAAAAATAATAAAAGAGCATATAAGAGGTCTTATTTGATTTGATACTTTTTCTTTCTGTTAAGAAACAATAGTGTTTATTATCACATTAGCTTAGAAATTCCTTGGTATTCAGTTTTCAATTTTAGCAAGAAACTAACTGTACTAACATCTTTAAACTGCAGACCAATTTTAAGTTGAGGTTGGGTGAGGAAGTTATATGAAGATTGAACAGGGACCTCAATCCAAGGACATAACAGACAAGAAACATTTTTTTTCCCTCCCTTCTCTTCAGAAGTAGTCTTCCGCATGGTTTAATGTGCTAACATAACCCTGTTCCAATATTTCAAAAGATACAGAACTTCCCAGCATGATGATAAAGTTTTCCTGTGTTCCAATAATAAAACCTCGTCGTACCAGCGATTTCCAGTTCCTTTGTGGCTCAGCGATTTGTGAAGACCAGCTAACTCCGAAGCGCGCCGCCACAGTATCAGTGTGGGAGTCGGAAACAGATGTTCGTGGGACAATGCCATTTGTTGCCGCTGTCGATACTCTGTGGCAGCTTTCCCAAATGAAATTGTTTGTGGGTGGAAAAGAATGTAAGCAGTGATTCATGCCCAGGATTTTTTTTTTTTTCTGGAGTCTGACCATATTTGTTTAAATCATAGATCAGTACACACTGGTGGATTAAAAGTCTCAGAGAACTTAGGCTAGACTGTCTTCCTTTTTGTAGAAGGACTATTTCAAGAGGTTACTGAAAATGTTAAATGCCTTTGGTTCCTTTCTGGAATTTCTGATAGCAATTGACATTTCTTCAGGCGCAGTATTTTAGACTGGACATTTTAGTGTTTCATTTACTTGGCAGAGTTTCCACTAAATGCGATGCTTGCTCAACATTTTTGCTAATAATTTGAAAGCAGAGACAAATGAGAACAGCGAAGCATGAAGTGGAAACGCAGCAGGATCTCGCCTGCGTTACACAGGAGGGTTTTCCTCTGAAGTTTAGATGTTCACAGGGACATTTAAAGTACGCCTGAATAAAGTAGATACGACGAAGAGAACCCCAAATTAGGCACACCTCACCTGCCACAGGGTGCATAGAAACACATTTTTCTCAGGAAGAAAACTTCGAGTTCTAGGACATATTTGTTATAAAATTAATTTTATACAAACTAATTTTAATCCAAAGACAAAGGACTTCTTTGAACATTTATTCACAGGTACAGATGATGCTTGGGGCTGCGATCGTTTCAGTGCTTTAATATGCTTTTTAAAACATATGTATTTCTCATAATTAGGTTTCTGCATCACAGAGAAATTATTTTAAGGGACATCAAACAAAGTCCAACATTTAAACAATAGCTGATGGAAAGATTGATACCATGTGTAGTAGAAGAGGCCTGGATTGGAGGCAGGATTCTGGAATCCTACCAACAGCTCTCACTAGCTATTGTTCTAAATAGTGATCACGGGGTTCCCTCTTTTCGCATCTGCCAGTGCCTCGGGCACTCTTCCTTATTCTTATAGTTTTTATTCTGGCTTGATAATTTAAGGTGTTTTTTAGTCAGAGGCAGGCAGATCTCTGGGTCTGAAGCTAGCCTGGTCTTCATAGTTCCAGGACAGCCCTGGTTACGTAATGAAACCCTGTCTCAGACACAGAAAACAATCGTTTGAGGCTTCAAATCCTGTTGTATATGAATAACTGTTAATATTCCTTGGGATCACAGACACCTCTAAATTCCGGGTCGAAGTTATTATTAATTTTTGCAGGGAAAAAAAATGTGTTGACTGATAAATCTGCATGCAATTCTAGAATGTCATTGACCTGGGAAACTCAGAGATAATTACAGAGAGGAATCCTGTGGCTGGCTAAAGAAGGCTGGTGTTTTCCTGTTTTTTGATGACTCGAGTAGGCATTTCAAATTTGTCTAAACCTTTCCAGAACTTACTCTCTTGGATAGTGCTGTGGTCAAACCTTGGGCCTCATGTGTGTTTTACAAGTACTCTACCACTGAGCTATGCCCTCAATCCCAAAAGTTTCAGTTATTTTAAAATTAAGTTTAATATTGTGTGTGTACGAGGGGTGTGTGTGAGTGCGCACACACACACATGTGCGTGCCAGTGCCACAGGGAGTGGTTCTCTCCTTCCCCCATGGAATCTGGGTTGGATTCAGGTTGTTGGGTTTGTATGGACAATACCTATTGACCCGTTTTACCTAGCCATTTATGTGTAATTTTTAAACGTCGAGTTGATTATTCCACACATGCACGTGATGTTTGAGGATCAAATCAGAGAGAGCTTTCTAATTAAAAACTGACATTTCAGTCTGGCCATGGTAGTGCACAACCTTGGTCTTCCTCTTTAGTAGACCAAGACAGAAGGATAGCTACAAGTTCCAGTCCAGCTGGGGTTACAAATGTCTCTCTCTCTCTCAAAATTAGTAACAATGATGCCACAAACCAACCAACCAAAAGGCTCCATTTTCATCCACTGACATTTCTACATTAGAAATTTGTAAGTAGTAACCACATGCTTGAGGAAGGAGAAAGTATTCTACAGTAGTGGGATACCACATCTTGTAAAAGGCACTCCCCCAGAGCCCAAGTCCTTGTGGTAGAGCAAGAAAGGGTAAACGGAGGTAGGCGTGGCCTCCAACCTGAGAGTTAAGACTTGGTCCTGTTGTTTTGTTTTGTTTTGTTTCTGTTTTAGTTCTTTGCTTTTTGTGTAGCCTGGCTGTCCTGGAACTCTATAGAGCTGCCTTGAGCTCACAGAGATCCACCTGTCTCTGCTGGGGTTAACGTCGTGCACCACAACTGTCCAGCTCTGGTTTTGCTTTTATATCAAGTTTTTATTTTTTAAACTTAATCTGCCTCCAGAAGTGTGGGGGGGCGGGCTCCCTAGAGCAGCCAGTAGAGTGTTTCAATCCCTTGAAGCTGGATTTATAGGGAGTTGTGAGCTACCCTTTATGGGTGCTAAGATCTTTGGGATGGCCAGTATATCCTTAACCTCTTAACCACAGAACCCATCTCCTAACCCATGCCGTAGCTATTTTTAATTAGGAAGAGAATGCAAATGAAGTGCTCCCACCAATGAGACCATGGCTTAGGGAGGACTAATCCAAGGACCTTTGAAAGTACCCAACAGCCAATACTTTAGCACCAAGTGACTGGGAAACTCATTATTTAAGTAATGAGTATAAATCAGCAGTCAGTATTCATATTTAAGATATTTACACTGATGATTTCCTTCTGATATATTAACCTCATCTGGAGAACACTCTACATAATACATGATTTCATTACATCCTTTAGTTTTCCTTTTTAATACTGTTAGACATAATATATAGTAGACAATACATATAAAAATAGCTAATTCCAGGTTTTTGTTTGTTTGTTTGTTTGGCTGGTTAGTTTTTTAAGGCACGGTTTCTCTGCAGCCCTGACTGTCCTGGAACTCACTCTGTAGAACTGGCTGTCCTTGAACCCAGAGATCCACCTGCTCTTGCCTCCCGAGTGCTAGGATTAAAAGGCATGCAGCACTCCTGCCCAGCTGTAATTCCATTTTTAATTAAAGGTCTGGTTATGTAGCCCAGGTTAGCTGGGATTGCCACATGTACCCCCACCTGGCTCTGTGATTCATTTTAACCAATAAGTGTAAGTTTCAAAATAAATAAACCAGTTCTTTGACCTAAGAAAAATAGAAGCGATACTAAAACTTTCTTTGGACAGTCTGACTGGGTTTTAGTACTAGAGCTAAAGTAGTCTTCAAGAACCCATTGTGACATTTTTCACATTGTCTCATTTTCTCTTTTAAGGGCAAATGGATGTATCTTACCGCAGCTTCTGCAGCCACTGTCAGGAGCAGTCAAAAGGGCAGAAATTCTAATCCTGATTCGGCAGGAAAGGCCCTAGTTCTACTTGACAGAAATGATTTCAATTAGGGAATCCCTGGCCCACCTTTCCAGTTTCACTGGAACAAATGTTGTAGGCACAGGGGGACACCCTTGGACACCAGATAACCTGCTCAGCGTGTGGGGTGCAGTTACTTAGAACGCTCTGAATCCCATCTTTGATCCCGGGCGATATTTTTCTCTGTTATGTCACAGAGGTCACCTGGCTCATGTGTGACAAACTGCCTGCATAAGTCACGGTGCCACTGGCAGAGATTTGTAACCATGCCCCTGGTCCATTGCCTTTGAGTTATTTCACAGGCCTACTGCTTTACATTTACACTCTGTCGGAAGATGAACAGGGGACGGGAGTAAAATCAAGGGCAGGGGCTCATCCTGAAGGACAAGGGGGAACAGGTGGAAGGTTAATGGTCCTGGAGCGATTCCACCAGCCTCTCAGGCTTGATATATGGGCCTCAGGCCGAAAACGGGCATTGGCTTTCAAAGATATATTATTTCATTTGAGGAGAGGCACTCTGGAGTTCTTGCATTTGTCTCCTGATAGATGACCCTCTGTCCACAATTGGTTATGGCGTGTGAGTTTTCCTTGGGCCTGCTCCCCTACATAAAAATTTTGCTGAGCCCTCCAACCTCTGCTTGCGTTTAGGAACCAGGAGTATGAGTTCCTTGGCAGGCCGTTGGAATTTCGTTGTTATTTGAGTAGTTCTTTTTGGAAGCACGAGGCAAAGTGAAAGACAGTTCTGTTCATTCACATGTAACTGGATAAGGGTAGCCTAGCACGGAGAACCAAACATGGGGATCCGTGTCAGGAGATGAGCTTTCCATCTCAAATTCAGCCTTTCAGATTCCAAAGGTTGCTCGCTTAAAACATAGGTATCAGTCAAAAGGCTGTAGGCATTGCCCCTAAGCTCTGAACCCATGCCTTACTCTTTAAAAAAGACTCTTTCCAAAACTTGAAAGTGTTTTGGAGGAAGGGTGCTTAATTTTCCTAATAAACCAGCTACGCGCAGTGCTCTTCCCAAATATGTCTAATGGCTGAAATGCTACACAAATGAATTGAGCTGAATCAGCCAGTATATTAATGGTCACTGTTGTCTGAATTAACCTCTGTCTCTCAAAAGTTATGCTTCAGAAGTATAAGGCTGTTAAAAAAAATCACACACCTGAGGCTCCCAGGGTTCATAGGGTTAATATTCATGAAAATATTTGGAATTCTAATAGGCTTCAATTTATAGTATATTGAAATTAATTATTAACCTAGCTTGGGGTGTGTACACATGAAGTCTTTGACTTTATAATGCCTGATAACTGCTATACTAGCCTTCCCCAAGATAATTCTTATTTTTATGGCAGCATTAAGGGAAAATGAGCTCTATAAACTCACTAGCTAAACAAAAGCTGGTTTTTCTTTTCAGTACTTTTCGTGTTACACTGCCCTTATGTCTTGAGTTCCCACATCGCCGTGTGAAGTATCAATTCTGTTCGAGGACATTTTTATCCTGAGCAGCTTGGTCAGAAACAAATTCTTCACAGGGAAAAACTTCCCATTTTCCACTATCATTGTGGACCCATCAGTACATAACTTTATGAGGTAATCATAGACAGACGTGATAACGAGGAGCAATACGAACTGTTTCTTGAATGAGTGGGACTGCTGCACAACAAATTATCAATACTTTGTAAGAAACCTTTATCACAATCATTATGCATATAAAATCAAGACCAAGGCTCTGGAAGCAACTCCAAGGGAGCAAGGTAGTCCGGCACGTTCTAGCCTCTGGCTCCATTCTTAGCACTAGGGGAAGAAAAAAATCAGGCCCGGTTTTTCAGCAGGATGAGACAGCATCGGGCTATTGGTTTCTTCATTGTTCTGTTTTTTTGTTTTTTTTTTTTCCTCTGTAACATTGCCAATTAGGGGTTACTTTGGAAGCTGGAAGGCTGGAGAAGCAGACTTAGTAATCATGGGGAGTGGGGTGAGTGGGGGGTGAGGAGATGGAATATGTTCTAAATGAAAGATTCCAAATCCCAAATTGTGCAGAGTTGAGCCAGGGGTTCTGGAACTCAAGCGCCTATGCTACCACTTGTTGCTAGGATATGTTTCTCAAAGGCTAATAGGACGACACACCACTGATTCAGAGTACCACAGATAACATTCTCACAGCAGAAAAGGACATCCCAAACCCGCACAGCCACACTGTCCAGTCACAGCAAACCCTGGGTTTATGTTGGCCTGCTTTTGGCTAATTACCTAAAGCTTCCTTTGACTTGTTTGAAAAATTACCCATTTCATTTCCGCCATGTTCACTGTCCCACATGGTAGTAGTTTTGGTTAGTAGATTCTAGTCCTGTGGGTTAGGCCCACTCTTCAGGCAGATAAAACAGAAGAAACCCACACAGCTAGCTAAAAAGGAAGTCCATGGAGCGTTAGTAACGCCACTGTCCCTACATCTGCCAGACTCCCAGCTCAGATGGACACCTCCCTAAGCTGATCCATAGCAAGCAAACAGTCGCAAACAGTCTCTTAATTGCTCATTTGCAGTTGAGACAAAATGCTAAATGCAACGGGATGTCAAAGCCAGTGGATCTTCATTGAAAAATGAGATCTTAATACACATAGCTGCTTATTACTGCAAAATTAGAATAACAAACGCACCCAGCATGAAGCCAACATAAACTTGCCTGAATTTTATTCAACCCGAGACCCAGTCAGCCTTCTTGTCTCTAACAGCAATAGACTAGGCAGACTTCACACTCTGTTTGTTATTCTATACTGTTCATTTAATGATATATTTAGGTCTCCATCACGCTTTGTATTTTTACACGTAATTACCCATATTAAAAAAACACTCATTAGTGTTCTGTTCCACTGACTTAATTATCCCCCTTAATTAAATCTTGACTAACTGTGGGTCACCACGGTGTCAGTGGGATTTGTCACTGTTTGTCAGCAGGTGTCTGGTTGCATCTATTACTGGTTTTCCTATGGCTTGAATCTATTGAAGAATCCTCCCCCACCCCCACCTCCGCCAGAGAGCTCTCATTGGAGGGAAGGAACAGCACATATGTGACAGGCTCCCCTAAAGCATGTGTTTGCAGAAGGAAATTTTTGTTTTTCATTTGTCTGGAAATTTTTCTTGGATTAGGAGAAAAATGATGAACACAGAATGGAACATAACATGTACTTTAAAAAAATCCAGGGCTTCACTGTAGACCTGACTGACCTGGAACTTGTTATGTAGACCAAGTAACTGTAAAGTCACAGAGAGATGAGCCTGCCCTCTGCCTGCTGAGTGCTGGGATCAAAGACTTGCACCACATTTACATTCTAAACATTATCATCATGTGTGTGTGTGTGTGTGTGTGTGTGTATACATATACATAACTTATACATATACTTATACACATATATAACATATGAGGAGGAACAACAAAAAAGATTGTCCTCTCTTCTTAGTGGTGGTTTGAGCATCACATCGGTTGCTACCCTAAATATCTATACGGTGACTGGATGTGCAGCACAGTGATAGAATCCTTGCCTTGCAGATAGAAGCCCTTGGTTCAAACCCTGGCACTGCATAGAACATGAATAGTGGCACACTCCTGTTATCCACACACTTGGGAGAAGGAGATAAGATCAGAAGTTCTAGTTCATCCCACATAGTGAACATGAGGTTACCTGAGCTATATACGAACAAACCCTTACTCCCACATGACAAAAGGACTCAAACTGGAAGAAAAAAAAAAAGTCTCAAAAGAGTGTGTCTGCTGTGCATTCAAGTGAATTCATTACTTGGAAGGTCTTACAAGTGTGCCTGCTTTGGCTTTCCATTTTAAAGCAGAGTGATTTGCACTCATGGTTTTAACGCATTACTTCAGGGAGACATAATTCCCAAGTTTATGTGTGTAATAGGCGTCTAATGTTGATCTGAATAATTGATTAGTCCAGCCAGTCCTTTGTCATTAGTTGTCATCTTCCAAACATAACCCCTCAAAACATTGCCTCTGCACCTAAAAAGGCTTTGCATTTATTAATGGATTTTTGCTTTTACAATTTTTACTGTTGCAATAATAGTGATTAAGCCCAAGGCTTCAGGTAGGGAAGGACTCTATCATACCAAATAGCTATATTTCTAGCCTTAATTTTTATTTTATTTTGGATTACAATCATTTATTTATATAGGAGGGGTAGGGGAAAACTCATGTCATAATTAGTTTGGATGTGGAAGGCAGAGATTGCTTATGAAAGTTGGTTCTTTTCTACCACCACACAGGCACGGGGATGTAATGAAGCTTGTCAGCCTTGACAGCATACCTTTATGCACTGAGCCATCCCATCATCCCTTTAGTGGGTTTTGGTTGGTTGGTTTCTGTTATTGTATGTTTTGCAAAGCAGGTTTTTCTGTGTAGCCTTTGCTATCCTGGAACTAAATTTTAGACCAGATCTGTCTGCCGTTCCCTCTGCCTCCTGAGTGCTAGGATTAAAGGTGTGCACCAACACCCCTGACCATTCTAACATATGCTTGTAAAATACTAAACTCACGTCGCTTACCTCTAAGAATTTGAGCCTGGAAGATTTTGGAATATTGGAATATTAATTTTGAAAAAATGTATTTATTTTCATTTTTAGATAAGTCTTTTTTTGTTTTGGTTTGGTTTTGGTTTTTTGTTGTTGTTTTGTTTTGTTTTGCTTATTAGAACTCAGATTTCTAATAGTTTACATGAGACAGTAGGTATCAGGTAATCAATGAACAATATAAAATAGTATTTCAACCTCATTAGCATTTTGGAAACAATTGCACATTTGTTGATTTGCCCACAAATACAGTATGGACAAAATAAGAAGATACTTTAAAAGTTCGACTTAATTGTATTTCTGAAATACAAAGCAATTCATCTCATTTTGAAAAATCAATTGCCGTTGCCTGGTTTTGGCGAGTGACAAAAATTCTCACTTGTTATCCAGGTGATTTTCTTGTTGAGACAAAGTTTCTATGAAACCCTGGGTATCCTGGAGCTCACTATGTAGATCAGGCTGGCCTGAAACTCAGAGATAGATCCACCTGTCCCTGCCGTCTGAATGCTGGCATTAAAGGGTTGCTCCATTGGTTAATTCTCAATACACCAGTTATTTGAGGTTTCCCACATTCTCTTACAGCATCGAAGAAACCTGTAAGTTAAGTATTAGAATGTACATGGATTTTTAACCAGTTCAAATGATGAAATAAGGAAAAAAAAACTATCAATGCATTTCAGGGATTCCAGGAGCCTCTCATTGTTACTGGATCAGGACAATTGAGCCTTGTGAGTATCACAAAGCAGCGAGTGCATATTTCCTTCCATATTGTAGTTTAATGACCATTGGTTTGACCAGATATTCTTCTTTCATTTGTTTAGGTTTTTCTTTTCTTTTCTCTTCTTTTTTTTTTGAGATGGTCTCAGGCTGGCCTCAAGTTGGCTAGGTAGCCAAGGCTAGCCTTGAATTCCCAATCCTCCAGCTTCTAACTTCCAAATGCTGGGGTTACAGAGAGGCATAACCATGTCTGGCTTGGCCATGTATTCCTCAGGATCCATCTCATTTTATAAACATCGGGCATCAGAGTTGTATTTGGGTAATAATGTTTTTGAGCCTGGAAATTGCACAAGAGAAGCCTAGACCCAACCTGTGCTTTGAAGAACACATTTAATCCCTATTAGCAACTGTGAGTCTTTATTTTACATAATTGTGCCAAAGGAATTAAAGCCTTCTCTAAGTTGACAAATAGCCTAATCTATATGAGGCTAGACAGTAGATGTGCCTACTCCCTCTGCTAAACCTTAAAACACCCTGTGATGTGGATGTCCCATTGCGGTCAGTCTGAGGAGTCAAAGTGCTTTTCCTGCCCATGCTCAGGAGTTGTTTTAATAGCTTGTGTTCTATTCTTGGTTGGTTTGGGTTGGTTGGTGTTTGTATGTTTATTTCTTCGCTAGAGACAGGGTCTTGACATGTGGACCCGATTGGTCTCTGTAACCCTCCTATTTCAGCCTGTCAAGTGCTGGAATGTCAGGCATGTGCCACTGTGCCTGGCCACTGTGCCTCGTATTAGTGTTGTTTTCTGCAGGTCAAGGTCTAAGGAAACAAAAGACAAAACAATGCTTTCAGGAGAAATATTTTGTGCGTGTTTGGGGGTGGTGTTCATTAGTGCGTGCACACTGACATGGGTGTAGTCGGTTCTCTCTGCCTTGTTGAGACGTCTCTCTTGTTAGCTAGCTGGTCCAGGTTGCTCTAGGATGCTGAGGTTGCAAATGTCTACAACTGCACCTAGCTCGTTTATTTATTTTTTTAATAAGTTTTTAAAATGTCAGCTTTAGGGATCGAACTCGTGGTCAGTCTTTCAAGGCAAGCATCTTGCCCACCGAACAATTTCGTTAGACGCCAAACAAGTTTTTTTTAAGGATAAACACCTATTTTGTTTTGCTTCATTTTGTTTTTCAAACAGGGTTTCTCTGTATAGCCCCGGCTGTCCTGGAACTCAGAGACTGCCTGCCTCTGTCTCCAGAGTGCTAGCAATAAAGGTGTTTGCCACCACAGAAACACCCAGTTTACAACTTAAAAGTGATCCCATTACAGAGAGATAGAAATATAAGAATGGGCAATGGAGGGTTTTTTATTATGCTTATTTACTCGTTATGCACACGTGCATGTGTGTGTGTGTGTGTGTGTGTGTGTGCATGCACGTGTGCCATGGTGCTCATAGCAAGGTGCAACAAATCAGTTTCTACGAATTAGGCTTGTCATTCTTGGGGGATAATCACCTTACCCAACTGAGCCACCTAAACAATGTATTTTCAAGTCAATAGACTCTGAATATTTTTCCATTTCCCAGGTTTAATTCTGTCTGGTGTAAACCTCAGAATTGTCTCTTACATCTATGAAATAGCAAGTTATATTATGCAACTTCCTTGGCCGGGCATTAATATCTTTGCAGTCAGCTCTCTGGTTTAGTTGATCACATAAGAGCAGTAAACATTTCTGGTGTAACAAAAATGAGTTTGGGTTACAGTATAGGGACAGGTTTTCTGGCCACAAAATAACAATGTGGCTAGACGCCACTAAAGTATAATCTATATATGATAAAATTTAGATCATAGGATTCATTCAGAGAGGGATGCTCAAACTTGAAGATGAGAGTTAGGTAGAGGGCCCAGAGTGGCCCCCAAGAGGACCCAAGATAGTATCCCCAGTCCATAAAAAAATCCTTCCACCTGGGTGTAGTGGGAGAGGACCTTGGGGTGGGAATGGCCCCATCCTTCCTTTCCTAGTTGCAGGTTATTAACTTAGCTGTTTGCAAGCTGTTTCCTCTGCTGTAAAACATGCTGTTAACCTCTTTCAGAGATCTTACTGAGGATTAAATGACTTAACACAAATCATGTTCCCGGTAGATAGTATATATTCAAGAGACATCAATTTTATCCGAGCCTAAAGGTTTCTGGTGTTGTATTTGATCTGCTCAATGAATGCTTGATGTTGGGTTGAGCTGATTCTCTTCTGTCATACATATCAGAGGGCTTCTGTTTGGAGATTGGGTGTGTTTAGAGTCTAAGTCACACATATGGCATCTATTTGTCTGGAGGACAGGATGGTGGAGGACGTGGAGTTTTTACTAAGGAGCAGGTGTGTATCTGTCTACCTATCCAGCAGTGAAGATACTGAACCTCTGCTTCGAAGGGGGGGGAGAAAATGAGAGGAGCCCCCAGAGCACAATAAGATTCGTTTATTGTTAAGAGCCTTTTAGCCTTTCTTTTATTAGTATGCCAAACAAGTCTTATTTATGCCAAATAATTAAGTCTATTATTAATGGAAAGGCATGAGGGCGGGGAGAGAATGAGTTCCGGAAACTTTTTTAGAACCGAAAAGCTCACTAATTACCTTACAATATGGAAGTGGATTCAATAATAGAAGTCCCGTAAAGGAGGATCACATCTAAGCAAACTTCAGCCTTTTTTTTTTTTTCTCTTCTGTAACCCTGACCTAGGTTAAAATTGGGGACACACAAAGAATTTTTAGTCTCTGAGGTAACTGACCAAGTGGCCTCTGTCTTCCTGAAGCAGCCTTTGGAACTGTTAGCTAGACCCTCCTTTAGCCGCCCAGCATCTCTGTGTTCCCGTACTCCACACAACGCATTCTTGCCAGCGGTTAACCCTACTTTTGTGATATGATCATAGCGTTCACAGCATTTCATTGCACATACAGAAAAATCTAAAACACCCCAACCAGGCAGCACACCATCAGTTTCTTCCAGCCCGTCCTTCCCCCCCAAGATCCAAGCTGTTTTGACCAATTCAAATGGAGCCGCAGAGCTTCCGTCTCACAGAATGTGCACCAGGTAGGCGAAGGTTGTTCTTACACCAGCTTTCCCCAGACTCAGTCACACACCTGGGCCCCACGCCATTCCTTGCTCATCACCATTTGCTCCACAACTCTACCACAGGGTTTTGAACCCAGGAGTCTCCAGACCTCATCTATGACGACTTGGAAATAACTGAGATGGAATTGAATGGGCGTCTTCAAACATCTTGGTCTCAGGGTGTTTGGTTGACACTCTTGAAAATGAAAACAAATCCCCTCGTGTTTGGTGTGTCTAGGGATGGAACTCAGGTCTTCCACATGCTGGTATGTGCTGTACAACCGGGTTACATTCCACAGCACTGTCAGTTCTGACTATCAAAGTTAGGGTAGTAAGAGTTAAAGCAGAGAATCCCCAAAGCACACATTCCATTTGCCACCAGAGTGATGATGTCACTCCCTCCCCCACCCCCGCAGCCTCCAGGTACTCCCGAGAGGTGGAGAGTCAGAGTAGAGAGGGCAAATGTCTTCTTGGTGTGATTGAGAAAATAGTTTTTAACCTCTTGAGCTCTCCAACCCAGCTTAGAAAAATGCTGACTTAAATAGCTCTTGTCATAGCTACTCTTTCAAATGGACTAAAGACTGAGACATTTTGATGCTGAGTACAAGCTCCATATAGAATTTTCTTTCTATCTTGTCTTCTCTTTGTGGATCTGGGGATGGCACCTATGGGCTTGCCCATGCCCTACACTGAACTTTATCCCAGTTTCTGTTTAGTGCTTTAAGATGGAGCCTTGCCAGCCTTTAACGTGGTTGCAATCATTCTACCTCAGCCTTCTGAGATGTGATTTTAGACATGCCTCACCAGATCTGGCTCAACTTTGGAGGTTTTTCAAGTCAGTAAGCTGAGTAGTGAGGGGGCACTGAAGGGAACAGAAACCCATCTTGGAATTCTAGCTCTTCTCAGCCAGTGGTTTTTCGGCTACAGTCCACCTCCGGGTGAGAGGGGCAGGGCTGGCTCCGAGTATGGACACATGGGTCCAGTATGGACACGTGGGTCGGTCACTAGTTATTGGGTACAGGATGTCTGAATGATCCAGCAATCATTATCTCCCCAGTACAGGCTTATCCTCAAAACAGACACACACACACACACACACACACACACACACACACACACACACACACACACGGTGGGGGGATGCCGGGGCCTGGAGGAAGAGAGACAGAGACCCTCTGGAGTGTGATGGAATTTCTGAAGACCTCAGCATTTTCTCTACCTCCATCTGGTGCCACCTTGCCCATCAGGAGCTGTTGGACTCATGTAGCTGAAATCGAGTTCTGTCTGGGCTTCTCTGACAGCTAGAACCTCTTTATGATTCACTCCCAAGGCAAGCAAGAGAATTAATCAAGGAGATCAAGTCCAAACCAAACCCTGGGGTTCTTGTTTTGAGGATGGTTTTGCCTTGAGTCTCATTTGTCATATTTGGTTGAGCTAGGGATCTTGGAAGAATAGTGATACACTCTAAGAGTGGTTGTAGCTCAATTAACCCTCACAACAGCATAGGGGGCAGTGTGCTAATATTACTTAGAACTTGCCAGAAGTGGGAATAAACTAAGACTCAGATACCTAGGTTGTCTGCCCAACTTCACACTGATTCTCTCTGCCCCTGGACGAGCCTGGATTTTGCATCTGTTATCTGATCCCTGGAGTGATTACCCTCCACTGTTGAGCAAGTGTCCTTCATCTCTATCCCTGTGTAATAAGCACAACAGGAGAGACGATGCCCACAGGCACATGTGGGCTTGCTGCAGCTTCTTATTTGAAGTGTGGTGCATCAACTGTCAGTAATGCGGGGCTGTCCATTTTGTTTTAGGTATGCAGAGTCCCACTGAGTCACCATGAGATCCCAAGATGGACTGTAGTGTGTTAGGAACTGAGAACATAGACTTTAAGCATAGCTGGCTCTCTCTAAAGTTTTAAGAGAGAATTAAGCCGGGCTTTTCCTACCAAGAAATACGTAATACCTGTAATAACCCAATGAAAAAACACTTAAAATAATAGTGTTATTTATGATATGATTATAGGTATATTCTACATGACTTCCACATTTTCTATAGTCATCTTTGAGGTCGGCCTGCAATGTGCTTTATTAAAAGCAAGCAAACAGTGAGGGTCCCCATGCAAGATTGTGGTTTGTGGGAGAGTCTAATTTGTATTAGGGGGCAAAGGTCATGTGGAGGAGTCTCATCAATGCACTCACTCCAGGATGAGATCAATCTCCATACTTCACCGTATTGATCCGAGGGCTCATCGGCACTCCCCTCCTTGAACTGGTTGGATGGCATGTGAATGGAGATGGACAGCTCTCAGCCCGAGGATTCTGTCAGGGAGGGCTCTCTCCCCATCATTTGGGCAACCTGTCTCCTTGCATTAGGATCTCCTCCTTGTTTAGGAAGTACTTGGAGAGATGGGTTTAGCAGAAGAAGCCGCCTTTCTACTAACTATTCATTACAATTTGCCAGAAAATGTCTTAGGAAATGCCGCTTAGAATGCCAGCAATGAAAAACCACCTCTTAGGACTTGGTCATCAGAACTTTGAGAAAGAGTAGTTAGTGCCAGTACTCATTCAGAGAAGCCTTGTGGGTGAAAAATGACATGAAGGAATATACTAAATCCAGTCAGAGATGGAGAATGTCTTCAATATCTAGAATTCCAAGTCTTGGTGCTTTTTCTCCAACACCTTTTAAAGGATGTGGTTACACTGAGGAGGACGATGCAGTTTGCTCGTTAGCCAGGCTGTGCCTGAGTCCCTTCGAACCACTGGAATGGTATCAGGATATCTGAGGTCCTTAGTCCGAGTAGATATTTGCCAATGGACCAGGCTCAGCTGATTTAGATGATCCTGGCCTTGGGCACATGCTAGGTGCACTGGCAGATAATTCCTGTTAGGCAGTCTCTCCTGGGAGGGGACTGTGATTACAGGGCATCGTCTAGGAAAAGGGCATAGATCATCATAAAGAAAGACTTTAAAGTACTTATTTGACCCTAACCCAACTGGTAACAGTAGGAAGTACTGCAGGCTGGATCTGGAGACCCTTTGCTTTCTAAATTGTGTGTGGTGGCCCCCATCACAGAGACAAGGACATCTCCATAGACCAATAATATGGATATATTTTTGATACTCCAGTGTTCAAAACCCTACTCATTCCACACTGCTAGTTAACACTCAGGAACAATAAAAGTATGTGTGAGCAGCTGCATGAACATTTGGGGGTGGGTGGGGCAAGGGAGGTGTGTCTTGCCTACAGTAGACAAGCAACCTACCGCTAAAGTACATCTCCAGCCCTTGGTGCATTAAAACGATAGTGCCTGTGTTACAGTCATCTTCCAATAGGTCTACATCTATCTGCACAATGTAGAAGCCTCGGCTAGTTATTCAGCTTCATGACTTGACTGTATATTACCTTCCCGTTCATCACGAATCACGCAGCCCACTCGCAGTATGCAGCTCTCACTGGGGATGCCCTGAACAGCCATAGCACATATGAGCAGGCACATGCACGAGGGACCACACAGCTCTTCCTCTGTCTCTGAAGAACACTATCCTTCCAGTAACTGTGTATGTACATGGACAATGTAAATGACTTCTCCCCATAAATAGCACACCTGTCTTTGTGGAGCCATGCATCAAGCAAATTTCTACTAAATGAAACCCAGAGGAATACAGTTCTCTCATCTCTCCTTTTTTGAGGGGGAGCAGGGACTCCGTCCCTACCCATTTCTGTGAGAAAAACATTCTTTTTTACAGTTACTATTTCTCTCCCTTTTTACATGAGAATAAGGGGAGCGTGGGACTCAGCCCTTGCTCTCTACTTGTTGAAACCTGTATTCTGTATACCAGGGCTATCTGCTATTCATAAATTCTAAAAGGCTTTGTTGGGCTCTTTCCTTACTGCATTCGAGGAGTGAGTCAAGGAAGGACTACCTAGAAATCTGAAAGCTGAAAGGAATTGGCTTAGGATTAAACTCGAGGCTCCTTCCTTGCCTCACACACACAGGCTCAAGTGTGCCTTCCTCTGTCTCTCGGAAGGGATTTGCAGCAGACAAGTGTTTGGGAACGGAGCTGATAGCATAGAACCTGTGTGTTCTTTTGAAAAAATTTAAAAATTCTTAAAAATCCTTTCAATATATCTATTTGCTCATTTGGGGAGGAGGACGCGCATCTTCCACAGCCCTTGCGTGGGGGACAGCTTGAAACGGTCAGCTCTCGTCCACCGTGTGAGTTTGGGAATTGAACTCTGGCTTGGCAGTGAGCACTCTTACCCCCTGAGCCTGCTCATTGGTCCAGCATGTTTTTCTCTTAAGGCATAATTGAAACAAAATGAGAGTAGAGGTCATGGTAAATATATTCTTAGGCATGCCGTCTCCATACACAGGTAAGGAAGAGCTAGGCATGGCGCAGCCAGGACTGACTCTAAGGTCATTGCCTTGGGCATGTCCAGGATCTTTCTTCCTTTAATTGGCAGAAGTAAGAAATCAATTGAGACTTGTGTTTGGTGAGCAGCGTGTTCGCGATAATAGGGTCTATACTTCACTCCGACAAGCTACAAGCAACTAAATGAGACACTTGTTGGGTATAGCCGCTACGAGTCCACACATAGGTGTTCTATAATGGAAGGGACTAGTCCTTTCAGTGAAGGATCGCTAGGGAAGCTATCTTAGGCACTGTTCTTTTGCTGTGGAGAGACACCATGACTAAGGTGTCTTATTAAGTAAAGCATTTAATTGGAGGGTGCTTACAGTTTCAGAGGTTTAGTCTATTTTCAACATGGCAGGGAGCATGGTGACATGCAGGGCACTGGAGCGGTAGCTGAGAGCCCTATCCTGATCAGAAGATCAGCAGGCAGAGAGAGGGGAGAGGGAGAGGAAGGAGAGAGAGAGAGTGAGGATGTGCCTGGGCCTGGCATGGGCTTATGAAACCTCAAACCCCCCCAGCCCACCTCCAATAAGGCAATACTTTTTCCAACAAAGCCACACCTCCTAATCCTTCCAATCCTTTCAAATAGTGTTACTTCCTGGTGGCTTCTTTTCATCAGGTCGCACCGCAAAGGGTCCATCACCACCAAGTAGCGCCATCCGCTAGGGACCAAGCCTGTCTCAGGCGAGTCTATGAGGAACACATAAGACCGGAACTGTAGCAGTTACATTTTTAAGACTAAAAACAAGAAGGCTGCTCTTTATTTTTGTATGACAAGCCTCGTGAAAGCCAGGGTGGGGCTCCTGGATTCCCTCCTTGTTTCTGGCACTTCGAGTCAATGTATTGAAGTTACAGGCCCCTCATCCTGAATTTCTTCTCTTAAATGAAATCACTGGGTCCTTTGAGTCTTGAGCAAGTAAATACCAGTTAAGCATAGACTGTGAGTCCAGGACCAGGACCAGGACTAGGGTGTGACTCATTCTTAGCGCTAAGTATTGGGAAGTGGGGTGCCGTTCTCATTGCTAATGACAGGGAGTTTTCGTGGGAACTATTTAGCATTAATGTGCTATGTTTAGAGCCCCAGGATGAATATTTCCCAATATATACTGTTGAAAAACTTTTCACAAAGCAAAAATTGTCTGGTGTATCTAGAAATAACCTTCCTATGCACCTTGATCAAATTCCTAGCCCCGGAGTCCTAGGCTAATGGCCAGCCTCTTCTGAGAACCCATTTCTGGGTGTCGCTGAAGACACAGAGCAAACTTGTACTTGGCACTGTTACCTCCAAAGAGGAAATTGAATCATGTGAAGGGACAAGTCCTGTTGTGTATCCCCAAGGAAGGCGAAAGGAAAATTCTCCTAGGAATCTTTGTACCCAGAGAATTCCCATCACCGAATTGTCCCTAGGGACTGTCATTTCACCTCTGTCCTAATTTTAGTTGTGTTTTTGGCGAGAGATATTTAGGCCACTGGGTTGTTGTGATTTTTTTTTTTTAAATCCTCCTCCTTTTGGCTAATTGCCCGATTGAAGAAGCCAGCCAAAAGGGACCAAGGACACATTAGCCTCTAAATACTTTTTTAAAAAAATAGACTTTGAAATGCATTATAAAAAGGACATGACCTTAGAGGGCACAGAGCATGCTCCATAGAATATCTCCACCTTGTCTCTTCCCCCTCTACCCATCATCTCAAGGACCTCAACTGTATGTCTGTTTCACAAAGGATGGAACAGCCATCTTCATTTAAGATGCTAGAGGATGGGCTTGTCACAACTCCTGCAGTTCTCCTCTGCCTGGTGGCATGCACACTGTTCAGTCAGTGACGGGGAGGGAGAGCTGTGGTCATGACTTCACGACCTGATCATGACAAAATCCTTTCTTAGCATCGTAAGTAAGCCAACATCAAATCCACTGCTGTGATAAAACTCTGTAACCAAAAGCAGCTTGGGTTTATGTAGCCATTTCTAGGAGCTACTGTTTCAAAATAGACTTCCTGATATTCTGGCCCTTACAGTGTTCCAGACCGTCCTTCTGAGATGTTCCCTGAGCTGTGAGCTGCCAGGTGGGTGTTGGGAATGGAATTCAGATTCTCTGAAAGAACAGCCCTTAAAGTGCCCTTAACCATTGGAACATCTCTCCAGCCCCTAAAAAATACTTTTAAGGACATAAATATTTATTCTTTTAAATCTTGTGGCCCAAGAATTCCACCCAGGGCCTCACATATGCTATTGTTGAGTTATCACGTCAGGCCTTGCTTTCTAATAATTGAGATTATAGAATTCAAGGTTTGGCACACTCACTATTTTGTGTACTAGTTGACATGACCTTGTTTCTTCTATTCATTGTAAGTTCTTGACATAAGAACCAGGTCATGTATTCATCAAGTCTTACGAGTATCTAAAGTATTCTGTTTGTTTTTATTGTGGATTGGGGGGGGGGGTGTTTATAATCTGACAAGATAATGGCTTTAAGTTAACTAGTTTCTATCTTTAAAAAAATAATCCTTTTAAAATATCATTCCCATAGAATCAGGGGCTTGGCTTAAAATAGAGCTCCTTAAATATTTTATTTCCTGTATTTTTAAAAAATATTTTATCTTAAGTGTGTCTTTGTGGGGGTCATGTGCATATACACACACATTCATTTATATGTTCATTCATGTGTGAGTTGTAAATATTATTCATCTTAAGTGTGCAGGCATTTGCTCATACATATGTCTGTGCAGTTCTTGCATGTCTGATGCCTAAGGAGGTCAGCAGGGAGTATGGAAATCTCTGGAACTGGAGTTATAAATGGCTGTGAGCCACCATATGGGTGCTGGGAACTGAACCCAGACCTTCTGGAAGAAAAGCCAGTGCTCTTAACTACTAAGATAGTCCTTTAGCCCTCATGCATCTGAATATAAAGCTTACCTTCAGAAGCATGAGACTGAAAAATTTAACTGTTTTGGACAGAAGTTCACTGAGACACGTTCCATATTCTCCTGCCTTCCTTCCTTCCTAGGGGACTTGGTGAACTTGCTGAGGACTCTTCATGATAGTGGGTGTCCACTGTTGGACGTTCCCTGGGCTTCCTGAGGCCGGGGGCTCTGGTATCACACACCGAGTGGTGCTGGATGGTATTCTTAAGTCTTCTGTGCATTGACAATGTCTTCAGCATTGTCTGAGGGCTACTTTATTCCTCCACTGCCCATCTAGTCACTACTGGTGGAGCCAAATGTGGAGGAGAAGGTAACCTTTGACAACCACTCCCTGCTCTATTTCATGTTAAGGTATCCCTGTATGTGGGAGAGCTGTTTTTGTCTCTGTTCTTCAACAATGAAGGATTATTGCAACCGTTTAATTTTCAAGTCGATGTTTTCCATCCTAAGTTTTAAGAATTTGGCAAAAACCAAATCAACATATATAGGTGAATCTTTTACAAAAGAAGAATACAGGTATGGCCAGCATGAATGGAGCAGGTTCAGAAGGACTTCAGAAGGTGGAATCTTTTTGAATGGCTTCCTAAGGAACACTTGAGTCTTCTTGGGAGAGCTCATAATATAGTAATATTCCTGGTCACTACGATCATGAACTTCTCAAACCCGGCTCTTGGGGTTAGCAAGAGTTAGATAACTTGTGCTTCAGTGTCCCCGTTAGCACCCGGGGATCATCTTCAGTCGGCCTCACCAAGTGCTGTGAGCACTGAAAGGAGTTCATGGGGGTAAAGCTTCTCTTCATTTGCTCATTTTTTTAATGTGCAAACCTAGCTGGGTCTCATGACACAGACCTAAACCCAGCTAAACGTGGCTGAGGCAGGGGGATCTTAAGTTTAATAGTTATATGAGCTTACAGAATGAGTTCAGGGAAAGCCTGGGAAACTTAGGAGGCCCAGTGTCAATCAATCAATCAATCAATCAATCAATCAATGGAAAAGATGGGTAGGGAATATATACCTCTCAGTGGTAGAAAGCTTGTATGACATACATGAGACTGTAATATCTAGTAATGAAAGAAAGTGTTCTCATGACACATAAAGCCCTTTTGTTAGGGTACAGAGAGCTGCCGGGATAAAAGCTTGGCATAGACTCTCACAGCCTGTTCCTCTCAGTTGCTGTAGCCCAGTGTGCCCACAGGAAGATGCCAGCAACAAACAGATAATGCTCCTGTAAGAGCTACAGCGACATGGGGTAACAGGGAAGTTTACCAGAAAGTCTTTTTATCAGTACTAGACTCACAAGGTGGCACATCATGGAAACAGAGGCGACTGTCATGCTAATCAGCAACTCTCCTTAGCTGCTGGCCTCTGTGGCCATCGTGGCCGATAGATCTGCCTGCACACTGATAACTGCCCCCATGTTCAGTAGTCCTCATGCTTTGGTGAGCTGAAGCACCTTGGAGGAAGGTCTGGGGAGTTTGGAAGAGGTTCAAGTCCAGGCAAATAATATGTACAAACCAGATGATCTAACATCTGCCTGCATGGTGGATGACAGCAAGAGCCAGACACGTGCCCATTGTCTCAATCCTACATTCTGGAGGATTCTTGGTCTTGACATAAATGAAAAGGGGAATGGATGAAGACACCCCCCCCTCCAAGGTGGCTTATGGGAACAGAAAAGAGGCAGATCCGTAAAACTCTCTACCTCCTGCTTCCTCTGAGTTCACTTCCAGGAATGCTTGATGGAAGCTCTCTCTTGCTTTATTGGAGTAGCTTGGATGTTAGCAGACAGACCTTTTATTGTGAACAATAGCAATGCAATTGGAAGCACAATGGACTCCTCCAGTATCTGGGGTAGGGGAAGGACTACAAATCTACCAGCATTGCACCAACTGACTAGTTACTAGCTGTTAGTTCTCTGGTCCGGTATTGTTTTTAGTGCTTGTTTAGTCATTATTAATGTGAAATCTTTTTTTTTTTTCTTGGACTTTGTAACAGTTTATTATATGGGTTTCAGATAATCATCTGTGTTCTTTATAATACACTAAAGGATTAAGGTACCTGTGTGTCTGTCTCGCCTGAAGCAGGTTCTTATTGCAATTTGTTCTTATTGCAATTTGTTCTTATTGCAATTTGTTCTTATTGCAATTTGTTCTTAATGCGATATGATTTTTGAATGGTTTGAGTTTTGACTTTTCTCTTACTGCTTTGGAATATACTTTCATAAATGTCCCCATTGTTACAAAAAGAAACGAGGACCCACTCTTAGAGATTGTTTGCTTGCTAGAAAAAAAGAAAAGAAGTACCTGGGCATTGTTTGTAGTGATGCTGAAGAATGTGTGTGTTTAATGTTTGTTTATTTTAGAGGGGATGTTCTATGGGTAAAGGTCAGATGACTGGCAGGCTTCTAATCTCTCCTTCTGCCCCGTGGGTCCCGAGGATTGAACTCAGGTCATCAGGCTCAGCAGCAAGTGCTGCAGCCCACCGGGCCTTTTCGTTCTCTCCTTCTCTTCTTTTTTCCTTTTCTTTCACTTTTAAACTATATTTGGATTCAGGACTTAGTCTAACAGAAATGCATAGGGAGGAGGGACTTATTAAGGGATCACGATGGCATCTGTCTTTACTCAGGAGGCAGAGACAGACAGATCGCTCAACTGATCATATCCAGCCTGGCCCTCACAGTGAGTTCCAGGTCAGGCAGGGATCCACAGAGAGACCTTCTCTCAAAAACCAAAAGTTAAGAATTTTAAAAATTAAAAATGACTATACGAGGTGAAGTCCTTCTCCATGCTCACCTGTCTGTGACCCCAGCAGATGGGGAGAAGGGCCTTTGGGCGTCTGGTTCACAGACTGCTCCTGTCACTAGAGTGTGAATTCTCCAACGTCCAGATTGTGTCTCCCAGGTCTGTCCCTCACCTCATCCACCCCTCGCCCTCACCCCCGCTCCCACCTGTCTTAAACACTGAGTCCTGCACACTGAGTTGATGATTCGAAACAAGAAATAGGCTCGTGTCTGCTTTAAACCACCTGCCCATTTCAGTAGAACGTCTTTCTTAAAGTATCTGTTTTAAAAGCTCAGCTGGTTTGTAAAGGCCTCTGCAATAGAGAAGGGAAAGGGGGACGCAGCATGCCACCCCTAACCGAGAAACTGTTTTTAAGTGCTACCTGCTACCTGCTGGGAGAGGGAAACTCTGTTTTCCAATGTGTTGGCACTGGGTATATCAACCACCCGGGGCAGGCTCACGCTCAGGAGGGGTTGGCCAGGAGAAAATGGACTGTACTTTTCTGCGCTTTGTTGTTGTTATGGTGTAGTACATTGGTTTTTTGGTTTTGTTTTGTTTTTCTTTTTGAAAGACAGAAGGTAGAAGGCATATGACGTTGATGGGGCAGGGAGTTGGGGGATGACATGGGAGGACTTGGAAAAGGGAAAGGATGTGTCCGAATTAAAAAAAAAAACAAACTGCAGGAAGGAACATGAAACAGTTCAGCCAGTCCCTCAGCTGTTCAGAGGAAGAGGGGTAGCAAAAGGGCGTGACAACTTGAACGTGGCGTTGTGGAAGACCTGTACGTTTCCATTTTTCTACAAATTCTCAGCCCCTTTCTTACAATGGGAATGCACACACTTCTAATGATTCACAATATAAATAGTTTCTCTGATGAGTAACTAAGATTCTGAGATAAGCCCTTCCTTTTATTATCGCAGATAACCCAGGCTTCTCCGGGATGCTAACTACTAGAGAGAGGTTTTGCTCCATAATGGGACTGATAGCTAATTAATCCTCTTTCTGGGATCCCCAAACTGTAAATATTACAGCATTAATACTGGAAGAATTTTAAAGATAAGTTTTTTTCCCCCCTTTTCCCCCGGCACACATCCTTTAAAGCTGAAAGTGTGTGTGTGTGTGTGTGTGTGTGTGTGTGTGTGTGTGTTACAAGTTTGTATCTGATACATATACAAATTGCCAATATGTGTTATTTAGATAGAGAGGAGGCCACTGTCTTTCCCCAGCCTCTTTATTCACAGTGCTCAAGAAGGCAGTGCCACCCAGAGCGGCATGAGGCAGCACTCTCATCAATGTCAAGAGATCATAAAGTATCACAGAATCAATTATGAAAAGTAACTCAACAGAATATTGGCATGATAACCTCTTCTCACTGTGTCCAAGCAAAGTCTCAATTGCTCAGGATGGTTTTTGAAATTATAGTCAGCCAAGAAGTTCTTACTGAAGGCCAACCTCGAGGGCAGACCTTCTAGAAACATGTGAGAAGGGGCAGCCACAGTGGCTGGTGGTTTCACTGTATGCAAAAAGTATCCTTTTAGGAAAGAGACACTTGCTTACCCAGTGGGACTGGGTACCTGAGATACACAGGGAGAGAGGGAACAACCAGAGAGGAGGATGTGATTCAGGCAATTGGTCCTTCATTTAAAAAGCATCAGGAGCCTCTTAAAGGTGGGCAGACTGATTTAGGATTTGTTGTGGAACAGACAAGTTACAGGAGAGTCTCAGTGGGATACAGAGAAGGATTGATGACATGAACAGCACAGCATATAAGACGAAAGGGAAGTCAATGGCACACTAATTGAAGAAGTAGACACTCAGTGTCACCTATTTCAGCAATTTCCAAAGAAATGGGGGTTGGGGGGGTGATGATGGGACAGAAAGTGCTCCCCCAACATCCTAAAAGACTAGGGAAGGTTAGAGAGTTTTGTGCCACCGTCTCACTATGCAGTAACTATGGCAAACTCTTACAGAACTGTGAAAAATAGGTGTCCATCTGAAAGCGAAGGGAAGAGCCCAGTGAAACTGCTTTGCTTAATGGGCGCTCACCTTCCTCCCTGGCCTCGATGACCCCCTGTATTCTTTCTTTCTATGTATGTATGTCTTTCTATGTGTGTAGTCACGTCCAGGTGAATACAGGGCACTGAGAGGCCAGAGGCATTGGATCTCCCAGAGCCTCAGTTCCAGGCAGTGTGAGCCACCTGGCATATTTCTGCTCTGAGCTGCTGAGCCATGTCTCCAGCCCTCTACCCCCTTTACTCTTTGGGGGCGTGGGGTGGAAGGATATCATTCTAGCTCTGTCTGACTTAGAACTCGCTATTTAGACCAGGCACGTCTTGAACCCACAGATCTGCCTGCCTCTCCCTCTCAAGTGCTGGGATTTAAGGCGTACTCTGTCTTACCTAGTCCTCCTCCCATTAAAACTTGAACACATGAACAATAAATTTTATTGCCGAATAAAAAGGTTCTTAAGCCAGAATCCCCATTCTGTACCCACATGTGGACTTTGGAGGTCCGCCCGGCCCCACCCCTTGGAAGTTCTATACAGTGTTCTCCTGTATAGCCTGTTGTTGGAAAGATGATCTCAAAGTACAGGTTTTGGGCTTCCCTGAAAAGAGTGCTAAATAAATAACCAGAGCTTCATATCACATTTTAAAAAATGAACGGAGCCAAATTACCACTGTAGACTGATAAATTAGAACCAGGATGCCGATAGCATGTGAGGGGGCCATAAAATCCCGAGGAGCAGCCTGCACTTTGCTCTGAAATCACCCTCAGCATCGGACAGAGAATTGGCAGTCTGCTCAGGGTGCAATGACATGCCTGTTGCTGGGTCATCAGGACATAGCACCTCACCTGCAGTCAACTCTCAGGATAAAGTACCTAGTCACTGTCCTGTCCTGACTCACGTCTCCACACACACAGCAACCTGGAGACTCGCCTCCAAAGAAGGATGAGAACTCCCATTGTTGACTGCCCCATTGTGTGTGGGCCAAGCAAGTGATTTCCATTGAGCCAGGGGCTTGTGTTGACCTTGTTTAACCTTTTATCCCAGAGCCCCACACTTAGATCCAGCAAATTATTGGGTCAAAAAATAGCCACTTGGACTTGCTTAGTAGTAGTAGTAAAGCTTTTGCCAAGGGTCCTGGGTTCAAATCCAGATCCTGAAAACACAAATGGAACTCTTAGTGGCGTCCAGTTTTTCTGATGGAAGACTTTTTTTTCTGTCGCACAACTGTAAGCTTCAGTCTATGCCCCTGGGATTTGGAAGCTGCAGAGTGAGAGGTGCCAAAGGCAGAACTCTGAGCCTTGCACATGCTCAGTGGGCACTTTTCCACTGAGCTATATCCTTCCTTTTTTCTCTCCGCTCTCCTCCCACCCCAAGAAAGTTTTTCTACAGCCTTCCTTGTCCTGGAACTCCATAGACCAGGCTGGCCTTGAACTCAAGAGATTTGCCTGGCTCTGCCTCCTGAGTGCATAGACTAAAAGCGTGCACTATCACCACCTCCTGGCTTATGAACAGAACTTTCTAGCTCAATTTATTTCTCCATTTGTTTATTGCTCTACACCCCCCACCCCTACACCACAGATGTCTCTGTTAAACTCAGGTTGTCTTGAACTTGCTTGCTAGCAAAGGCTAGCAAAGCCCCTTTCAAAGCTCAATTCTCCAGCCTTAGCCTTCTCATGCCCAATTTTGAAAGGTCTTTCTTTTCAACTGTGTCAGCCTATGCTCATAGTCAATCCACACCACATGCTTTAGCTGAGAAAAGAAGGCTCAGTAATTAAATGGCTGGGCCAGGCTCTCACAGAAAACACAGGAGTTGTGCGGCATTAAATCCTTATTTTTACCCAAGTCCAGTGTTTTGACCCCTATTCAGTGTTCCAGCCCCGTGGGAATCAAGTTGGCCACTAGCACTTACCTACATGTGTCAAATATCCAGAATCTCATCGACCCTTTTTAAATATGACTGGTGAGGTAGGACACAGCTTTCTTTAATCCCAGTCCTCTAGGAGGCAGCCAGTACTACATAGTAAGACCTCGTCTCAAAGCGAAAAACCAACCAAAGACTGTGCAAGTAAGGTAAATTAATTTTATTTAGAAAATATTCATACCTCTTAATAATAGGGAGATGGGTATAATAAATGATATAAAGGGAGATGATGTAGATTTGGGGACGGAGAAAGAACACATCCTTGAGCCATTGAGACCTCATTGTACCATGTGCAAATTGAGCAGAATGGTACCAATTCTGCTAGCTTCAAAAACATGTTCTGTGGGTTCTTGTGCTCCATAGTTGTTATGCCAGCTTGAGAGGAGGGAACCTCAACCAAGAAAATGCCCCCCGCAAAACTGGCCTAGAGTCAAGCCACCAGGGCATTTTCTTAGTTAGTGATTTATATCGGAGGGTCCATCCCTCTGTGAGTGGGTGAGTGGGTTCTACAAGAACACAGCAGGGTATTGGTCGGTACACATTACATCAGAAAGAGCTGTGAGGGGAGGTTGAGTCTCCCCACATTTAGACCGTAGCTGTGTATGCATATGTGAGATCGTCATTGGATAATGGGTGCGAAGCGGTGTATGTGAGAAATAAATGCTCATCATGACCCAGCACTTTCATCTTCGTAGCAACTGACTACCCTTCACCCAAAAGGAAACCAGCATTTAGAGGATTTGTGGGGAAATTGTTTAAATCATTAAAAAAATTTAACAAAAGGAAAACCTTCGTACTAGCCACTTGTTTCTATATTGAGACAGCATCCCCTGTAGCCTTGGCTGGCCTCATGGGTGCTGTGTGGTCAAGGCTGACCATGGTGTTCCACTTGCTGGAGTCACAGGCAAGAATAGCTTTGGCAGTCTTTCTCTTGGGAGTCTCATGTCATTAGGAATTGTAGTTAGCATTCACGATCCATGTGGCCACTATTCCTCTCCCTCCAGAAATCCCTCAGGCTGCCTTGTTAGTTTTTCCCTCTGTTTGGCCGCTTACTAAGATGTGTACTAACCTTTTATGTGTGAGCATGGGCTATTTGGGATCATTCTATCAGGGTCTGCAAAGGACCACCCAGGCATCTGTATCTCCAGCAACCAGACTCCAATAGCTTCAGTTACGCTAGCTAGACCAACCTATGGAGTGCCTTTTCCTAGCAGCTCATTGATTATAAATTCGTAGCTTTTACTCTGAAGTACTTGTCTACAAAAAATAGCATTTTTGCTACATTTGCTACTCAGCAGCAATGCAGATCCTTGGCATCTGTGTCTGAGTGGCCATTTACCATCTTCGGGAGACCTCCTTGCTCATCGGTCCTCTTGTGTGGAAAATTAGGCAAAACCAAAAAGGGTAGCACACAACACACTCTTTTCTTTTTCAATTGCAGGTTGATGACCAAATGAAGCTGCTTCAGAACAGCTGGAGTGAGCTCTTGATCCTGGATCACATTTACCGGCAAGTGGCACATGGGAAGGAAGGATCGATCTTCCTGATTACCGGGCAACAAGTGAGTATTCAGACCAAGAAAGAAAGAAAGAAAGAAAGAAAGAAAGAAAGAAAGAAAGACCCAACTCTTTATTAAGCATGTTTAGAGGGTCAGGAATTTAACTAGGTCAGAAGCACTCTTGCACTTTGAAGGGGAGAGGTTGGCTGCAAATAACTGAGAAACAATGACTCGGGGTACTCAGTTCCTGCTCTGATTGTAGATAAATCAACAGCTTTCTGCCGCCAGTCTACAGGATGGGGAGTCCTGTACAAGGGTCAGAGCTACAGCTAAATCAAACTCAGCAGCTAGAACTGCTGGCTTTTCTTCCCCTTAACCCTTTGCATAAACACACCACATCTGTAAGTTAGCTAGCCATTTTAATTCCTTTGTTAAAGAATTCCTTCCTGTTTTGATTATGGTGATGGTAATGATGGTGGCAATGGGAGCACTAGAGATAAAACAAAAAAAATCAGGGGTCTCTTGCTGGGCAGTGATGACACACACTTTTAAATCCCAGCTCTAGAGAGGCATAGTCAGGTGGGTCTATGAGGCCAGCCTGGTCTACAGAGCCAGTTCCAGGACAGCCAGAGAAAACCTGCTTCGGAAAAATCTGAACCATAACAAAAACTACAAAAGACTCGGGTCGGGTGCATGGCACTCAAGTGCTCACCACTCCTGAGCTTTCCTCCTGGCTACAGAATCTTTGCTATTTTGGAATGATGTTAGTGGAGAGTTTAATTTAAATGCCACTTAGAGTCAAAATAGCTGGCACAGAGGCAAGCATATGAGAAGGGACAGGGGTTCCAATTTTCAAGAGCTAGTCAGTTATTCACAAAGAAAATAGAAAAATTGCTGTGAAATTGGACTTGTTTCTGAATTTGTATTTTGTTGGATGTATAAATATTTACCAGGTTCCCTACTGTTCATTATTCTGAGGCACTAGTCTAGATTAAGGAATAAAACAGAAGAAAAAAAATGTATCATCAGATTACAATTAATAACCTATTTCACAAACCTTGGTATATTGGAGCAAAGGAATAATAAAGAAATAGGCCCAAACAGGAAGAGGAGTGAGCACATATGTGCGCATGGGTAGGTGTTTCAGTGGGACCTAAGGATTGGTGTTTACCAGCATGGTTGTTTGGCCTTATCGTGAAGGTGACATTTGAGTAGCACCTGGAAAAGCCCAGACTGCTGTGTAGACATCTAGGGAAAGGGAGAACCTATACAAGTGGTTTAATTTCAACCTTTTAGGGTTTGGCTAAATTCTGCTGGCCTTTTGCTCTTTCCCCTACATATGGTAGATTGATTGGTAATGTAAATTCATGGTGTACTAAGTTCTTTAGTCCATTTGGTCATAGCTCTTCAGGGTCCCACTGCATCGTTCAGCCGGGGTGACTCCAACATGCAGGCACTGTGATCTTTTACATCCAGCCATAAATGTTTATGTGCTGTGAAACCACAGCAGTGCATATTCAAAAATGGAAGGCTGTCTCCACACCATTTGCCGTATTATTAATAAATCACATTTCCCAATCAAATTAAAAGCAAGCACCATTTCAGAGCTTTTGCCGACTGGATCAATTTGATGGTCTCCTTCACTATCTGCTCCCTGCTTTCACATGGTCCCTGCTCTCAGCAGCTCTAGGGAGAAAAATTTTCTAGATAAGAAAGTCTATTTGACTTCTCATGCTTCCAAATTTTGTTTGGTGTTTCCACGCTGTGACCCAAGTCTTTGGACTGAACCTACCATTTTTGGTAGGTCTGATCACAGGGTCTATCTTTGACCACCCTGGTCTTGCCCAGCTAGAGGCTGCATTAGAAGTAAAAGACACAGTTCATGAACCAAGTCAATGTTATATCCTTAAAACTTTTAAATACTGAAACAGGATTATGCCATTTGATCCCAGCTCTTTAAAAAAAAATGTTTCCAACTCCTAGTTCATTTGCCTCATCAGTGCTGGCCTAGGGTAACAGTAACCACTTTTTGAAAGGTAGAGAAACTACGTCTCTTATCTCTGATTTTTAAATCCAAGTGTAGTCACAGAAGGAACACTGTTAACCTTGCCACCAGTTTTCACTTTGGATGGTGCACAAGAACGGAAGGAGGGAACTCCCTTGCCTTCTTCTCAAACCATTCCTGCAGTCCAGGTGCTCCCAGATTCCCCCATGCAATCAGCCTGGCGATGGCTCTCGTAACCAAGCATTCCCATTTATTGTAACTACAGAAGAAGGCCTTTTCCTTCTGTCATGGAGCAAGCAAGAAAAGCACACCTCCAGCTCCTCTAGCTGCAGAGAAGACAAGCAAAGAGCTTTCCAAGAGCATTAGAGAAAAAGTGGGGTGTGTGTGAGAGAGAGATGCACAGAGAGAGAATGAGTTGTTTATGGGACTAGAACCCAGAACCCAGAGGGAGAGAGTGAGTGAGTGAGTGCATGCGCATCAGGAATGGAACACAGAGCCTCACACATGGTCTGCCATTGTGCTCCACCTCCCAGGTCTCAAAAGGATTCTTGAAATCAAGTTAATACGTGTCTGCTCCTAGCACCTACTCCTACGTTAAACAGCCAAGTGATATAGAAGATAGGTGACTGTACAAATGACAGCTATCGTATCTCGACCCTAAAACTTGAATAAATCAAATTAGCTAAGGCCCAGAGCAATCTGCCTCATTCCTAGTCTCTCCCACATTCTCCACCACCCGGCGTCCTCTCGTGAGTCTGGACTAGCAACAGTGATTTCTAGTCACTAATCTCCTGTAGAAACTAGTTTCTACCCAGTTGCCCAGGGAGATAGGAGAAATCCTTTTCTTCTTAGAAGGATGAATACTCCCGGGATATCAAAAGCTGGAGAAGAGGAATAGAACAATAATAATTAATTTACTACACAATATTAAGGAAGCAGCTGATGGAAGGATCAAAAAGCTGAGATATATTTGAGTCGAAGAGTTAGGCGATATTCCCAAGGAAAAACCCCTAACCCTAAGTAATGTGGTGTATGTGTGTGTGTGTGAGAGAGAAAAGGGGGGGGAGGGTGACAGGGAGAGGGACAGGGAGAGGGAGACTTCTTATTCCTCATTCTTCAGCCTGGTAATGACAACAGCATGTGGTTTCCTAAGGGGACAGATCGTTTCTTGAGACAGAGTTGACTATGTAGCCCAGGTTGGTCCCTTTACTGCTCAGATCACAAGCATATGCCAACACACCCAGCTAGATGCATTTTGACTATAAATACAGACTTCTCGACTTTGGTTTGGAAATAGTAAGAGTACACGTGGATATATGTGTCTATGTATATTCATGAGTATTTCTGTATATGGTACATGTGTGTACATGTGCATCTCTGTGTATGTCAGAACAGCCTGTGTACCCTTTCTAGAACTTTACTAGCTGGTTGTTCTACCTTTTAAATACCATTTTCCTCGATTGTTTGGTAGGGATCATTGTGATACCCATGTGAAAAAAAATTGCAATAGAAATCACAGAAAATAGTTGTGTAGTGTTGTAATTAAAAAAAAAAGTCTTCAAAACAGACATGTGTCTGAGGTCTCTGACACAGAGACATTGAGGCCTACCATGGATTGTCTATAGAGTGTGAACTTTCACACCAAGATGGAAGTCTGTTTCCATGGTATATTGTATCAAGATCATGTTGACATCCCCAGAGAAGAAATTAAGTCACTTTGTGTAAATAAAGCAAGTAGAAATTTCCTAAGGCATTCACCTATAAGATAAGAGGAAGATGCTTTTTCCTTTGGGTAAAAGGTAGAGTCATAAATGGAGGGCAATCAAAGATGTGAGCAAATGATTAGACACCACCCTGCCCTGACTAGCGATAAGAGAAGCCACTCCTCCCTCTGTGGGATAATGGCAGCAACTGTCATTTTGGACTGTGTGGTGCTGCAGGCTAGCCCCACAACACGGTCAGGTACAGTGTAAGAACTCCCAGGATAGGAAGTGTGATCCGGACATGCAAGCCTTTTCCTTCCCAAGTTGCTTTTGGTCATGGTATTTTATCACAGTAATAGAAACCCTAACGAAGACAAATACCAAGGCCAAAATCTTGACACAAAGAGAACCCTATACAGTAATTTCCTATTCCCCTGAAGCATGGCCTTACATACCTCCATGGCTGCTTTCTGGCCAACCAAGGGATCCGAGGCCCCTCTGGGGCCCAGTGTTCTTGCTTCCCCCCCCCCCCCCATATGTGGCATGCTGTAATGAACCGGTGAAACTGTTATAGCAAAGGAGGAAAAAAAAGACTCCACTGAGGTTTAAAAATGAAGTGTGGTCTTCGGATAAAGCTTGGTGGGCGGTGTTTGCCTGAAAATGCGTGCGGCTCTGAGTTCAATTTTCAGCACCACAAAGAAAAGCAAAAAGTAGGAAGGGAGGGAGAGACATGAGGAAGGGAGAAAGTGGCAAAAAGCTAAAAGAACACAGCTTTGCTCTCAAAGCCTGGGGAGCAGCCAGCTGGCTCAGCTACCCCACGGAGTGGAGGACTTCCGTGTCCAGGCTGCTAGTGCTTCATAGCAAGCTTTTAAAAATGTTTCTAAAGAATTTGGTATCACATTTTAAAAGTGTGTGTGTGTTTCCTCTTCCTTCTTCTTCTTCTTATTTATTTTTATTTTTATTTATTTATTATTATTATTATTTAGTATTTTTATTTAAATACTGGGTCTCAGTGTGTAGCCCTGGCTGGTCTGGAATCACAGAGATCCACCTGCCTTTGCCTTGTGATTAAAGGTATGTGCCGCTAGGCTGAGCTACTTGTGTGTTTTCATCCAACACTGATACAAGTGCAGGTTAAATAACTCTGAGGCAAAAGGGAAAGAGTGATTATTCAGTACTGTCAAAGCAACTTATTTCGTCAGTGTCTTGTATTTATGTCAGTTTCTATCCAGAATTTTTTAAAGCTATACACACACACATATGCACATATACTTGTGTATGTATCGAATAACAATAAGCACTCAGACATGAGGTCAGATTTTAGTATTTGCATATTGTATCTAATTAACATCCACTTTAACATCATCCTAGGGGAAAGGTGTACTGTCAACTTATTACTTTCTATTATTGTGCACCGTATTAAAATGACAAGAATCTTATAATACCCAAGTCATCAAAATTTTGGACATTAGAACTAAAAGCAATTTAGCTTAAATTATCTCTCTATCTTCATGACGACTGAAATTTATCCAAGGGGGACACTGGCTGAGAACATTTCTCCAGTCTGCCTCTCAAATTTAATAGCGTAAAGATTACATGTAAGAGAGCAATCAATTAATTTTACTAAGTACATAAAAGACAAGGCCGGCAGCTCCTGAAATGAGCACAAACTCTGCATCCAACAATGAAAATATAATTATGTTTGCAGTAAAATGTAAGGAAGTTGCAGATCTATGATTTATGAGAAATAAATCATCCGCTCTCCTTCAGACCTGTGCAATTTGATAAATTATCCTTGGAAGAAATGTTGCCAGAGCCCTCATTTAATAAGCATGTTGGAGCTTTCAAATTAGCATGTAAATAAATGTATGGCTATAAAGGTGTTCAGATGCCAATTGATTTCTTGAGGTCTATCTTACTAAAGGTCTCGCACTACATAGCTAATCCTGGGAAGCACCTGAGATTACTTCAGTATAGTGTGCTATGTTTTTAAGTACAAATTTCTGCTACTCATACGTACACCATAGACCTGTCGAAAGTTCACATACACCTAATTTAATTAACTTCATCTTAGTAGTAAAATTAACTAAGACTATACATTTGTATTTTACTCTGATATAGCTTTCCAGATAGGGGCTCAGTGACTTTTACTACAACGTAATTATATATATTAAGCAGGACCCAAATGAATACACTTGGCTCCCAGCTTGAATCAGAAGTGGGAGACACCTTTTCCAGCTTAACTGCATTGTTTAAAGATGATATCACTGACTTTGTAAGGGTTAGTGTCTTCTGTCTTGTCCCTATTGATGTCTGATTGCATTTTCCTGTTCTCTTTCACCCCCATAGCCCATTTGTCCACTTAGAATACCTCTTATCTGAAAATGCTTGCTCTTATCTGAAAATGCTTGCGACCAGAGTGCTTCCAATTTTAGGTTTCAGAGAGTTACATAAATAGAACCAGAGATCTCTAAGGGATAAACCCAATTCTAAATTAAGTTTCATATATACCACATATATATCCCAGAGCTGACTTTGTCTAGTACTTTTCAGTGAGCCCATGTAACCCAGACCTTATTACTTGTGGTGTCATGTTGGGTGGAGTTCAGAAAGTTTTAGAGATCTGAGAGCATTCCATGTGTCAGGGTTGTGCTTTGTTTCATTTCTGTTTTTTGTTTGTTTGTTTGTTTTTTAAATCAGGGTCTCGTGTAGCCCAGACTGGTCTCAACTTTGCTATATAGCCAAGGCAGCTTGAACCACTGGTGTTCTACCTCAGCCTTCAAGTCAGTGTTCAAGTTTAAGGATCTGAGCCACCAGACTTGAGAAACAGTCTAGATTTTATATTTAGAATGTTCAATCTGTGTTGTGCCCGTAGCAAACTTACTGGCATTTACTCTTGTTTGACTGTTGGTTGAGATTTGCAGTCTCACTAAGTAGGCCTGGTTGGTCTAGGACTTAGTGTTTAGTTCAGGCTGACCTCAAGCTTGTAGCAATACTCCTGTCACACAAAGTAGACCCACCTATAAGAAAGTGAACCTCCCTGGGCAGTGGTGGTATACACCTTTAATCTCAGCACTCAGGTGCCAGAGGCAAGTGGATCTCTGTGAGTTTGAGGCCAGCCTGGTCTACAGAGTGAGTTCCAGGATACCCAGAGTTACATCAGAGAAACCTTGTCTTGAACCCCTACCCCCCCCCACAAAAAAAAAGAAAAAAACAGGGAGGGGATTACAAAGTGTGAATCCTACAGTCTGCTCTTTTCCTCAATTGAGGTATCTCTTCCATCAGATTGTGGCTGGGTTGAGAGGCGTTTTCTTGATTAGTGATTGATGTGGAAGCCCAGCTCACTGTGGGCCATGCCACCCTGATCGGGTGGTCCTACCTAGTCTAAGCAAGGTGAGTGATTTCAGTTGCAGTACCCCTCCATGCTCTGTGCTTCAGTTCCTGGCTTGGCTTCCCTCCATGATGGACTGTAATCTGTAAGGCTAATAAACCCTTCCCTCTCCTAGGGTTTGAGTGGTGAGTATGTGTGTGCTATCACACCTACTCTTTGAAGTAAGAACTTTCTTGATGTAGAAGGTCCCCCCTGTAAGAAAACTGGCAAAGTCTGGCTGGGTGTCACTCTGCAAGCCTGCAGTGCCCCAACTGTGCTCTGCAGTTCCCCTGTTCATCTCCTGCTCCAGGGTTCTCACTGCCTGCAATCTGACCCTTCCTTCCACTGATTCTAGAAACAGAATCTGAAAGGAGCTCATAGGATGTTTCATATGTAAATTGCACAGGCAGGTGCCAGCCCAGAGGCTGATGCAGTAGGATGGCACGGGGCTTGAAGCAGGAGCTTCCCTGGACTGAACATCAGTGGTGGCTTTTTCGTACCTAGCTGACTCTCTGCAAGCTGATTGACACCTTCTGTGGGGGGCGGGGGTCGCCTTTCTACTGACTCATAATTTCCCCATTCTTGAAAAAGGTTTCTTTACACCCAGTATTCTCTAGTTAAAGCTGAAAATTCAGCTCATCATATTTACACAATAAAAAAAAAAAATCCATTCTGCCTTGTTTTTAATTGCAAATTCTGCTCAGGGGACTGGTTCTCATGCGTGGGAGGCAGCCCGGTGCCTTCTCCTAGCGAAGCGAGCACAGTCAATTATGGTAATGAAATGTCAATAAATATAAAAATTTAATACAGTCTGCTCTGGGTGAGTGGCAGACGAGGACTTGCCTCCTAGACAAATTTTGCTGCTTCTGCAAAAATTAAATGCACCTAAAAGAGAGTCTGGTTGCTTGAGAACTCTCCAGAAAAAACAAGGCGGCAGGAAGTGCCAGGTACCAAGTGTTCTGTACTCAGCCCCAAAGCCAGTACTGCCAGGGACAGTCACCCTAACATCTTAACTTGTTATTCTACATTGAGCTTCTTACATCCCCATGAATAACCAAGATGGTGTCTCTCAGTGCATTTACAAAGTGGGGGTCTGTCTTCAAGACGAAGAAATTATTCTGCTTGAAAAATTAGGACCTGTGCCAAGGGGTGGGCAAGCGGTGATCAATTTGGTAGAATCTAATGCCATCATCTCAAGCTAACAGCTTCATGTCCTTCGTCTAAGGGAGCAGCAGACTTCATAGTTTTAGAGCCTGGAGTCACTGAGACAGCTGAGCCAGGAGGATGAGTTCAAAGCCAGCTTTGGCTGCATTCTTAGACTCTATTCTAAAATAGTCCTTTAATCACCGAACTTCCACATTTTAATCATTTGCCAGTAAGCAGTCTTGAATCATGACTATATTAAGATACCTCCCAACGCCAGGTCGGTTGTATCTCAGTCACTGTTTCTTCATATATTAGTTAAGGCTAACGTGTACGTGTAGACTGGATGGTGGCTTATTTTTTGTGGGTAGAAAAATTTTTCTTTCAACATACACTTCAGAATTAAAAAACAATTAAACTTGCACGAAAATGTTTTCACTGCCGAAAAGCAGGTACTCGTAAAATGTAGGCAATAAAAACTAGTCCTTACGGAACTGATCATCGCCACGAATGGATTTTCATCAAAATGTTAGCGATACATTTCACAGGAGGTATCTCAAACTGCTTTCAAGAGCAAAGCCCTCTTTAGCTGGACTCGCGAGTTGCTGTCAACATGAGTCACTTGTAATAAACGGAGCCGCTGTTGAGGAATTGCCTCCACCAGACCGGCCTGTGGCCTGTGTGTGGAAATCCACACTGCAGCGAGATCTCACCCACCATTCGTAGTAATCTCAGGGAACATTCTATTGCTGATTCTGTTGGTTGTCACAGCTTTGATTCTGTGTTGCAGCTGGACTATTCCCACATCGCTTCACAAGCGGGAGTCACACTCAACAACATCCTGAGCCTTGCGCAGGAGGTCGTGGTGAGATTCCGTTCTCTACAGTTTGACCATCGAGAGTTCGTCTGTCTGAAGTTCCTACTACTGTTCAGCTTAGGTAAGTAAAGTCTTCCCCCCCCCCCCCCCCCCCGCCTTATAGTCTGTTCAACTAAACGTTATTTTCAAATGCCCAACACTGGGTGTTTTTGATGTTATAAAGATAACCTTTTTCCTTCCAAGTGATGAAATCTTTAGACATGAACATGCTTTCACATGTATCCCTTCATGATTCTTAGCCCACTAGCAGGTGGGTTGAGGTGTAGAACATGAGTAGCTCAGTCGGAGTGGATTTCGGACATGCAGGTGTGCAAGGACAGAAGGCACAGTGGAGACATAGGAGAGAGTCACTTTACCAAGTGGGTGCCATCTTTCTGACATTTATATTTTGTGTGTGACTTTCCTTTTCAGCCTTCTAGCTTCTGCCACTTTTGTCCTTCTGAAATATGCGTGGTAATTAAAAGCCTGCTTTTAAAATCTCTATCAGGGTTAGCTGGAGAACGTTTATAACGAAATGCACCATTCTGCACCTATAAAGGATAGTGGTTGTCAAGGGGAAGGATGCTTCTTTAGTAGGGTTTGGAGGAGAAAGATAACTAAGCAAGATAGATTAGCTAAATCAAGGTTCTCAGTGAGCCAGCTGAGAAAAATCACCTCTGCTTAGAATAAAAAAAGAATTAAGGAGATGGATTTTTATTGACTTCAAAGGAACAGATTTTTCTGGCCGTCCCTTACTTGATTTCTGTGTTTTCTTGGCTTAGCAAAGCCAACTTAAATAAACTTTTGGCCAAGTCCATTCATTCCTCATTGGCAGAAGGCTGAGGGAGGCACCTTCCCTTGAACGAAAATAAGGGCAGAAATCAAATTTACCAACATATGTTTTTTCTTTAGTCTTCAGTTATAAGATAGTTGCAAATTCATATCCAAAGGAATAAAACAATAAAACAAACTGCAAATTGAAACAGATGTGTTTGCCCTACAAATTGGGCCCCTTGGTTTCAGAATCTCTCCGGACAGCACCACACAACTGTTGCTAATCAGTGGACGACTTGATGACTTAAGGACCAGACTTCCGTTTTCCCCATGTAGTCAACATTGAGCATATTTGTATTTTGGCAAGTGTGATGATGAATAGAGCGAAAAAGAAATGTCAGTGTGACTGTCAAAAGGGAACAGCGTTTTATAGACGGAGCATTCAAAGGTTCACACTGCCACGGGTGGACCCCGAGTGATTTCTGTATTAACCACAACAAACAGGAACGTTCCATGCAAGGATCTCATCCCAGTGGTGTTTTGAAAGAGCAGAAAGATGCTGTCTATGCAGGTGTACACGTTCAAGAGAGGGATTGTCTTAAGATGTATCTAATTTATACGTCTGGACTTTTCCCTGGGTGTCCGTGCACCACACGGATGCCTATTGCCTAGGGAGCTCCAAAGAGGGCATCCAATCCCTTGGGAACTGGAATTACAGATGGTCATGAGTGGCCGTGTGGGTGCTAGGAATTGAAAGAGAAATGAGTGTTCCCAATCACTGAGCCGCCTCTCCAGTCCTGGTTTTCATTGCTCTCGTCCTTCCTTCGTTGTTCTCCAAGTTATTATATTATTATATCCTCTGCCAGTCGTGAGGAGGCAGGTGGGTCCTACCCAGGTCCTACCCACCCACCTTTGACCTTTGACCCTTACAAATGATCTCCAACCACTATTTATCATCACCTCCATTACATACTTCCTTGTTCAGGACTGTTGGGAAAGCACACAACATGGGGTAGTAATAGCTAGCCTTAGTATCTGTTGAAAATTATCTACTTACTGTTTAAGGAAGAAAAGGAAATAAGACCTTATGATCACAGGTGAAATAAGTTCAAGTCAAGAGTTCATTTTTAAAGAAGCAGTAAAAATGTAATTAGCAGTAAAATTCAGGTGGTTTCCAATTTATGGGTGAAAAAATTTCCTCATTAATTTTCCCCATAGCAAAATGGGTAATCAATTTCTTTTTATATATTTCAACTCTGTTGAGTTATGTAGCTAATGATCTTTATATCCCCAAAACTGGTTTGTCTAGGACTAGGAAGGAAACCAAACAAAGCCACTTTGAAACCCCAGTCTGTTGCCCAGGCAGGATGCTCAGGAACCTTAAGCACCTGAACCAAGTATGTTCAGATCCCAGCCATGCTCAGCATTGTGCCACTTCCACCGGGTGAGAACTGAGTCTGTGGTGGAGCAGATGAAGGCCAGAGATTGTTGAGAGGGCATGCAGCCTTCTCCTCCTCACAAGAGAGATGACATTGCCCTTCCCAAATAGATTTGGTGAGAGGAGGTGGGGTATGATCTCAGGCAGACACTGCCGATGTTCAAAGGCAAAGTGGGTCAAGAGGTGTTGGAGGAACAGGGAAGGGTGAAGCAGGAAACAGGCTGGAAAGGTAATCGAGAGTCTGGCCTTAGAAAGATCCAAGCAACAAATCCAGGGTAGCACTGAGGATACAGCGGTCTAGAAGGAGGTGCCACGACTCACCCTGCAAGCACCTGGGTAGTCCAACGACTATAGTGTGCAAGCAGGCTGGGTGGCTTGTAGTCCATGTGACTTTGGGGTAACAGCATGAGAAGAAGTGATTTTCATGTTACATGGGGTCTAATGGTGAGAGGAGACGTGAAGCAGAGGTTGCCACGCTGTGACACAGCTGGAAAGCAGAGGCCCGTGAAGCTCTCCTAGTTCTTCGTACTTAGCTAGGTAAGTCTGTGGGAACAGCAGTTGACAGTTTAGTCCGCACAGGCTCCAGAAACAGCCACCTCCTTTTACTAGTCATTCACAATAATGACAGAACTAAAGTAGACTGTACACCTGGCTAATGAGGGACTCCACGAATAGACATCAGTTGGTTTAGCTGGTCAAGAAAGGAAGTAAAAATGGGGAAAAATAAAACAAAAACTCCAACATCAATTCTCTCAGTATCTCTTTGTATGTGAATAAACCCCGAGGTTGTAATGTGTTTCTTAAGTTCTCCTCGGCTGGGGTGAGGGATGTAATTTGGTCGTTCTTGCCTAGTATGCAATGGCTTTGGGGTTGAATCTCTAGCACCACAGGAACCGATTATGGCAAGAACACACTTATAATCCCAGCACCAGGAAGGCAGGAAGAGCCAACAGTCCAAGGCAATCCTCAACCATGTATCGAAGCCAGCCTGGGCTATATAAGAGCTAGTCTTTAAAAAAAGTTTACTAAATTACCAAATTATCATGTTTTGTTGCCTAATAATATAATTTGAGCCCATTGATTTTCCTGACCTGAAAGAGATGTTCAGAGTTGGCTCTAATGTTTATTTACTGGTTAGTGTTTTTTTTTTCTTACAAGGAGTTCTAGTGACTGATAAAATTTACTGTCAGGAAGCATCAGTGTAGAAGTAAATTTTACAGAGTAGGACGTGTAGGTGCTAATATCTTCAGTATCCTTACAGACACAATTCAGATGAGTGAGATTGCCCACAAACTGTGATCTCCTGAAAATGAGGGCAGACCTGGAGAGTGGCTGATTGCCTTTTAAAGATCCTGAGCAATGTCCTCCATGTTTGAGTCCATGAGGAATATTAATGCTGTTTAAGTGCTCAGTGCAGCAAGTCACTAAAATGTTCCAGTTAAGAAGCTACTTTGGCTCGGAGATTTTCTCAGCCTGGAGACTGGATGGCTGGGATGCCGCTGAGCCTTCATATCCCCGGTGGGCAGAGAAAGACCTAGGAGCTTATTCTATTTGTCTTCCTGAATGAGTACCCCTCGTTTGTTGTAAACTGCCCTCTTTTCTGATCAGACACTAGTTCTGGAAGTCCTTGTGATATTTTTCAACCTCAGTGACAATTATCTTCCTTGAGGGGGAATAGCCAAATGTAAACAGTAGCCAACTACTACCTTAAGTCTCATTAAGTATAGGCTACCATACAGATGGGGGAGGCCTGCTTTTCAGAGGCTTCTGGGCCTTGGAATCCAGCTCTGTAAGTGGAGCCTCCCTTTAGGTTAAAATTCTTCATTATCTTGTCTTTCCATACAGGCTTCAAAAACACCAGTTACACAGTAAGACCTTACACAATGCTTGCTGATAACATAGATGAATAAATAGGCTTACTTGTAATGAGTAATAGGAAACCAGTTTAGCCAAAAAGGTTGCATCTTAGACAAACCTCTTCAAAATCTAGCTATTCCTTCTATCAGTTTCCATCCTCCCAAGTTTATGTGAGGTGATTGATAAGCTTTTTTAGGACAGCTTGCCGAAAAGATTAAAACCAACTATAAAGTTGGGTGATCCGGGCCTTCTCTTCCAAGTGAACGAAAGAATATGATCTTTGGGCCAGAAAACAGTAGTGAAGGGGTGTCTTGCAGTTTCTCTCTGGCGCTGATGGAATCCTAGCCAGCCGTTCTAGCTCTTTGCTTCCTCTCAAATTTCCAATATTGATTATGGTGCCTGATTATACACCATACAACCTAAGAGTCACACCTATGAGGTAACAACCCGAGGGCCAGTGGGCTTGGTTGTATCAGGGTACGACACCATGGTCCGTGTAGGAAAGCTACTGTATAGGAGATGCCCTCACCCGTCTGCCTCCAGAGTCCTCTCTGTGGAGCACTGACGGAGGTGCAAAAGGCACAAGGTGAGAGCCATGTTTACTGTAGTGTGCCTTGCGTCAGCCCCAGGTCTGTTCCACAGCCACAGCTTCTGAACACTGCTCCTTTATCTTGAAGGATTCCTCACTGGATCCAAAAGAGCTCCAGATTACCAGTTCTCAACCTGTGGGTTGTACCCTTGTGGATCCAGTGACCCTTTCACAAGGGTTGCCTAAGACTGTCTGCAAATCAGATATTTACATTGATTCATAGCAGTAGCAAAATTACACTCACGAGGTAGCAATGAAAATATTTTTATGGCTGGGGGTCAGCACAGCATGAGCTATATTAAAGGGTCGCAGCGGTAGGAGGGTTGAGAACCATTGCAGTACAGGATCCCATAATAAATGGTTTTGGTATAACTTGATCAACTGAATCTTGAGATTTTGGACTATCTTTAAAATTGTAATACAAAAGGAAAAAACAAAATCAAAAAAACAAGGCATTGCAAGGCCAAGCAGCGCATTTTTCACTGTGTCTGGTATGGCTCCTTTAGACTGTCCCAGTCTAGGACACACAAAGGCGGCTGTATGGCAAAGCCTGGACCTTTTTATCTGTCTAGTCAGTACACTGTAAAGTCATGTACAGTGTATGTTTTGCTTCCTGTATTCTACCTGACAGATATGGGTTTTTAATAAATATTTATTGCCTTTCCTCCCAATCTTGGCATTTGACAAAATGTAATAGGAAATGAGATAATAGTTAAAAATAATAATTAAAAAAAAAAACCAAGCACAAGATTTATAGAAAGATAGCCCAGAAGGTTGTCCTATGGATAAATACTAGAGGGTTTAGATGTTTTAGTTTAGAAAGCAAAGATATGCCTTTACATTATGAATGGGGTTATTATGAGGAAAATGGAGACTAAAGTGGGTCTTTTTAAGTAGAAAATCCTGAGGGGAATCCATCAGCATTACAGCACTAGGAGAATCAGATACCACAGTGAGCCCTAGAAGAAAGTTCCCTAGCGCTCACCTTCATCGCTGTTAACAGTAAATATCTTCAAGTGAGTTCGTAAGTTGAGACAGGGTCTTGCTCTGTAGCTCTGGCTGTCCTGGAATACAGTATATAAACTAGGCTGGCCTTGAACGTTGAGATTTGCCTGCCTCGCCCCAGCTATTTAGCCTGGTGTGGAGCCAACAGTGCCCAGTGCCAACGAGATCATCTCTTCTCTGGGTACTGGCCTCTTCAGAGATGCTGCCTACATGTAATGATGAGATTCATACGGGCAAAATAGAAATAGGATAATTAATTGTAATTTAGGTCTAGAATAGAAATTTTTGTTGGAGACTTGCATGGATCTGCTCTGCAGAAGTTTACTATCTTTATCACAGATCCTATAATAGCCATTGCTGGGAATTATGGGAAGGGATTGATTCCACTTGGGTGCTCCTCCATCTCCACTTCAGATCCTGCAACCTGAGGCTGCCCAGATCCCTACATGAAACAACAGACAATTCACACACAACTTGTATATAGCTGCCCTTATTCTTTAAATTTTCTCAAGATTAATAAAACCTAATGTAGTATAAATTCTATGTCAGTAACTACCGTATTATTTAAGGAATGACAATATTGTATATATGTTAAATGCAGGTGCAATTTTTTTCTGAGGATGTGGATGGACTGTAATTATATAGCTTTGAATTCTCTCCATTGTTAACCCTATCCTGAGCCTTGGTGGTTGTGTCCTGTGATCTACAGAGCTCAGATCATCAGTGCTCTTGGAAAGCATTCACCCCATAGTTTTGTATTTCACTGTCCAAAGACTTCCTTCTGATGCCTCTTAGGTTTGACACTTTCTTGGGTCTTCAGGCAGCCATTTGAAAAGCCAAATTATCATAAGCCCTAGTTATTTGTGTGATTAGCATCTATTTTAGTTGTTTTAACAGAACCAATTGAAATGGCCATTCTTTACTTCTGTTCATCACTCATTATAAAAAATCCTAAAGTAAGCCAGACATGGTGCTGCAAAGCCCATGAGCCCTGCTACCTACTCAGGAGGCTGTGGGGCAGGTAGATCACAAGGTCATGGCGCTCCCAGCCTGTAAAGCAAGTTCGGAACCCAGCCCGAGCAAGTTCATGAGTTCTTGTCTCAAAATTTAAAAGGGAAAAATGGTAAGGGCCAGGACTATAGCAGAGTTGGTAGGTCCTTACCTAGGATGCTGGAAGCCATGTGTTTGAGCTCCTGCACAGTATAAACCAGGCATGTTGACACATGCGGACAATCTTAGTGCTGTGGTAGTAGAGGCAGGAGGATCAGAAGTCCTAGGTCATCCTGAACTACATCCTGTTTCTGAACAGTTTTGGATAGGTCAGGCTGCATCTCAAAAACAATAATAGCAAAAACAATAAAGCGTAGGGAATAGAACTCCATAGTACATGACTTACCCAGCATTCATGAGACCCTGCGTCTAATTCCCAGTAACACACAAAGTAATACAAGTTGCCCAGAGTTAAAGGAGCATGTCTTTAACCCCAGTTCTTAAAAGGCAGAAGCAGGTAGATCTCTGAGTTCAAGGTCAGCTTGGTCTACATAGTTGAGTTCCAGGACCATGTAGAAGGACCCTGTCTCAAACACCCCAACACAAATGGAGTCCTTATTTTACACACACACACACACACACGCGCGCGCACACACACACACACACACACACACACACCCCTAAGATTCAGCTGGATGAAACTTTTTGGGAAGAGGCATGAGATGAATGAGACTGTGGATTCTGTATTCAAGAGAGAGGCTTTTAACTACTCTAAAGAGCTTTGGGGTAACTCTGATCACGCACCATGCTGTTGACATACTAGTAAATACAATCATACAGTGTTTACTGTCTGAACAGTGCATATGCTTTAGCCCTTGGGGAATCTGTGTTGGTTAGTTTCCAATAGTCTTCAGTTTCTGATGTGTGATTTTTTTCCCCCTTGAGTTTCAGTCACTGATGCTTCCACTTTGATAAAGACCTTGCACTTGGCCCCCATCCCCTTTTTCTCAATGTAGCGTGTGTCCTCTTGATCGCAGGGCCCAGTGAAGGGCCCCTGTGAGAGCTCTCTGCAGGAAGTGGATCACAGCAGCCACCAGGGACTGGCCTTTTGAATCCAAGCCAGTGAGGGCCTTCTTTGTGCACGAGTCATAGAATCCTATACAACCTTCATAGATCGGAGTTTGTGCCACTGTGCGGATGTATACTTCACTCGGAAAGCGATGACTTTTTAAACAGGCAAAGTAACGATTAATCTCCCGTCTCACTTAATCAGACACAGCAGGGACTTACAAAAGAGTAAACCTCTGCTCATTGAATGTAATTTAGAAAGGTTCCTATGATTTCACACCCAAGAAACCATGATCTGTCAAGAGGAACTCTTTTCTGCTTACCGAGGGTGCTTTAGTGCCAATAGGGAAACTCTTTCTGAAGTTACCTCTAAGGCTGGCAACAGCTCAGGGGTGACAAGAAAAAGACGTCAGTGCCCATAGTGTCTTCATCCTGTCTGCTCGATGGCTGGCTCCCAGGGAGAGGATGCCTCGTGTGCATGGTCAGGTGTATATCGGTGCCTTCAACTGCAGTTCCACGTGCTAATTCAAATCCAAATGTCCGCGAGGCATTAGAGTATACATGAGGAAGACATTTTTCTACTGAAGAGAGGAGAGAGCATGGCACATGGCGACTGGACAGTCATGTGTCTTGGTTGGGTGAGGAAGCATTGTTCTGGCTTGGGCTATGCTCGGGACCCACGAATGCCTGTCCTTCCTGAATTGCAAGGGTCCCGGAGGGACATGTCGGGACCACAGTGGTGTCTTGGTTCTCCTTCCCTCAGCCATGGGAGCAGCCCCCAGGCAGCTTAGACACCCCCTTAAAAAAAAGAAGCGCCTAGGGGTTACAAAAAGCAAGAGTGGTCTTCTTGTGAACCTTTCTAGAAGCGGCCCCACATTGCGCTGGGTTTGGGAGGAAACGTTGTTGTTGTTGTTTTGGTTTTGTTTTTTTGGTTTTTTTTTTTTTGTCGTCATCAAGCTAAATGACCCCAACACGTCCAAAGAGAGCAACAACTGCAAAGGAAAGAACAACTGTTTTTTTTTTTTGCAACACTAAATCCAGTTAGCGAAAGAGGCTTCCAAGTCCAATTGAGGAATTTGACCCCATTGATTAAGCTCTGTGTTTGCAATCCTGATGCAAAAGGAACGGTTCCTTTCCTTTATAAATCCAAAGCTGGGGACACCAAAGGGGCCATTTGCTGGACGGCAGAGCCAGCAACGGCAGAAATAGTTCTGTTCTCCTTCTTTGTCGTGAGGGTTTGCTCCAGAAGCACTGGAAGAATGTTCAAAGGGGTGGCTGGAAGGGTAGCTCAGCAGGTAAAGGCATCCGCCACCCAGATAGATAGCCTGAGTTTGATTCCCAAGACCTACACGGTAGAAAAGGGAAAATTCCCCCTCGTCTCCTTCCCTCCCTGTCTCCTACACACACACACACACACACACACACACTTTAAAAGAGAAACAAGTGTATAATATATGTATATACAGTTGCATAGTATAGATGAGCACGCACTGTGTAATTATGGCTGAATAATAAGGTTATTCTGGAGGAAGCAAGGCAAGCTACATGTTCAGTATATATACGTGTTTATAATCTTCCCCTTGTGTGCTAGGTAGCTTCCTTTTCTGAGGTTGGGCATGGTATTTTCTGTATCAGGGCCTACCTCTAAATCCTCCCATGCCGTCCATCACACACCCACCATGCCACTGATGGCTGGCCCACAGAGTCCAGCGATGCTGTCAGTTCATCTCACCCGCTTAAGTTGTTGCTCGTGGAGTCCGATAAGCTGAGGAGATGTCCCAGGGTTCGCTGCGCGATTAGCATGCGTGCTCAGCTTTTACCTTTCATCTGTGATATTCTAATTTAGTAAAACACTCACTGGACGCTTGTCAAAGGTCCGTGCAGGTCTTCATACTCCCGCCCTGCTGGGGTGTCTGCAGTGAGGGGGGTGCTGGCAAATAAGCACTTCCTAAAATTTATGTGATCGTTTGAAATTCAGAACGGATTGATTAGCATTCAGGAGATGCCATAGTTCAATATTTATACCATAGAGATTCGGCAGAGTCAAATAATGGCCCATAAAGCCGATGCTTGCTTTAATTAAATGCGGTATAATAGGTGTTGTGTGGGGGGTTTTTTGTTTTTGTTTGTTTGTTTGCTTTTCCCTCTCAGTGAGCAGAGCAGTTTAGCCATGACCAGATATAATTCATTTTGGAGTTCTAAGTTTGAACTTAATCAATATGTATTTACCGCCACTGAAGAAGTGATTATCATTTGTTATCTGTTGGCACAAGAATATAATTGCCCAAATAGCATTCATTTCAGCATTTTTCTGAGTAGATTATGCTTAAAAATATTTATTATACCTTCGTTGTTTATGCAGTACCATCGTTTTGCTAACTACTGCTATTTAGTGAGATGATTTTTCAGAGATCTGGTGCGGCAGATTGGGACTAACCAGCAAAGCGAATAAGGAGAGAAAGCACTTTGCTCCTGGTGTTTCTTCCCACCTTGTCATGCCAACTGTTCTGTTCACGTCTCAATGGCTTCCACAGTCTCTTGTGCAGAAGTGGTTAGTGGACATGGGGTCACCCCAGGTCCAGCACACCAGTGAGCTCCAGACCTAAGTATCTTGGATCTAGAACAGGGCAAATCAGAGTGGCTCACCTCTGAGCCATTTCTTGAAGCTTTCTCTTGGCTTACTAATAGGATCCCATGAGTCCAACCTTGTGTCCTGATAAGAGAGTTAAATTCCAAACAGATCCATACAACCCAGGAGGCAAGAATGAATAGGAAAACAAGAGATTTTTCATCATTTTGAAACACTGAAGTCCACAAAATATCCTTAACACTGCAAGACCATGATTAGGCAGTGAAGGGTGTGGCACCATATGGCCTTTTCTAGAGAAAGCCTCTTCACATGATAAAGACCTGCCCTCCAGGTCTTGGAGACAACCTTCCAAACAAGGCATGGCGGACCAAACAAATAGTTCGAAGTCCACGTGACATCTGAACCACTTAGTCACCTTTGCCCCCTTTCTGGTCACTCTTCCCACTGAACTATGTCATACTCCCGCTACCCCTGACACATACACACACCCCGCAAATCATGTCTCCTGTCATCCTTTGTCAGTAATAAGGCCTTTGACAACTAACTCTCTTGTTGAGGAAACTGAGAGGAGCCACCCCTATGAGCTCACCAAAGGTTCCCAGTACCAACCCCGGAGCCACCTAGATTTTTGAACATCTTCTGGAAAGGGAATTCTAGAACATCAACTTAGAACCTTTAACATTAGAAACCTGCAATGCTTGCCGAGTCATATCAGGACAGAGAAATCGAGGTTAACAGAGGTTATGTGACCTGAATCCATCTATGTAGACTCAGGGTTGTAAGTGAACTCCACTGTGGGAAAAGTGCACAGAATGAACTTGAGCAGCCAAGGAATGGTACTCTTGTGTAGACTCAAGATTACTTTTTTTGTTTTTAATTGGGGCGTAGGCATGTACCCCAGCTAGCTATCGAAAAATGTCATCCTTGTGATGGGTAAACCTCAGAAAAGAATGCATGTCACAGCTCTACACATGCCACAGCGCTCCTGTTTGTTACATTAGGACTCCGTTGTGGGTCCCAGAGTCTGGGCGCTTGATCTTCAGAAGACAGCAGTTCTCCTGTGTTTGTTCCCAGCTGGTTTTTCCCAGTTTGCTGCGGCTACGAGGAACTGTGTGCCTTCTGTATAGGCCGGTGTGACCCGAGTGACCGCCTTGAGCTCAGATCCCGGCAGTTCTGCCTAGTCAAGAATAAATGACTGCATTTCCGTTATTTGTCATTTGGTCCTGTGTTCTTTATATGTAGAAGCATTCATAGCTCATCTGAAATAATCCCTTCTTTCTAATATTTATCCTGAGAGAAAGTAATTCTTATGCTACTATTTTAAGTATGTATTCTTTCCAGCCATTTTTTTTTTATGTGCATAGGTGCTTTTTGTTTTAATTTAAATTTTGGCGGAGTTTTCTTTATATTTTATTTTTTCAAGACAAGGTCTTATGTATCCCAGGATGACCTGAAAGTCTTGATCCTTCTGCCTCTATCTGAGAAGTCTAATACATTTCAGAGGTACATTGCTGGCTTTGTCAGCATTCAGTTACAGGACAAGGACAGTTGCTTCCCAGGGAACCGACTAGAAGCCTCCTCTGCCCTGTGCTACCAAGTGTCTGAGCTGTCCACACAGATGAGAGCCTAGCACACACCAGGCCAGCGCTCCATCTCTGAGCTACAACCTAGCAGAGTTATTTCTATTTTTTTTAACTCGTGGTGGAATCTACACAACACCCCACATTACATTTTATATCATTTTAAGTGTGCAGTTAAATGTGTATACACTGTTGTACAACCAACACCACTGTCCCTCTCCCTCAAAAAATTGAAACTTTGCCCCCGTGATGACGTAATCCTCATCCCTCCTCTTCCCTCCAGCCCCTGGAGCCAGTGTTCCTTTTGCTGTGTAGAACTTTGTTTAGGAAGTGTCCCCTAGATTTAAAATTGGGCTTTGTCTGTCATATAACATTTAAGTTATCTTATAGACTGTGCATACTACCGTGCCAAGAGCTATGTGTCCATGTAGCTAAGATATCTCACGGGCGAAGCTGGGTCACCATGCCTTCTGTCATCGCTTTGGACCTCATACGGAAGTCTTGTGAATAGGATATGGAGGAGGTAGTAAGAAGAGGAAATGGTGTTTTAGTACTAGGACATGGTGGCCTGGTGATAATATCTGCATGCTCGTATTTGGACTCTGTTTTCTGCTGTATTTTGGGGAACCATCTCAGCGTCCATACGTGAAAATTCAAAACAATCAAGATCTAGTTTTAAAGTATCATGAAGATTAAATGCTACTTAGAAAGAACTTAGCTAATTGTTTCGATAAATAATTATTTCTGCTTTCCCATTAGTGAAAGTCTGCAAGTAACTTTACGTCTTGTCAGATGTAATCTTTGGAATACAAGTATATGGGGAAAGTGCTTTCCCGTGCCTACACATCTGGTTTGTTAACTCAGTTCCAAGCCCCCATTTAAACAATGCCATCCACTAACTGGACGTACTTTTCTAACGTCTTATACTTATTCTGAAATTTGCCAGACGAAGCAAACTCCAGCCATTTCTTTTGAATCCACCTACCACACACACACCCCTCCCAAAGCAATCAGAACTGCCCACAGAGGAGTACGACCGACCCTATGCCTGCTCCTTGGAGAACGCTTGGACCAATCTCAGTTTTGCCCTCCATTCTTCCACAGATGTAACTGCTCTTTAGATCACTTGAGTTCCCTAAGCTAGTACTAGCTCTATAGGTTTGCTGCTGGATAGTCTCTGAGGTTAGTGTTTAAGTAGAGATCACTGGTCTCAAAGGCATAAAATGTGAAGGCTTCACTTAGGAAGCTTTGTTATTAGGGAATAAAGCCCTGGATAATTTATCTTTTGTAAGGGAATTCTTGTGAATTAAGAAAAATTAGCTTTGTTTAAGTAAAATGACTCAAAACAGGCATACTGTCCCAACAGCGCGACGGACGAGAGCAGTCCAATAGCAACAGCAAAAGCTTCCCCGTTGCTCATTGCTAGCCTCATATTCAAGGAGCCAAGCAGAGTCAGAGAGTAAGGATGAGTTTGTAAGCCAGGCCTGATGGTGTGCAGTTCCATAATCCCAGTTTAGGCTACAGGAGACCCTGCTAATCATTAAATCAAGAAGCAAACTAACTTGTGCACGGTTTGAGATATTTTTTTGGTCAAAGACATGAACTTCAAAATCTAAGATCTTGATCCTACCACCTAGAAACAGAGCAACTGGGTCACAGGGAGACAGGACTGACCTCCGGCACCTGTGAACCGAGTTACCCCGAGTGACAGCTTCCTTGGCTATTAAACATCAGACACCAGTACCTATGCTGTCGGCAGTGTGGTATAAGGTTCATCCTTTTCTCCTCTGATTTTGTGTTGCTTCTTTGACAGCGCTGCACTGATCACTGTCTATTGTATTTGTTCCGTGTGTCCCACAACTGAAGTCCCAGCTGGTTCTCATTCTATATTTCAAGGTGCTTTCGTCATTCCTGGAATGCCATTTATATTAGAAAACAACGCTGGCTTGGTTGACCATTCATTTATGATTGCCCATCTCACCGTCGACGAATAACTTGCATGCATTGTTTGTTTCTGTGCACCACAGCAAGTTAAGACAGGATTCATGGTTCACAAGCTGTTCTTATGCAAAGAGGTTCAAAAACCACCTAAGAATCGCCAAGGTTAGAAGGAGCAGAACTGAGCTTCAGACACTAAAGGCCAGATTTCAGCACAACTCACAACTGCTTTTCTGTGTAATTGATTGCACAAACTACAGGCAATCTCCACATCGTTGTCAATTATGACAATGGTGGCTCATTCTAAGTAGACTAGTTGAGATCCAGGAGGAAATCAAGGCCTTCAACAGAAGTGGACGAGTATGGGGCATACCTTGTTAAATGGCCAGCAACTTGCCTTTACACCCACACCCACACCCACACCCTCAGCCTGGCAGCTTTTACCCAGAGTTGTTCTGTTTCCTCGTCTGGGGAATGGGGTCATTAGTTTGATCAGAGCAAAGCCAGAAAAGAAGCACTGTAGAAATTACAGACTGTGGGTCCATTATGCCAAGCAGCTGCCTAAGTGGAGAATTTGTTTTCAGTGTGAAGATTCATTGGAGAACCAAGTTCCCATCCTGACAGTTCTTTACAGTGAGCAGAAGGATCAGTAGTCACGGGTTCTAAGCCTGGATTCGCAGTAGATTCTGCCTTTCCTCATAAATGGGAATTAAAACGTCGATGGCTCTTGATCAAAAACTTGAAGAGCCACAGAAAATAAAGGAAAGCCAGGAAAGAGTTTTAGTAATTAGCGATTTCTCCTGAAGTTAAAGAAAATAGCCTGTTATTGCTGGCCACGAGGAATTCAGAGATAAATGGAATTACCACATGTGCCGCCGGCACATGGCCAGGGCAGCGCATATCAGGGGACCTGGAGCCCCTGGGTACTGTAACAGTATCATTTCTAAGTATAACTTCAAGGAAATTCCTCTCTCAACGAGGTAGCTGCACCCGCCTATTCTTGTCTTACAAAAGAAGACAGCTTTTAGCATTTGAAAAAAAAAAAAAAAAAAAAAAAAAAAAACCTTGGTTTGTCCTCATTGCTCCAGATTATACTTTCCAGATTTCTGTTTTCATTTGAGAATTTTCGAAATTCTTGGGAAACCTGGATCACCAAAGACACTTCTCACATGATTCCATCATCTGGTGAACCCCACGATTTAGTGGTCCACTTTCCAATTAGCAGATATTAAAAATTTAAGAAACCATTCCTCTCCATATCTAATATATACTGGACAGTTTTTTTTTCTAGAAATTTCTAAAATTTTCTAGAAATTTCTAAAAACTCCTATACGATTTGGCTGCACCAAATGACATTCTAACACAGAGTTTGTAAGAGTTCCTAATCCCTCTATATTATAATCAACACGGTAATTTATTATAGCGTGTTAGTATAAGTTGTTATTTATAATTTGTGTACTTGTGGTTACCGATGACTTTGAACATCTTTCTACTTGATTCTCTGAACTGCCTGCTCCTGTCATTAGTCTCCTGGGAAATAATGGTTTCCTTACTCAGTCACAGTGTGCTCGTCTATGGGTAGATGGATTCTTTTTTCTTTCACAGAAGTGGCCATGGTCATCATTATTTCCCTTTGTGACTTGCTGTTTGAATTTTCTGCAGGAAATCCTTCTCAACCTTTAGCGTGTGTATGAGTATATACTGTTTTGTTTTTTTTTTTTTACAATGCAGTCCTTCCCCAGGATATCTTCTAATTAGTTAATAACCACATAGCTAAGTATTTTTAAAAGAGCATTCCCTTACCATATGAAATGGATATCTGTAGTTTACTCTGAATTGATACGAACACCGCAGTTCAAAAATGAAGATATGTATTTTGATATTTAGATCTTTAAAATGCTCAGACTTTTTGTGTACAGTACATGATTTTTTAATTTTATTTTTCTTGCAGGTAGATAATTGTCCCGATGTTCCTTATGAATGAGTTATATTTTTAATGTTTTGTTTTATATACACATAAATATATATATTTATATAATGTTGTATTTTATATTCAAAATGTGTATATGTGTGTGTACATGCACACACATGGGTCTCTTTCTGAATTTTTAATATTATGCCATTGACTTTTTTGGTTATTTCGAAGCAAATCTCGTGTATTTTAATCCTTATAGAAATCCTTATATTTTATTTTATTTTATTTATTATTAACATTTTATTTGTTTGATTTTATTTATTTTGCTTTTTTTTTTTTTTTGAGGCAGGATCTCTCTTCTTTGCCTTGGCTGTCCTGGAACTTACTATGTAGACCAGGCTGGGCTCAAACTCACAGAAATCCATCCACCTGCCTCTGCCTATTCCCCTGCGTCCTGAGTGCTGGGATTAAAGGTGTGCACTGCCATGCCTGGCTCCTTATAATTCGTCTCATTTCAAAAAATAATCGTAATTGTTCTTAGACTATTAAGTTTAGGTTGTTGTTCCACAAACAACTACGTTCTGAGTGGAGTTGAGTTGTGTTTAGAGATTGATTTGTGGAAAGTTATTTACTTCCCAGAACTGACTCCTCCTTCATGAACATGGTTTATCTTTCCCTCAGTTGGTGAGAGTACAGTGATAGCCTTCAGGGAAGCTGCGTCATTTTCTCCACAGGTAGATTATGCATTGTCTGTCATCCATGTTTTTCTAGCTACACTATATATTTTGTGACTGGGATGCAACCCTATTTTCATAACATCTTCTCATTAGTTAACATCCGTGTACTGACTAGTGAACAAATGTCTAATAAACCACCATATTTCCTTATTTCTTTATATGACTTTTCTGTCATTTACTTTGAACCCATATAAATATCACAGTCCAAAAATGAGCACACGCTTGTCTTTCCTTGTATGTTTTTCCTTTCTTATATTACTTTGTTGGGGGAGATAATGCTAACTTGGAGCAAAGTTTGTATTCCTTATAAGGATCCAAAGGGTCAGAAATTATTACTATGAAAAGTTATGTTTATATATGAAGGAAAGAAGAAAATAAATTGTTGAGCTTGAAGATGGCATAGCTATATTTTTCTTTGCCTCCTGTTTCAATAGATATCTGTCTGAATTAGTTTCTTGAGTTGAGCATTCTCTTGCTTTTAGCAATACATTTCTATTTTTCTGGAAAGCAATTAGGATTACAAAGTCGCCTCCTGGCACCGACATAGTTGTATCTGCAGAGACCATGGCTTTCAGGGAGTCTAGAAGGTCATGCTCGTCAGAGCTCTAGGGGGCGCCACTCACAAAAGAGTCTGTGTCAGAGCTAGTGTGGTGCATAGCCTAAATGGCCCTCAATGGTGGCTCTACAGTCTCCTCCAAATGCTTTATATCCCTACTGTGTTCTCATGTGCTTTTAGAAATCTTGGTTTCTAAAGCAGCAAACTTTCAAATTCCCAAACAAATGTGACTCTGGCTATGCTTTCATGTTTGGATTGTAAATTATGAGCTACAAGTCTTGGAGACTTCCTTTGTAATGTGGTATTTAATTTTTGGAAGTTCGACGTCTGTAATACAATATATTTGTCAAGCATCAGAGTTTTATTCACTTTTATCATTCTGATCCATTTGATGTATTTTCTTGGTAGGCTCTTACCGTTATAAAATAATAGTTTTATATAAGTTTTTAAATGCCTGTCTTGGGGGGTATGTCCATACGAGTCAGATGTCTGTGGAGGACAGAGGCAAAGGATCCCCCTGCAGCAGGATTTATAGGCGGTGAAAAGCCAACTGATGTTAGTCCTGGGAACAGAACTTACCTCGTCTCCAAGGACAGTTCATGATCTTATAGGCTGAACCCCTTCTCCGGACCTACATTTCTTTTTTCTTTTAGAGAATTTCATACATGAATACGATATTTTGAGCATACCCCTATTCTGTCGGCTCTACCCCGCCGCGTTCCTATCCCAGCTTCTTGTTGTTCCACTTTGTCAGACACGAAGAAAGTCGCATCAAATTTTTAAAATTAAAATTAAAATACTCCATCTCCTTAGTTTCAACTGCTTAGCTGATGCAGTGGGATTCACTGTGCTTTGGTGATGTGTGACTTTCCTGGAAACACTGTGTGCTTCACTTTATTCACTTAATCTCTCTTCAAATTTTAATTTTGAAATCATTACAGATTTGATAGGAATCCGGGAGAAGACTCTACACAGGGAGGCCTATATATTTTCTCCCTCCTTCCCCCCAGAAAAATGTCTCCCTTGTTTTGTAATACAGACTAAAAAAGGAGTGTTGCTTCTGTCCAGCGCACGCAGGGAGAGACACACACACAGAGAGGGCACGGCCTGTGTCTTGGGCATGGTAAGCACAAAGTAAGCGCCTCTATCACTGTGCTGCACCCACAGCCAATAAGCCATCTTTGGCCTTTGCATTGGTTTATAAAGATTATCCTAAATGAATCTGGCCGGATTTTAATGCACCAAGCAGAAACAAGAGCAAGGGGGCCTGCTGCTCTGATGGATGTGGGAGGAGGGGGAAGAGGAGAGGAAGGAGAAGGCAGAGATGATAACATACCTTTCAAACTGCTCATTTATCCACCTACCCACACACTCACCCATCTGTAGGGTGTGTGAACTCCTACTATGTGCTCAGTTTGGGCATTATGGCCTTCAGACAAGGGACAGAAACATTCACACAATGAATTTAATAGAGCAATCGCTACATGGCGCTAATTGGGGAGGAAGACCTTAAAGGAATCAACCCCCTGCTCCGCCCACACACATCCTTTTAAGTTCATCTTCATCTTGAGACTGGTGATAGAAAACAACCAAAGCCAAGTTGAAAGATAAGAGACCAAACCCTCTCCCTCCAACCTTGGTAGGAGCCTGGTAGAAGAAACAACCGATTGTACTGTCCATACCAGGAGTTAGCACAGAGACCATCCCCATTTTGTTTTTATGGCATGAACCTGGTGTAGAGACCAGCAAGTCTTAGGCTCCAGTGAGTATCATCCATATTTAATGCTCCGTGCTATCAGTCAAACAACTCGGAAGGTTATCAGCACCACTTAAAAATATGACTCCCTGTTAAATAATTAATACATGTGATGGGGGACTTCAAGCAATGCTCAGAGCTCCAGTAATTAATGGACTGGTTACAAGATGCATGTAATATGGCCTAACAACTAAAGCTTCCATGTAGGTCTGCCTGCCTACACGCATGGCAAAGCAGGTTTAGTAGAGACGGGTAGGAGGCAGGAGAGAGAGGGTCACAAGCTAATACACCAGTTCGGAGGCCTTAGCCATTAAAAGACTCTGTCAGAAGAGAATACAGGCCTTCTTCATGCCCCAGGCGTTTCCCTTTCGTGAAGGCAGAAGCTGAGAATACAACACCCTTTCAGTTCTGGGTCCTGCTTCATCCACCTCCCTCGAGAATCAGGGATAAACTGAGGCTCTGTTTGTTTTCTTGCTCTCAATATTGTTTGCTGTTCTCAGAAATGAACCTCAGAGCTTCCTTAGAGTAATTAGTCAACAGCATCTCAGTTCTAGGAATTGAGAGAGAAAAATGGTCCATAACTGTTCAGCAGCAGGCTGATTCCCACTTAGCCCACCCTCCACCCCGAGGAGGCGAAAAAGGGCTTCGAAAGATGAAACATTGTCTCGCGCCCTTTTGCGCCATTCGGGGCAGTCAGTCTGGTAGGAAGTATCGGGCAATAATAGGACGATCTTTTCAGAGAAAGCCCCGGGTTTCAAGCTAGCAAGGACCATCTATCAATTCTTAGGATTATGCCGTGATTTACTGTCAGCACACCATGTATTCTGTGATTTTCTGCCTCCCGTGAAACATTGTGCTTTCCTTTTCTATTGATGTATCAACTATAATAGTTACAAGCAGCTACAGAAAAATCAATAGCAAGCTTTCATTACTGTGTACATCAAGTCAAGAGCCCCACGCTTCAAGAGCGTACCTTGTTAGATACCAATGGAAGAGGGTTGGGCGCTACTATTTTTTTTCTCCCCAGACTGAATGAGAAAAATCAACTAAGAAAATTATAAGCATTTGGGTTTTAAAAACATGGTTGTCATATATGTGTGTGTGTGTGTGTGTGTGTGTGTGTGTGTGTGTGTGTGTGTGTGTGTATCATATATAATGTGTATTATATATTGCTATATATTACATATGGTATCTTCTAAATGGAAGCATAGAATTCTGCAAAGGGTACGGATAGAGGTTTAATCCTTCCATCAAAGGAAAACAACCATTCCTAAATGAGCATTAGGATCTGTTACCATGTGCTCTTTTCTGTACTTGTCCTCAGCCCATCCCAGCAGCAGGAATAAGCATTAGGATAGTAATGGTGTGCTGTTAGCATGCTCCACTAGCATGCACAGTGAGCCTCAGAGGATCCACCGAGGCCGATGTTGCCCAGGTCTTAACCAAAGCTTCATTCTCCATCAGAGCACGTATTGGAAAAAGAAAAGGATGTGGAATTTAAAAGCAACAAATAGTTTGTCTTTGGGATCACGTTTAGCTACCAGATAGTGCATGTAAATCAAGATGGCTGGAGAGTAAAAAGCATATACAGGTAGTCCAGGGCTGCCAACTCCCAAGTTCTCCAGCACTCCAGCCTTAATGTGGGCAACACACAGAGGGCACTGGCAGAGCAATTCTATGGAGTCCTGATTCTGAGTCATGTGAAATCATAAAACCCAGAGAACTTCCCCCATCTCTAAGGAGGGAGCAGCGGATGCACCCAAACCTGTAAGTTGGCAGAATTCACCTGTCACTTACAGTAAGGGTCCACATCTGCCTTGATTACCATCCAGCTCCCAACCCCAGTTGGTTTTGAGCTTGAAAAGTTATTTATATAGAGAGAAGGCAAAAATCTGTGCCTTGGTCATTCTTGTGGTCATTTAAGAATCTTGAGAAACTATAAAATGCTTTTGGAAACCTCTCAGCAACATTTAAAAACAAACCCTGGCACACAAACTCAAACTGAAGACTAGATCAATTCCCCCCAAAAGACCCTTTTGAAATATTGATGAATCTAAACAAATAAATGGTTTTATATCTTTCAGTTTATCTTGAGGTGAGAGGACTATGTCAGCAATGGACTTTCTCTCTCTTTTTCTCCCTCCCTCTCTCTCTCTCTCCCTCTCTCTTTCCCCTCTTTCCTTCTTGTTTGTTCATTTGTTTTTAGATAACTAAAAATACCAAGCAGCTTTTGCACCTCCCTTGACATTCTAACAGTATAGTAGAATGATTTCCCACTGGAAGCTCTTCACTAAGCGGTTGATATTCTGCAGGGATTGTGCAAAAAATCCTTAAACTTAACCCATGCTGGTTACAGCTGAGGATCCTGGGAAGCCAGCAATAGGGTCTCCCACGTTCTCTTTCTGCTCTCCTTTCTGGGAAGAAGCTCTTTATTGCTCAAACTAGTTAGGCAATAGTGACATCAACAAGATTAAATTGTCTCTTACCAGTGCTGGACCTGGAACTTAGTCTCATAACACCAGGCAAGCATTTAACCATTACTGGGGGGTGGGGGGGTCTTCATATTTTCCCCCTTTAGGATTTCAGGAACCTGCCACTCTACCTGTCCTACCAAAAGTCTAGTAGTTAAAACTGTTTTTAAAAATTATACAATTTATTTATGTTTGTGAGTCTCTGTATATGCGTGGGTTGGGGAGGAGTCCTGTGGAGGCCACAAGAGAGGTATTAGATTCCCTGGAGTTGGTGTTCAGGCAGCATTGAGCCGCTTGGCATGGATGCTGGGAAAACTGGAAGAGCCACAAATGCTCTTAACCACTGAGCCATCACTCCAGAAACACACCATCCCTTGATAAACCTGCTTTCAAGATGATTATCCTAACTATAACTGGAGATGCGTGTGAATACCATTCATGTGACTACAGAATCTCTGATTGCGGCTGATACTTCCCTTTGATAGCACTTATAAAAATATAGCCTTTCTAAATACTTATGTAGTTGAAAGGGAATCCTAAGACTGGGGATACTGTTCAGCCTACGCCTTGGGGTTCAGTCTCCATCTAGGGTAGAAGGAGAGATCCGTCCATGGCGTATTCTCCACAGCCACCCAGGAGAGTGCTCTGGCTTCACCTGGATCTGTGCCCGAGGTCAAAGGGTGCAGACTCCAGCAGGAAAGGAGCAGGATGTTATAGACAGCAGGGGCTTTCCAAGCTGGCTCTTCTGAGTTCTGTGGGTCACACTGGTGGGGAAACCCAGAATGACAGCAGATAGGCCACCCACCACATGGCTCCCTGCCAGAGAAGTCGCTAGCCACATATACATGGTATTTATCAGGCTCTGAAGATAGCTATCACGGAAGGATATCTTAAGCTGAAATTGTGAGTCTATTAAGAACCAGGCAATAATGAATGAGTGAATTTGTAGAAAAAGGAAGGAAAGAAAAGTCGGTTTGTAGACGATCATGCATCGAGTAAAGGCAGTCAAGTAAGATTAGAATTTTCTTCCCGAATAAGAAAAAAAAAAATCAACATTTTTTTGGCTCAAAAGTGAAAAGTATACTTGAGAGACAGGAAAAGACCTGAAAACTTAGTCTCTAAGTAACAAAGAGCAAGGTAGAGATCACGGAGCATAAAGGTGGAGCTTTATAGAGCAGTGGACATAGGCTTTAAAACAGCTTCTAACCAATGTTAGAAGAGGAAATAGCATGGTCAACACTACTGAGTTGTCTTAAGCACTGACAGAGAGTACTAACAGAGAGAGGTACTTAAATACTCACCACTGAGTTAGTATTAGTTAATAAATCATGAATCACAAGCACAAAACCTTATCACTTAAAACTGTTTAGGACTGGAGAGACGGCTCCGTGGTTAGGAGCACTGGCTGCTCTTCCAGAGGATGTGGTTAAATCCCCATCACCCACATGGCAGCTCGCAACTGTCTTAACTCCAGTTCCAGAGGATCTGACACACTCACATAGACATACATTCAGGAAAAACACCAATGCACATAAAATGAACATAAATAAAATTTTAAAAATGTGTAGGCACTAGGGTGTTATGTCTGTTTTCACGGTCACACTCTTTCTACCAGAGCTTTGCGCTCAGATCTGGCCTGGAGTAGTTCGTGGTCTTGGTTACATATGTGTTAGATGATTAGGAGTTTGTGCTAAAGCGGTATTGAGAAAAGCAAACAGATCTCTTCTTCACCGCCAAAGAATAGTCATGTCTCAGTTCTCTTGCTTTGCCGAGCGGTGAGACCACCTACAATCAGCCCTGCCTTTGAGCACAGGTAGGATGGCGTACAGCTTGCTTTGTAGTGCAGTTCAATGGACCTTACAAAGCTATCTTCAGTTTTCTCTGTTAGCCAGTCTTCGATCCATAGATAACCCCAACATCAAATTTTACACACTCATTCAAATCTTGTCCTTCAAAGAAGAGAGCTTGGCTCATCTTTCAGCTACAATTGGAAAGCTAAGGCTGCCCTTGACTTTGGCATGAGTATAATTGATAGTTCCCCATGAGGCTTATGGGAAGAATATTTGGTTTGTCTTATCTTTCAACATAAGATTCCATGAGACAGTCATGGTTCCACAGTGGCAGCCCGAGCTGAGCCAACATGTGGGGACCCGTGCCCTCCCTCAGGGAAGTTCTGTGGAAAGGTCAGAGGACTCAGAGTACTGGTGGTCTTCCTTTGGGGCTGGTTTCTGGAAACTGGCCGACATGGTGGGCTAGTAAAAAAAAAAAAAAGCTTTATGTGAGCTTTCCTAGGCAAGGACTGGGTGGGTGAAAAGGAACCATTCAATGCAGTCACTCCCAGGGAGGGAGTGACTTTTGAGTGTCTTTAGAGCCAGGTGCTGTCTAAGCTTATAGACATTACTGTTTAAAAAAAAATCACCTTAAAGATGAGGAACTGAGACATAAAGGCAGTTCCTTAAACCAACATAATCAGAAGATATTTTATGATCACTGTCTTAGCAAAGTCTACAGTTGTGCTTTTAAATCACAAAGGAGGCTCGCTTCCTCGGCAGAAGACAAGCTCCCGGAGTTGTCAGCCTAATCTCCCTGTTAGATCTCTGCTACATGATTACACAAACTCTAAACAGATTGCTGATATGGATTTTCTGTCTTTCACAGAGAAATACAAATCCATGAGCAATTGAATGAATTATTAATTTAAGTTATGTCCAAAACCTAGATAAGTATTTGGCTCTATGGATCTTGTTAGGCAACTCGTTTGTTTTTGTTTATTTTGTTGGTGGCAGTGAGGGTTTTTTTTTATTTGTTTGTTTGTTTTGGGCTCTTAGCACCCTCATCCTAAAAACCTTCTCTTAATTTTTCAAGCCAAATAATTCAAACTAAGTATTGGATTTCTGGATAATTTTTACCTTCTTTTCAAACTCTGTCTTACTGGGCAGAATTTTAATAAGCTAAGGGAAATGATGTAATAACAGGCAACACTTGTATCTAACTCTTAAAAGGCTACTTTATTGTAGCTGCACAAACCAATGAAACCCCGGATGCTTAGGTTATCCATATATGATAACAGTTCTCATGGGCTTCCACTCGCAGAACTGTATGGATTGTCAGGTATTACTCTTAAGAAGAAAAGGAAACAGAGCCTCCCACTACAACAAGCTCCACGACAAGCCAACTGTACACATAGTAAGAAACATCATTTCAGCAACCGGAAGCCAGTGCTTTCTTCCAAGTAGTCTGTACTAGAGCTATGTAAATGTGAAACTATGATGTTAGTATACCTAAAAGGGAGTAGAGTGTGAAGAGATGATGGCTCAGCTGCTTAGAGCACTGGCTGCTCTTCTAAGAGCACCAGGGTTTGAATCCCAGCACCCTTGTGGTGACTCACAACCTCTGTAATTCAAGTTCCAGTGTATCAGACACCTTCTTCTGGCCTCTGTGAGCACGGCTTGCACATAGTGCGCAGGCAAAACACCCATACACATAAAGTAAAAGGTTTTGGTTTTTTGAGACAGGGTTTCTCTGTTGTAGCTCTGGCTGTCCTGGAACTCACAGAGATCTGCCTGCCTCTGTCTCCCAAGCGCTGGGATTGAAGGCATACTTCACCGCCACACAGCCGGAAAAAAAAAAAATCTTTAACAGAAATTTTTAAAGGGAGCAGAGCGGATCAGGTTCAGCATTAAAACGCCCGAGTCTCTCCTCCTTCCCTCTTCTGCTCATCATGTCTCTTTCTAAGAAACACTTAAGATCAGGCTTGCAAGTATCCAAAAAGTGATACAAAATAGATGGGACGGCTTTGATAGTCATTTAAAAACTAAATTTTAATCCGCAGAAAGAATTTTATAAAATGCCTGTGCAAGAGCTGACGCAGCAGCACACTCCTAATGTTTCAGATTCTGAAACTGTTTGAGTTTGAATTCGTTTCTCCGAAGTAGGATCTTCATAACCCAGAACAGAAAGGCACTCTAACCTGCCCAGCCAAAATAAAACTGAAGTCTAACGTCTACAATAGCAGGGTGCAGATTGCCCTGTCTTAATTAGTGACCCGCCACCAAGCTCTTTGGAACATCCTGTTTTGAAGACTAAACTTTCTTTTCTTGTTACATGGGTTTTTTGGGGTGTGTGTGTGTGTATATGTGTGTAACGGGGTGGGGGGGACGACTGGGGGTGCAGTGTAGAGAACTGGCTGTGGTAGGGGTGTGTCAGATGTTTCTGATTTGAGACCGATCTCACGCTGTGACTCTGGCTGCATTGTAATTCGCTGTAGACCATGCTGACCTTGAACTCACTTCCCAAATGCTTGGATTAAAGGTGTGCCCAGCCTTGTGTTTCTTTTTCCTTTTATCTTGATGTATGTATGTATACTTCACTCTTTTAAAGTGATAAGGGTTTCCCAGGGAACCATGAGGTGTGGTTCTCCTGCACTCTCAGCCAACCACACCCTTCATGGTACTTTGGAAGACAAGCCATTACAAAGATGTTGCCATGGAACTGCATGACCAGGTGCCTGTTGCTGGGCAGGATGCCGAGGACAGTGGAGTCTGGATCTTTCTTCCTGGTATCTCACCTCTGTGCAGTAAGTTGCCTTTTGACCTTTTACATGGTCAACTGCTGGCCCTGCGGCCCAGGTAATAGAGTCAAACAAAACTAGATTGCCATTTTGAAAAGTCTTTAAAACAAAGCATTCTGGTACTCTTCGTCTCATGGGAGCCTCTTCTTCCTGTGGCTTCCTTCTCCCTTCCCATCCATACCCGTTTTCTGTCTGAGATGCTCTCCCTTGCTCTCCTGTAGAACAGGCTTTGAGCAGCCTTGTGTGGGAAGCAGGGCCCAGAAACAGCAAGCGGCTTCTGGCAACCCAAAATGTTGGGCATGTTGTGGACAGGACTTGCGTTTCAACGGAAGAGATTTCTGTGAGATCATGAATTATGAAGGGGTATTGATTGTGGGGGCGGAAGTATTTAGAAGACTCCATCTTTTGTCTTCCAGACTTTGTTATAACAGAGGAACGCTCACATCATCTATTCTCAATGTAGCGCTCCGTGTGCTCAGTGCGTGTATGTCATTCTTTCAAATGTTACGTTTTTTCCCCCTTAGACACAATCTCTCTGAAAGTTGATATTGCTTGCAAAGCACTAGCAAAGCTAAACAAGTTGGACGGAATTGGGCTGATAGCCACATGTACCCAAAATAATATTTTAATTGGCTGAGCTAATATTTGATCCAAGTTCATAAAAGTTTGAAGTCAGATAATTAAATGCAAACACAGTCTTCATCCCAAAGACGATAAGAATGCCTTTAAGCTAATATTTTTTAACAAGAACTGTTCAACAGCGCTCTCTTGTAAATTTTATCATACCTGAGGCGGTTTTCCTCATTCGATTAGCTGGAAAGCTGAATTTATCCCGAGGCAAACCAGACATCTAGTACAGGCTAAACTCCACAACTGGAGCTTAAATTTGCCTTAATATATCCCCACTTGGATCTGCCTGTTTAATTCTCTTTCATATGATAGCATTGCTTTGTTCATAGTCTTCACTTGCCACCTGAACAAACTGAACCTCATATCTTATTCCAAGAAAAATAAGAAAAGTTTGCAAAAACCCACCCAAGTTCCCGAATGGGAATCAAATGCAAATGTGTGACTGAGAATGGAGGCATGGCAGGGGTTGTGGATGTGGCTGACTTCTACGCCCGGGGACGGATGTTCACCATGAAAGGATATAAGGGATTGTGACCGCCAAGACCAGCCGAGGCACCTGCAGCTCTGGTGCTCAATGGGAAATGCTGGCACCTGCCTATTTCATCAAACAGTAGGCCTTATCTTTAAGTCTGTTTCACACACAATATTATTTGAAGTTTAGGGGCATCACGAATAAATTAAGTAACATTTATGCCCCTTTAAATTCTGTTTCTTGGTTTAAGATATTGAGTCAGTTCCCATCCAGGGACCTCATCTGTCTTGCTGTCCACCCATGTGGGCGTAGTTGTCACTGTCCCCTGTCCCGTACAGGCCAGTGCACCGTACGGTCTGTTTGCTGCCCTTCCCTCTGCGGCTCTTGTCCCTAAGGACTTTGGAGATTAAATAGAAAATCATTACAGAGATGTGAAAATGTTGCTAGGTATAATGGCACAAACCTTCGAGGCTGAGACTGAGGATCATGAATTCCACCCCAGCCTGGAAATAGATAGGACCCATCTCAAATTATTTAAAAGAAAAAAAAAGAGAAAAAAAAGGAAGAAATATTCTGTGTCACATGGATACTGTGTCCCTAACATGGAATATAAACCCAAAATAGTTATTCTGGAAAAAGTTCACCTTAACTACTTTACAGTTTCAAGCAAATGCTCTTCCTCTGTTCATGGTACCCAATTCTACAATTTTTAATCAAGTTGTACTTTTTCTAGAGATAAATATGGGAAGTGTGTTCTGCCATATCTATAATTAGTTTTGAATTTGATGAGACAGTAAACTTAGTAGTTGGGAATGCTGTCTCACCAAAAAAAAAAAAAAAAGTGCTCAATAAATTCCCATCAAATGTTTTTCTATGTTTCGTGTTCCTGTGAGCTTAATAGAAATTACAAAGTTTAGTAATATAGCCAGTGGGAGTTGGGGGTTGTGCTTGTGCTGTGTGTGTGAAATACGGAACGTGAGGCAGGCTAAAGGCTGCCTTCTTCCAATAGAATGTGTCTAAGCCGCAGAAATAAGAATAAGCTAGGGACTAGGGGATGAGAGAGAGAGGAAGCTTAATGAGTAAGATGTTACCAGATGTATTTAGATCTCCAAGACTCAAACGAGGGGATAGGTCGATGTGTATGAAATAAATATGCAGACACATTGTTTACTTTGACAAAGGCATCATCCTAGGCTGGAACTGGGCACGTTGCTGTCTCGCAACTTACAGACAAGGCCCTGGAACACTCCGTGCCCTGATGGGAAAATGGAATGTGTCACCGAGTCACTCACAGACAGCAGTGTCTTCACAAAGCTTGGGGATCAAGACCAGTTAGCCGAAAGAAGGTAAAGGATAGGATAACTGAGCGAGAGAGGCCAGCACAGACCCAGGCCCATCTGAAAACAGTTCTCATAAGATGTGAGATCAGACTGGAGAGGTAAATGCCAGATGACGGTCTTTAATCTTTAGCCCAAGGGCAAGAAGCAAGCCATTGGAGAATTTCAAGCACACAATCAGATTCCCATTTAAAGCTATCCTTCTGACTGCCCTGGAGAAAATGGATTGGAGGCAGGCAGCATTGGAAGAATTGAGAACAGTTAAAGAGGTGGCTGAAGCAATAAAGGCAAAGTTATAGTGGTGACAGAGAGAAAAGGATAGATTCAAGACGTAATTAGGAAGCAGATCGAGCAGGACTTGGTGGTGTATGGACGGTCAAGGAGGGGTGGTGAAGGCTTCTCCATCTCAGACTTGTAGTCAAGCCAGACATCTGTAATTGGATGGATTCTGGTTCAGGAAAGATAGAAGTACAGGTTTAGAATGCTGGAGATTGGGCTGAGTTATAAACATTGCAAACTTAAGACACTCCCCATCCACCTGGGTGGAGAGGACACAACCAACTATGTCTTAAGTCAAATTCCTTTAGCAGCTTCCTGAGTGGGCACTGAGAGCTGGTTGACACTGAGCATGGTAGAGAAGAATGTCCCACATGGAAGAGAGTCTGATTGACTGTTCTCCCCTACCCCCAGCACAAAACATAATTCAATTGGGGTGTGTTTGGGGTGTGCAGTGCTGTTAGGAAACAATTGTATGCAAAGCAAAAGCCTGTTGTGAAATCAGTATGGAAGAATAATAGCAGCATGTCAGGCCTTGAAAATAAAAGGAAGAGGTGCTAGTTTGGGATATTATTTGAGAAGCTTTTGCATTTGTTCATCTGCCAGGTTCTGGCCAGGTGATAGGGATCTAGCAGCAAAGATCGGATCTCTCCTTTCAGGGCTGTCTTTTCTAGAAAGCAAGAAAGGAAACTTTAGAAGACCTTTTTAAAATGACATTTGTTTATTTACTAATTTTTTAAAATTAAATAAAAAGGCATTATCCAAACTAACAACAAATGTAGAAAAATATGTGTGTAGTATAAGCCCGTCAAATCCAGCAATAGTAAGAACATTGAATGGAGTCAGATTCTGGGCAGTAGTCACCTGGGGGACCTCAGTAATGTGCATGGGAAGAACACCCAGAGGACACAAGAGCTTTACTTCCCACGGTGCTAGAGGTGAAAGCAGGGCCTTACACATTAGGTCCGAGTCCCAGTCACAGGTTTTTTTTTCAGTTTTTCTTTCCCCAGTTTTCGTGTGTGTTTGCGCCCTTGCACGCATGCGTGCGCGTGCATGCGTGTGGGCTCGTGCATACACATACAAGTCCAAAGTCAGGGTTGGGAATGTGTTGATCATTCTCCCATCTTATCCTTCTAAGTAGGGTCTCTCAGTCAGCCCCACAGTTCTCTGACAGGGTTAGCCTTGCTGACCAGCTTCTTCTGGGGTACCCTGTCTGTACCTTAGGCTGGAATTACAAGCTGGACACCACTCCCACTCTGCTTTGCCTTTGTTTTTTTTATGACTATTCTGACCAGGCAGGCCTCAAACTCACAGAGATCCACCTGCCTCAGCCTCCCGAGGACTGGGATGAAGCTTTTGCCTGCTACACCTGGCCTCCCACCCAGCATTTATATAGGTTTGCGGGATTCGAACTCTGGTCCTCTGCTTTAACCACTGAGCCATCTCCCCAGCCCAACAAAGCTTCAATTAAGGCAGTAACATCTTAACTTTCTCTGTAGATTTTAAATTTTTTATGAATCTCTGAGGTTTGCTTGTTTGTTTTAAAAGAGCAGTTTGGAGTTCATAGCAAAACTGAGGCAAAAGAGCAGATTTCTTGTTTTCCCCGTCCCTCCCCCATCACCAGTGTTCCATGCAGAGCAGGGCATTATTTTGTGGAACTTTACTGGCATTCATCATGGCCACCCAAGCTGAGCTCCTATTGAGTTCACTCCTACTGGTGAATATTCTGTGGGTTTTGACCAACATATAGCAACACCAGCTCCCACTGTGTGTCCTCCAGCATCCTTCCTGCCCTGGGAATGCCCTGTGCTCCGCCTTCATTCCTGTCTCCCTCCCACTCACCCCTGACAGCCACTGATCTTTGATCATCCCCATAGCTCTGCCCTTCCCAGAATGTCATAGTCAGTGTCATAGAGTATTTTGAATTTTCAAATTGGCTCCTTTCATTAAAATTCAGAATTGAGCTCACCTGCCTCTTCTGGGGACGCCACGGCTCACCTCTTTTGGCTTTAGAACTCTTACCATCTTAGTTAATTTATCCAGTCACCTACTAACAGGCATCTTAATTGTTTCTAAGTTCAGACAATTATAGATCAAGCTTCTATAAATATCCATGTGTGATATTTTATGTGAACGTTACCTTTCAATTTAGGCACTCCATTTTGTTTATTCAGTTTAATTTAGATGTTGTTTTGAGACAGGGTCTTACCAGGTAGTCTAGACTGGCCTCAATCTCATGTTCTTCCTGACTTAGAATCTCAAGTGCTTGAACCATTGCACTTGGCTTCAGTTTCAACCATTAGTAAATGTAAGTTCAGTAGCGGTAAGTTCCTTGCTGTATAAACCAATCCACAAAACTCTTGTCATCTTGCAACACTAAAACTCTGTGTCTATTAAACAATGACTCCAACCACCATTCTCCTTCCTGAGGTTGACAAGCCTAGCAACCTCATATAGGTGGGTTACAGTGTCTGTCTTTTTGTCTGTAGCTTAGTCCTTCCTGCATAAAGTCCTCAAGACTCATTCATTCAGAATTTTCTCTTCAAAGGCTAAAAACCTGCCTTTCCCCTGCTTCCCCCGCCTTCCTCTCTTCCTGTTCCTCCATTCTCCTGTTCACAAATAGATGCTTGGATTGCTTCTGCCTTTTGGCTGCGAAGAGTAACTGTCGAATGTAATGTGTTTTCTTGTTATTAAAAAGAGGGCAAAATGAGGGGACAGAGTGGTCTCAGAGTATTACAAAGCAATAAAAGCTCCAAAAAGTCTTCTTTGAGGAGATGACCTGAGCAAATAAATTGATAAATTGATAATCAATTGATAAATATCAAATAAATTGATAGAGACTCTTACATGATGAGAGAAGAGTCATTTGGATGAGAGGACCACAGGTAGGAAAGCCCTGGTACAGAACCAGTTGGGTGTAGTTACAAAGCAAGGCAAGAAAAAAAAAATGTGTGTGGCCAACAGAGTGAGACAGATGAGCTCTCGGATTTCATTAGTCCACGAGATGGTGCGCTCAGAGCTCTGTGCACCGTGTGCTCACAGAGAAGCCTCGCCTGTCACAGTACAAGGGAGACAGATAGCACAGAAACTTGGGCCAGTTCTAAATTTATCCCCACAGGAGCTACCTTGTTTCCTCGGTGTCTTAGATGCAAGTTAGTTTGGCTCCCATTTTTGAATGGTACATTGTGTCAAATCACAGCTCAACAGTGTCTGAAATAATTCATACTTCTGGTCAAAAACTATTGTGGAAAATTGAGATAACATCCAGCACAGAAGCAATGGGCTATGGCTTACTGTGCATCAGTGTTCACTCTTGTTTGCTAAAAAACAAGAATCTGGTATCTTCAAGGCTTACTTTCAAGCAGAATATTTCGGGGTGACAATGGAGATCTTCAAGTTCAACTCTCAGTGTTCACAAACACAGAAACCTAGACTCAACCTAGTGACATGTCCGCAGAGACAGTCCCACAACCAGAAATCAAGACACGTGGTCAAGGAGGAGTGCTCTTCTTGCTGGAGCACTGCTGCCTCTTGGGAATGGTGTGCTTTCATTTTAAATTTTATTACTATTGTGTGTTTGTATGTGTGGCAGGTATGTGCAGGGCATGGGGAATTTTCAGCAGACAGCCTTGTAGAGTCAGTTCTCTCCACCGGATGTAGGTTATCAGGCTTTCCAAAGTGTATTAGTTACTTTTTGCTGCTGAGATAAAACATCGTGACCAAAATAGACTTAGGAAGAAAGGCTTCTATTTTGGCTTATGGGGGATATGTGACAGGGAAGCATGGCCACAGGAGCAGGAAGCAGAGAGATCACATTTCAACCCCAAACACAGAAAGCAGAAAAAGGGAACTAGAAAGGAATGAGTCTATAAACTCTCAAAGCTCACCCACAAAATAATTCTTGCAGCAAAATCCCTCCTCCCCATAACTTCCCCCAACAGCGCCACCAACTGGGAGCCACATTCACACACCTGAGCCCATGAGGGACATTTCTCATTCAAACCATCACATGTAAATATGCTCTTTAACCTCTGAGCCATCTCACCAACCCTGGTATACCATTTTCTATAAAATGGACAGAAGGGAAGACTGGGCTGCAGGTGACATTCTCCATGCACCCACCAATGCTTCTTGAGTCCTGTGTCATAGTATGTCACATACAACATAAAACACCATGTATTTGTGGCTAGTAGGGCTTTGACCTAAAAGGGGAAGTAAAGTAGTCACCAGAAACTTAAGATTTGGCAATATTTCCCTTGGTGATCTTTTAGTTTGTTTTTTATGTATTTTGGATGTAAGGGTGCTTTGTCTGCATGTATGCCTGCACACCAGAAAGAGGCCAGTTGTGAGCTACCATGTGAGTGCTAGGAAGTGAACTTAGGACTCCTGGAGAAGCAGCCAGTGCTCTTAACCACTGAGCCATCTCTTCAGCCCCTGAGTGATCTTTTTGATTGAGAATGGAATGAAGTTGAGACTACTTCTGCTTTACTTTCATTTCGGAAAAGGAACCATCAGAGAATCTATTTTTTTGTTCATGAAAAACAAACCATAGTGGGGAAAAGGCCAGGTGAATCGATGCTGAGAAAGACCATATCCACCTTCCGCATGTTTCTGGAAGCAGACTCAATCTTCACGAGTTATAAGAAAAGCACTGCTTGCCCATGAAGTGCTGGTTTACTTTCAAGTGATCCAACAGGAAAGTTATTCCATGTTTTGTGAAATGGGAAAGCTGTCTTTGAGGAGGTGAGTGGCTTCTTAATGAGACTGGTCATGTAGACTATCGTAGACCACCATCCTCATTGATTTTTGTTGAACTCACATGGGACCAGGGGATCAAATGGTCATAAAAGTTCCTCAACCATTGGGACCTGTTTGTTTGCTTGTTTGTTTGTTTTCTGAAGCCTGCATGCAAAAAAAAAAGTCAAGGGCAGAGGAACTTCTCGGCACTTCACACCCCAAATGGTAAGATGTCTGCTGAAGGCACCCTCAACGCTAGGCTGTGTTCAGTCATAACTGTGGCTCCTGTTCACAATAATCTGTGGCGTTTAAGATGTTAAATGCCCCCAGAATTATCAGGAGCAATAGCTGGTGTGTCTCCGTGTAGGTGCTAACAGCTTTTGAGGAGCATTCTTTAACAAACAGCAACACAATTCCAAAACTCAGCTATTTGGTTAGCCAGGAGATGCCCTCTGCACTGCAAACAGATACTAAAAACCCCTGTCCTGACCCTACCAAAGGGAGGTCCTGTGGTCTGGACATAAGAGCAGTGGGTGAGACATACCTGCTCATATATGAGGGATCTTCTTTTTCTGGATTGAGCCTTTCAGTAAGCCTCAGGCTTTTTCTTTTGAAAAATGAAAATATTGGCTGGTAAAATGGCTTAGCAGGTAAAGACACTTGCCTGGTAAATTGAATCCACAAAACCCATATGAAAGTAGAAGGAGAAAATCAACTCCACAGAGTTGACCTTTGACCTCCATGCATGACTATGGCCCATGGCCCTCTGCGTATCATGTATACACACATTTTAATGGGAATATAAATAACCTTCTCCATGAGACTGAGAGATTGGTTAATGAAATTCTTTGTTTGTTTAAAGAAATTAACCTGACACACTGATTGGTGTTGGTGTTAGCCTTTCTGTTATTCCCCGTATCTTAACTGACATCTGGAAAAAAACCAAACCCACTGAATATCTCTGAGTCTGACTTTCATCCTGTTTCCTATCTTCCTTATCAGGAAGGAATCTTTCACGAGTGGTGCCTCTGCAGAGCCCACACAGCCGCTTCCAAACCCTCACACCGACTCCCGCAGTTCAGTCTCATCCTCTGCCTCAGCTCTGGACCAGCAGCCCCGACCTCTCCGCTGGATCTAGCCTACCTTTGTGTCTCTGCCATCTCCCAATGTCACATGTGCTTCCCCTCAGCCTAGGCTCCAGCTAAAACTCCTCACATCCATTCTCCCTTCTCGTGCCTTACTGGTTGCCAACTTTCTTCTTTCATAGATACCTAGAAAGCACGGGGACCGTCTGGGAGCCTACTATGTCAATCCAAGGCTAGTGAGTGAGTGTGCACATGTGCGTGCACACACACACACACACACACACACACACACACACACACACACACACACACACACACACACACGGGGCTGCAGAGGTGTTCCCAGGATGACTTCCTTCTGTCCTGTTCTGGAGTTTGTGTCTGGCACAGTATCTGCAGGACAGTTTTCCATCTATTGCTTAGTTCACCCCTCCCTGCCTTCCATCAAATAAGCAGACTAGAGAGGATGGCTTAGTGATTAAGAACACTGACCGGTCTTCCGGAGAACCCGGGTTGGATTCCCAGTACTCAAAACTCCTGAGACTTCACCTCCACCAAGAAACCTTGAGTGAGCCCTGAGGAAAGAGTCCATCCAGTGTGGTTCCAAGGCCCCACTGTTTCTCTTATCACCTTAAATGGGTGACTTAACACAGCCACTTTTATCCCTGGGTCTTCAACATCCAGCTCAGGCTCATCCAAAGGGGTGAATTCACACATACGGCGTATGTATGAAAAAATACATAGACTAGCCTGTTTTCTAGACCACAAAGGCCCACGGTTGTCAGGGCCTGTATTTCTACAAAGGATGCAAGCGCTTTGTGTATATGGCTTTGAAGGCGACCCTTCCAAAACGTTGTGTTTCTTCTTCTTCTTCTTTTTTTTTTTTTTTTTGGTGAGGGGTGGTATGTTGTTTTTATTACTAATTTCCTTAAAGGCACTGGATTGTGTGTTCCAGTCGGTAACCGTGGTTCTTGGCTTAATAGGTATATCTTTATAATTATATCATGGTAGAGGGTTTATAGGGGTGAGTTTGAAATCCTGAGTTCTAGGGTTTACTGGAAGCTGAGGTTAGAATTTGATTTTAGGCATCTACACCAAAGATACCCTGCCCTCCCCCTCTCCCCAACACCCCGCTCCATCCATCTTTTCATAAGTGAATTTTATAAGAATGAGCTTCCTGGACAACCACCTCTAAAACTTCTTACAAAATTATTTATACAAATTATTCAAATTTAGCTCCTTAAAATACCTTCCAAACTTCCTTACAAAATGTTCTTTTCTCTTCCCTCCTGTGTCAAAGGTAAAGGCCACCCACAGAAAAGCCAATGACCATATATTGCAGCCTATCATCCCGCCAAAAGCTTCAGGGAAAAACCATCCCTCTTTTCCTCAGCTTTATCTTAAAAGACTATCTCAGGGAAAGGTCCTAAGTCCTGGTCCTCGCCAGGCCCCTTGTTCAGCAAAAGGCCCATCTTTGAAAGTTTAAGCAACAGCAAGGTCTCTGGCTTTCCCATGACAGTGACCAAGGAGGCCAAGGTTCCTCTTCAGAGAGGGCTGAATCCTGCCAGTGACAGAGAACTCTGTGCTGTAATATATTCAAGAAGCCCTAAGGGTTTACTTCTCAATAAGGATAGAAAAAAAATCTGAACACCCCACTGTGAGCTTATCGTAATGCGCCTCATAGAAAAAGTTGGTAATTAGTCCCCGAGTGAGTAAAGTAGAATAGATGATAAGAGATTGGTACTTAGGGGGAAGCACAAACCGCTCTTGCCAGTCATCAAATTTTAAAGGCTGTAAGAAGGAGTTGGGGATGCCTCTGCCTGTTTACGTACAGTCTCCAACACTGAATTTGTAATAACAAGTAGCGTTTTTAAATTGTATGAGAATGAAGGTTATGTAAATTCCAAAGGAGAGCAGAGTGAATGCCGAATGCAAGATGTTTCAGATCAGGTGTAAAATGGCATAGAGCTGGTGGGAATTCTGGCTGGTATCACTCTTTTTTCCTCAGCCAGGGGCTTGCTGCCTAAATCCAGATGTGTCACAACACTTTTTGCTTCGGGAACCAAACAGCAAGTCTCAGTACTTGTCTATTTAAATTGATTGCATTTTTAAACCTTCACAAAAAGGACATGAACCTATGTGAAAACTAACTCGATGGCTATTGGAGGAATACACTCAAGTTTTTTTAATCCCTCCCAAAGGGGAAATATTTACTAGTCAAAGACAATTCCAGGTTTCCTGGGAGGAGGTGTTTTCACCTGTATCTCGCTGTTTCCCTTCTCCGTTGCTTTTAGGTCCTCGCGAGCTCTGTGGTGGACCATTTAGATTGGGCAGAAAAATCAAAGGTTTATCTGTCGGGTCCAGAGATTCAAGAGCCATGGGACCCTGGGGAGGGATGGCACTTCCCATGGGGCTACAGTCATGATTTTCATGACAACACCAACAAGGAAAGGGAAAACCCTCACTGGTAAGACACGCACAGTTGATATGAGGGCCACAAAACTGAACCACAGTGTGATTTGACCAGTGAAGCTTATAACCTTTAAAATACTTTACTGCAGTTAAAAAAACAACAACTATTCCCCCAAAAAATGTTTCTAATTGAAAAGAAAAAGCCGATTGGCTCAAAGGATCATGAGAAAGGTCATTTCATAATTATAGATAAATCAGTTTTGAAAAAAAAAAATATACCAACAATGTAAAGGAACAATGATTAGTGTATTTTCTGAGGATCCCTCGACTACTGCTACAGTGTCTGTGGGAAATGGACAGTTTAATAGAGGCAGCTCAGAGGCAGGCAAGGGCACACCGATCCAGTAACCGCTTGGCAGCAAATGAGAGCCAATCAACGCTGTCTTCTTTTCCCCTCCCTCTCAAGGTCTTGCTAGGTATCCCAGTATCCCGGGCTGGCACGGAACTCACTATCTTCCCGCCGCTGCTGCTTGTGTGCCAGGATCACACGTGTGTGCCGCCGTGCCTGGCTTTCCTTTACATGTGCCCCCAGCGCCCCCTTTTTAATGCTACAGTTTAAGTATCAGGATCTTTGCCTCCTGCTTAGACATAGAAGTCTTTGGGACAGTTAACAGCATACATTTTATTGTTCATGCTAAAGTCATTCACGCGGCTTGGCTTAAGGAGATAATTTATTCATGTGAATTCAGTGCTGATGACTGAAGGGGAAAATGCACATTTGCCCAAAATATGTGAGACCCGTGTACTTTCCTCCTGTATGGAAAGCTACAAATGTTTTGAACTTTTCAGAGAAAGTACCAATTTGGGCCAGCATTTTCAGAAGTTTGCTGTAAACGAAAATCTGAAAATTTTAAGCAGCATGCAGATATTCTGTTTTAATGCTTGTCTCAAAAGCAACTTTTCCAAACGCCTGCTCATTTACCTTAGGCTTCATAGAGTTTGTTCCGACAGCTCCCCTACTGGTCTCTCTGAGTACTGATAGCTCTTTTGCCTTGTTACATCTCTGTCAGGTCAAATGGTATCGCACTTCATATATTTTGTAGTTATCTTTAAATTACGGTAACATATAACACTCATGTAGCGTTCTCTTTCCTCTGGAGGGAGACCATCTTGAAGGTATTTCTGACCTCTTAGATGTGGTCATTTTGAACCAAGCATAACTCTAGATCATGGCTGTATTTATAAATATTTGTAAGTAGTTTAATCCCACTTTTTAAATATTTCACAGACGGAAGTGCCCTGTTAGCCGTAGACTTCCACGTGCGCCAAAAATCAGGTGCCACAGATGGCGCTAAGCTACGGAGCACATGTCCAGTTGTCCCATGCGGCAAACAATCAAGTAGTGTGTACTTCCCATCTATCTCACTTTGATTTGGGTCTCCTCCTCCCACATTCTGTGCCTGCTTCTTGCTGATTCCGCACTGATTGGAATCTGGGCCAGAGACTTGGTAGTAGCGAGAAGACTCCTACTACAGACTTGTGGCTCAAATAGGAACACTCATCCCCCTAAACACAAGCCAGCAGCACATGGAAGACCACCTTATTGTAGACTCAAGAGAAAAGCGAGAGGAACACGGGGCATAGCATAGGCTAGTTGAAGCATGCTTACAGTATTGGGTATGAGTTGCTATGTTAACAGTTACCTTTCATGTAACACATTTAAACTTTCGCTCATTTTACTTATAGTATTTGGTATACTTCAGATTGTATCCAGTTAGAAGATAGAGGATGGAGGTGGCTGTAACTGTTTACTTACTGTACAGGAATGTATATAAACGCGTACACATCTGTGCATTTTTAAAAGCGGCTTCTATACACACTTTTGTACAAAGTTATACAGTGAACGTAAATAAACTCCAGAGGTTAAATTCTAACATTCCATCTCTCCTTTACCCATCATCTATGTGTATTTGTGAGTCTGACTTTTGTGATACTGGGTCTCTTTCTTCTTATCCAATATGTAGAGGGAGGACCTCTAGGGCAGATGTCTTAAAACAACTGTATGATCACCGAGAATTAGGCAGAATGAGTTGCCTGTGTCCAACGTCTTCACACCCGTGACCCAACACCAGGAGAAAAAAAGCGAAGAGTCAGACTTACAAAAACCACAGTCAGGTTAAAGGGCACAAGCATCCCGGCTTGTATTCTGCCTAAGGGACAAGGCTTTCATTTGATAAAGATCATTAGTCACTGAGATATATATTTGAGAGCGTTCCCAGTAGCGGATCTTCAGTTGGCAGTCACTGGAGTGTACCAGATGGTTCATTAGCATAGGCTAGACAAGTCAAAGGCTTTCAGAATCATTTAGAAAATGTCAAACAGAAACAAGAACCCTGTCACTTTTTATTAGAATTAACTACATCACACCCTGGACACAGATTTCACCTTGGGTCAGAAAAATTAATACAGAATTATATGAATTGTGTAATATACTGGTTTAAGATAGCTCTTTCTCTAGGGACTCATTTGCTGGCAATATATTATGATCCCTCTACTTTAAGAATCCTCAAGCCTTCCCTTTTGTAAGATATGAGGAGAGTTGACCTTGTTCAGAATCCATTGGTGTCTAATTGATTTGAGGTATATGCAAAATTTCAACAAGATGGTCTTGCAAAGCTCTTTTGTGAACATTTTCCCAGGAAGCTTGGTGAGTGGGGCTTACTGAATGTTCAGCATCATATAAAGTACGTGTTATATCAAGAGGAAAAGGCAGCCACAAATTGAACACTTCTTTAGAAAACAGGAATCTAAAAGAAAAACCAAAACAACACGCCATTGAAATCTTGACTTTGACTGTTTTTTTTTTTTTTTTTTTTCCCTTTTTTAAACACAGATGCCAAGAATCTTGAGAACTTCCAGCTGGGGGAAAGCGTCCGGGAACAGGTGAACGCCGCCTTACTGGACTACACAGTTTGCAACTACCCGCAGCAAACGGAGAAATTCGGACAGCTACTTCTTCGACTACCAGAGATCCGGGCAATCAGTATGCAGGCAGAAGACTACCTTTACTACAAGCATGTGAGCGGGCATGTGCCCTATAATAACCTTCTCATTGAAATGCTGCATGCGAAAAGAGCCTAAGTTACCACCCCTAGAAGCTTGCTCTAGGAACAAAGAGCCTGGAGGGAGAAGAGGAGGAGGAGGAGAACACAGTACTCTGAACTGCTCCAAGCAATGCTAATTTCAAACGTGGTTTAAAGACACTGAATTTTAAGAAGCATAATAATCAAATACTTAATAAGCAAATAAATGATATATCAGGGTATTTGTACTGCAAACTGTGAATCAAAGGCTTCACATCCCCAAAGGATTCATATGAAAGACATTGTGATGGGGTAGACTGAACTCACAGATGGAGTCTAATACCACAGCAGAATAAAAATGGACAGAACAAATGCTTGTATATTTAAACTCTAAACTGATCTGTTATTAAGAAATTCAGCAATTGATCTGTGTTATTAATTGGACTTGTCCAGAATTTCTCCATGGTGAGGCTGAACAACTCGAAAGAATGCATGGGCTGTGCCTTGGCAGCCCCTGCCCCCTCCCAGAAGGCCCTACACCTTCTGACCTGTGAGCTCTGAAGCTATATTAAGGACTTGTGTTCAGCCACACCCAGTTGTAGATCCACTAAACCATGGATTCTGAATGTCTGTGTCTTAGACCTGCCAACAGCTAATGTGAACAATGTATAAATATGTCAGCTTGCCATTTTAAACATGTTCTGAAGTTTGTTTTGTCGTGTGTTCGTAATTTAAAAAAAAAAAAAAAAAGCAGGCAGTATCTCTCTTCTATATAAGCATTAGTTAGTATTAAGGGAAATCAAACAAATTTACGCAAATCTTCCCAGCAAGCAAGTTAGATCTTATGTCTGCTATTGTTGCTGAAATGTGGCTTTGGCATGGTTGGGTTTCATAAGAATTTTTGCCCAAGAGGCTTGTTAGTAAACATCCGTCTGTTTAGTCATCAGGGTTTATAGTTCACTTAAAAATAAAACACTAAACGTCTTTTGCTGGGATGTCAACCAGTCACATTCCGAGGAGCTGAAAAGTCGAAACGTGTTAACCAATGCCAAATGAAAGGCTGAGCTGCGAAAGCGACCGACTCGAGGTTCATTCTAGTGTGATTGGGCATCTCCTAAACCTGGGGTGCAAAAGCAGTGATTCTTCATCTGGCCTGGAAGGACAGTAAAGCCATTCAAATCTCCTGCCAAGGGGAATGGAAGAGAGTGATACTGGTCTCTCTAAGTCATAGACCAACGTCTGCTGTAGAACAAAATCCTGGAGGGGAGAGATGGTAAACGAACTCTCCAAACAATGCTGTCAGTATTAACATTCGATGCCACAGGTATGGAAGCCTTGCCTTACTTCCTGGTCCTAAAAGGGAGATGTGCAGATGTGGATCAACATTTGTTGAAAATAAAGTATTAATACTTTAAAGTCAAATAAAATATAGTGTTTACATTCTTTAGGTCTTGGGGGCAGTTGGAGGGACTCTGATATTACAAGATAGCAGAAGCAGTAATTCCTTTAATGTTATTTTTCTGGTTAGCAATTCTAGCAATACTTAATTACTGTATGTCGTGAGACACTAAAATCAAGAATGGGACTCTTGTTTTTGTCTTTAATTTGTTGAGATTATCAGCTGCACAATCACTTAAAGAAACTGTAAAAAAAATCAAAGTATCTCCCAGTCCTTAATTTTTTTTTTCTTCCACAAATGTTTCTGGCTTTGGGATAGTTTATTTATATTATATATAGTAGTTTCAACTGTAGACAATTATGATGCTAATTTATTGTTCCTCGGGTTCCCCTTTTTGTAAGATAGAGCCAAGACTGAAGAAACCAAATATATGTGTTTACTTTAGCATGTCTTCAAGTTAGTGGAACATAGTTCAGGGGTATAGAAGGATCTTAATGATTAAAACCATCCACTTGATTACATGTCTGAAAAATCCCCATATTCTTTAGTTTTGAGTTTATTTTTGTTTCTGCTTTTGTTTTTGTTTTCAAGACATGGTTTCTCTGTACCTCTGGCTGCCTTGGAACTTACTCTGTAGACCAGGCTGGCCTTGAACTCACAGAGATCCGCCTGCCTCCACCTCCCAAGTACTTGGGGGTGCACCAACCACTGCCCAGCTAATCCTTCTGTAGTTTATTTAATATCCACTATAAATGACATGACTTGTACCTTTTCCTAGTTTTTAAGTCATTTTAACAAGACAGAGTCTTACCTGGTTTTCCTTTCCAAACATTGTAAGTTGTATACCAAAGATACTAGTTTATTATTTCAGTGTGTACAAAGAAGATTATTTTATTACATTTATTAATCCATCCACATAAGGGATGCATACTAGCTGTGCTGGGCATTGACTCTGTGTTATCTTCATGGTTCAAAGAAGGATGGAAAGTCACTAATAAGAGCTCACATCCAAAGCATTAAATAAAAAACAGAAGTATTGCTGCTCTTCTCAACCTAAAGCCAAGTTGGTTAATGAAGAAGGAATTGTGATGCTGGTGGCTAATGAGAAGAGAAAGCTCTATCCTGTTTGTCAGTGTGGGTAAAGGTTAGGAGGATTTGGAGGGTTTTTAACATTGAAAAAAAAAACATGTGTCCTTATTTTAAATATGTAGTGCTCCCCACTGAATATGAAGCCTAAAAATTGTCAAATGCTGGTATGTTGTTCACCTAGAAGCTTTTACCCTGAGAATGGTTAGAAAGACCAGCAACGACCACAGACGTACTGAGGTCAGAAACAGACAAGCAGTGTGTGCCAGCCCAGCACCCGTGGTCCTTTTAAAAGTCGGCCAGTTGTGTGATGTCAGTTGGTAGCTTTACCAACTGCCTTATCAATCACAGGATTTACTAAAAGACAGACTCGTGGAAAGCTTTTCAGCTGAGCTGGGGTTCTTGTAGTTGGTCTCTGTAAACAGACAATCTGTAGTAACTGAATCTTTGGATGACAGCTCTTCTGCAGCTGCCCTGGACTTGAACCCATGCATTGTTCAGCTTGTGAAGATGGTTACTTGTTGACGTTCTCTTACTGTATCAGTGAAATACATATTGTCATGTCAGTTCTTGCCAGGAATTTCTCAACAAAATGGATTTTTTTTTCAGTATTTCAATAAATATTGATATGCCCACCTGGTAACTTTTAAAATCCTTTATGTTGTCTTTGTGTCGGATATGAAAGTGCCTAGTAACTAAATAGCATGGCTAGAAATAGAATTCAGAGAATTTCACAAGGATACCATTCCTCTCTCTACCTTGTGTGTGATGCTTCGGGTGTCAACAGAACACTCAATCTGTATACAATAGTTCCAGCACGATACAAGACACTTTATGAACACTTAACTGTTTTAAGCAGTTGGCACAAAATTCTCAAATCGTATTGTCTACCAATATCCTCATAACTTTCCAAAGTGCCATTTAAATTCAGCTCCTCAGAACAGCTTCATTTTAAAGCCCTTTGCACAAACCAATACCTTGGTCAGAGGAAGACTGGAGCAGGGGGTTGTATTTAGTTTTCCAGTTAGTATTGCTGGAATACATTGCTTTGTACACATTAAGCAAGCCAGGATTTCTGTGCTATACCCCAGTCCAGTAGCAGCACTTGGATCAGAGGTGATTTGACTCAAGGAGCACTCTGACAGCTTTTGCCATTCTGCCTTTAAGCAAAGATACCAGAGAAAATCAGGCATGTGCTCAAAACCAGCTACATGTATGTATCCAGAACTCAGACTCAGGGACTGGGACATGGCTCAGTGGTTAAGTACTTCTACAAATATGAGGTCCAAGGTTCAGATGACCAAAATCCAGTAAAAAGTTAGGTAGATGAAGCATCCTGTGAGCCTAGCGAGGGAGGTAGAGATAGGATTTGCAGGACGGGCTACCTAGCTAAACTAGGCTCAGAAAGAAACCGTCTCAGGAAAGTGGACAGTCACTGAAGACACGGCACCTCACAGTCAAGCATGCAGACACACATTGCATCACACAGCAAATAAAACACTAATTACCTGCAGAACCCTAAATGCCTTTATTCTCTGGAGTTTAACCCTAAAAATAAGATGACAAAAAAAGATACTAGAGAAATTGGCCTCCTTCAATACAACGCAGCCTTTGGAGACTTTCAAAGCAACTCAAATCACTGCAAAAATCCATTTTGGAAATAAAACACGCACTATAAAGTATTATAAGAGTCACAAACCTGGGGCTGGAGAGATGGGCTCAGAGGTTAAGAGTACTGGCTGCTCTAGCATAGGACCCAGGTTCAATTCCCAGCACCCACAGGACAGCTCACAACTACCTGTAAGTCCAGTTCCAGAGGATCTGCCACCTTCACACAGGCATACAATACCAATGTACATGAAACAAAAGTTTTTTAAAAAAAAAAAAAAAACTCACAAACCACTTAGATACGATTATAAAAATGGAAGACCAGCCCCGCTTTCCACCGTGTCCATCTCATCCTCCACTGGCTAAGGTAGGCAGGATACCTCAGTCCTGCACCAGGCAGACATCCATAGGATCCTGCAGAAAGTTACCAGTTAGACAGACACATCCACATGCTGCACACACACATCATGGAACTTCGATTTTAAGCAACTAAACAGTGTTCTACAGATCTCACCTCCCCTGTCAATCCCCAGGGGTGGAAAAACTGTCTAAATGATTCTTGGCATGCCACAAAAAAATGCAATACCTATTCATGTTCAATTGAATGTGACTTACACCTTTCTTACATGCATGCACCCAGGTTATCGCCCAGATCAGCTTAGGTGAGAACACTGGGGCTTTTTTTTTTTTTTAATGTTTTTTTAAGTGGTTATATGTAATTTTTTTAAGCAGGAGAGTTTCTCCAGAGTCTATTGGCAGCTGGCAGAGGTCATTCTGACAGAGCCAAGGGGGCCCAATTTCCATCCTTAGAATAACACACACCAAGCTGCTAAATCCACAGCACGAGATGCCCAAAGGGGCAGAGAATGAGCCATGCTGATGTACATTTGGTTGTTCTGTTGGCTATTCAAAATAACTCGGAGGGGGTTTGTACCTTTAACTGAGTTTGACGTTCAGTTTGAAGCCATCTCTGATGTATATTTTTATGAGAACCATGTGGAGACTTTGTTCACCAGAACACAGGTCAGAGAGCTACAACACTTAGTGATCTTGACATTTCCCTGGAATAATACAGACCAATTTTCTTTAGCGCTGAACAGGAAGTGTATAGTTTTAGTCACTCAAAATAAATATTCTTGGAGAAGTTTAACTGCTTCACATAAGCATTTGTTTTATGTTAAGTTAGAAATTAATAACGTGGCGACTCGTGTGGTGCTATGGCCGTGGTTTTGTTTGGAGAAGAGCCTTGCGTGTTTGTTGCTAAGAGGGAAGCGGCAAAGGGGGCGTTATAATTAGACTGACTGCAGAGTTTGATGCTGAGCTATCAAGAACCAAATAGGATGCAAAGAACTGGGCTCTCCCAGCTCAGTTCCTCAGATCGAGGCTGCTACGGGAGCATCTGTCACTCCCAGACCAAGTTTCCAGTTGTAGCAGGTCAGCCGGAAGGTTCTAGGTTCTCTCTAGGACCCTATTAGTTGGAAATAACAAAGGAGCATTACTAAACAAGGTATAGACACCTGATTAGTTGTCTTAGCTCATCAACTTGAGAGACAATCACTGTGGGGTAATCTAGTGCCTACCCCCATCATCTGTGGTCTGGGACGCCCCTCAGGCGGAAGCCCAGCCCAATTAGCTATGGCCAGGCTAGGGCTTCTGGGCACTTCAGCACCAGGAGTTGACACCCTTCCAGGTGTTCCACCCATAGTCCTCTGCTCCACTTCTGTGCCCCTTCTTCTCACAAGGCCTCAGTTTCTAAAAGTCACCCATTCCTTTTCCAGCTTCTCTCAAATCAGTCCGCATCTGGCCTCCCTGACACTTTAATCAGACCCTTGGCATTGCTTGCCTTATGCAATAGATTCCTGGCTAGACTCCTGCTGTCAGTCCAACACACCCCAACCTCACTCCATACGGCAGCCAGCCCAATCGGTTCACCCCAGTACAACCTTCTCACACCAAGGTCAAAGCCTTTCTTGACTTGACCACTCTCTGCCTCCCAGTCCAGCCTTCACCTGCAACACTTGGCCCAGCCACAGGGAACCATGGCTGTTCTGCCTATGGACAGTCAGGGAACCATGGCTGCCCTATTTATGGACAGGCAGGGAACCATGGCTGCCCTATTTATGGACAGGCAGGGAACCATGGCTGTTCTGCCTATGGACAGTCAGGGAACCATGGCTGCCCTATTTATGGACAGTCAGGGAACCATGGCTGCCCTACCTTTGGACAAGCTGCCTCTGGTCTCTTGGGCACTGGTCCCCACGGCAGGTGAACTCAACCATACACAGACCCCCGCCCCCGTCCGATAAACCTCACCTCAGACTCACATCTCTGTGAAATGTACCCTGGTCTCACCACATTTGTTTTCCGTATCTAACCCCTGCCCTCACCAAATAAAAAATAAAAACAGGAACATCAGGGCAAGTGCAGTGGCTCGGTTATTTCTAAGCATCTGGCTCAATGTAGGCATTGATCAGATCCATCCCATAATTTGCACAAAAGAATTAAAGTTCCCTGACTCACAGACCACATTAGTCCTTGGGCTAGTTTTCTAAAACTTAAAATATCAGTGATAATTAACAAGAGAAGATGGGAGTTGTCTTTCGTGTGTGTTCTTTGTGGGGTTTTTTTGGGGGGTGGGGTGGGGAGTAACTTAGACTTTTATAGGTTCCAACCTATGATCAGTGGGCCTCATTGTTTCTGACCTGCGGAGAGATGAACCTCATGGCAGAAGCTCTTGATGGAGTAAACTAGTCACCAAGAAGCAAAATCTAAACAGGAAGAAGCTGGGGTCTCACGATTCTGATTCTATTCAGTAACCTGGGGAACTCGCACAAGGCCCCACCTCCCTGAGGATGTTCCCACATCCCTGAGGACCAAGCTCTTAGCCTATAGATCTTTAGGAGACGGTCAAGATCCCAAGCCCGGCATTCTTCATTTGCCTCAACTTTGGACCACACACATCTTAGTGGAGAACACACTGGGATGCCCGAGAGCCCATCCAAGATGCGCATATGCTCCAAACCTACTATCACAGGGTATTTCGTATTCTTTCAAGGGGCATTCACTCATGTTGTTATCTGATATTGACTTTTCCTGTCTCAGAAAAAAAAAAAAAAAAAAGCATTGGTTTGGTATCTATCTAGCATGCTCCAGGTGATGGGTGGTCTAGCTATGGGAAAACATGAATACAGACTGAAATAACTGATGGAAATAACAAGATCTCATTTTAAGCAAAATGCTAAACACGACCCTGTGTATGGTGGTAAATTATTCCCTACGGTCCAGAATCCCCCTTGTCCCCCTTGGTGCCTGACTACCTGAAGCCTTCACTTACTATGTTCTCTGCTGTGTCCGTGTCCGCAAGGCAGGGCTGTTCCGATGGAGTGGGAGCAAAGCAAGGAGCAGAGTCTTCTCCTGTGGAAAGATGAACCACGTTCCACGGCTGGGCCCCAGGGTGGGCAGTGATCCAAGAGGACAGACACTGAGGAGCAACAACACGGATGTCTCCCTGAACAACCTGGGAGTGTCCGTGGTCCAGCCTCAGGTGGGAGAAAGAGGACAGTTTAAGCCATTTTATTTTACACACTCTCTCTCTCAACATCTCTTCTAGAAGCTTATAGTTTTTTATTTTATTGTATTGTATTATATTGTATTGTATTTTATTTTATTTTATTTTATTTTATTTATTTGAGACAGGGTCTCTCTACAGAGCCTTAGTTGTCCTGGAACTCACTATGATACCAGGCTGGCCTTGAATTCAGAGATCCACCGGTCTCCTGAGTGCTAGGATTAAAGCTATGTCACACACACACACACACACACTAAAGTTTAAGCGCAAGAACTTGAGGAGCCCAGAATAGCATGTCAGATTCCTTGGAGCTGGAACTACAGGCAGTTGTGTGGCACCTTGACGTGGGTCCTAGGAACCCTTAATCACTGAGCTATCTTTCCAGTGGACTTTGATTTAATCCTCACACCAATCTTTTGTTGTTTAAGACGGACTTATCACATAGCCCAGGCTCTCCTTTATCTCCCTATGTTCCTGTGGCCTGGCCTCAAACAACCCTCCTGTCTCCTGAGTGCTGGAATTACAAGGATGTACCACCACAACCCCGCTATGGTGAAGTTTGCCATCATTTGCCTGAGCCCTGCAGAAATGAGCGTTAGAATGCCAGGGCGCTTCTGACTACTGAGGGGGTGGAGACACTAACCAGGCAGAGCCCCCTAAAAGCACACATCGTGACACCCCGAAAAGCTGCTGTCTCTCCCTCGACTGAGAATTTTCTTTAAGGCAGAAAAGAAGCAACAGTGACAGGCCCATGCTATCTTAAAAAAAAAAAAAAAATTTTTTTTTTTCTTCAACAAGAACCTTGATGAGCCAGCTGAGTTCTAACCACAGCTATTTAACACAGTAGTGCATGGGGATTTTAACTCAGTGGTAGAGCTGAGTTGGCTCTGGGTTCAATCCCCAAAGATGAAAGATAGGAGAAAATATAAAACAGGAACGTGCTGCCCGGAGCATTGAGAACATTCACAACACAGTCTTTGAGTATTACACAAATGAGAATACAGAGCCAGGGACCTCTGTCATGTACCATCTCAGTAGGAAATGGCCACCTTCCCCAAAACACCAGTCTTGATTACACTATTAAGAGGTACGCTCACTCTCTGATGAGCTGTGGTGGCACAGGCCTTTAATCCCAGCACTCGGGAGACAGAGGCAGGTGGATCTCTGTGAGTTCGAGGCCAGCCTGGTCTACAGAGTGAGTTCCAGGACAGCCAGAGTTACGACAGAGAAACCCTGTCTCGAAAAATAAAAATAAACAAATAAATAAAAGTAAAACATAAGAAAAAGAGCTAGGTCGACTCTCGTACCTCAGCTTGATCAGTGGCGTCCCTGTTCATTTTGCCACAGAATCCTTTGAGAATGACCTCTGTGCATGAGGCACCGGGGGACATACAGATGTGGAAGCATATTTACAAGGAGAACACGGGTTATTTATTGTGTCATAGCTACTCGGATTCCTCTGCAATTGGCAGAGGAAGTTTTAAACTCCCCATTTAAAAGTTCCTGTTCCAAAGCTTTTCCCCCTAAGTTAGGGTAGCAATGGGATGTGTGCCCCAGAGAGGGAGAGAGCTTCTCTAAATCAGTGTGGACACACGTGCTGCGCCTCCAAGTGTTCTCATAGCGGGTTTCATTTCCCCTCCACTCCCACGCTGTGGTCTAATGTTGAGTGTCGGATATCTCTGCGGCCATCGTGTGGCCTGGACTCCTGCCAGGCTCCCTGTGCAGTACCCAATCAATGCTCATTCGTTCTCTCCATCTCTCTCAAAGATGCCTTACAGTGGCACTTCCAGCTGGGGGCAGGGTAAGGAGGCCTCACAATCCTTCACAAGCACCCCAAAACAGACTTGGTGCCTGCTTAGCCTGTCTACACCTGTTGCCACTCAGGACCAAGAGTGTGGCTAATCAATGACTGGAACCTAATTTCATCCCATCACCTCCTTAATTCTCACAGCCCACCACCCCCTCAAGGTTAGAATAATTCTAGTTGCAGCACAGGCCCAACAGCATGTTTCCCAGGTGCGTATTAATGTATGCCTATGTACATACGCATATGTATGCTGACTCTATTGAAGCAGCCCAGGAATGCCACCCACGCGTACTCTCACCAGGTGCAGCAGGAACTCAGATTTGGGGGTGCAGGGAATGTGCCTCCAACAGCAAAGGTCACAGTTGGTAAGTGACAGGGCCAGGAGGCAAAGCGACCTCATCAGGACACACAGCCCAGGCGTCTAACAGTGAGTCACTCTCTTCATTTTCTGCTAACACAGGATCAAGAAACAATACACGGAAACAAGAACTCCTACCTCTTCTTTTTCATCATCTATACTTGGGAAAGAATCTCCTTTCCCCCAGCTGAGACATTCCAGAAGCAAAGACTAGAAACCATTACCATAGTTACACACACACACACACACACACACACACACACACACACACACACGCACACCCCTTATGTCTGCTGATTTCCCTTTAATGCTTTTGCTTTAGTTTTTGTTTGTTTGTGGGTTGTTTTTTGGGGTTTTTGTTGTTGTTTTTTTTTTTTTGATGGGGGGCATTTGTTTTTGAGACAGGGTCTCACTATATAACCTTGGCTGTCCTGAAACTCACTATGTAGCCCAGGCTGGCCTCTAACTCACAGTGATATGTATGCCTAGACTCCCCAAGTACTGAGCCAAGTTGTGCACCACCACACCTGGCCCACTTTAATGTGAAGGGAATTCAAGAGACGAGCTGGTTGGTCCAAACACTGGAATGAATGCAGGACCTTTTCCTGCAGGTTTGTGTCTAAAGCATTAGTGGCCAAAAAGGATTTCATAGAAGGGGCAGTTTTTAAATACGGATGATGCTTCCACAGGCAGAAAAGCCTGGATCACAGCTGCTGAGAGATGAGGCGTGAGGGGCAGAAGACAATGGAAAGAGATCCACAGAGATTGAGAGATCCACGGAGAGGGAGAGGAAGGAGGCCAGAAGGTCAGGGCCTGGAACAGACAAGCAGGGTGAGCTCAAGCGTGGGGGAATTTAAATGTTAAGGGTAAAGGAGGCGGGGGAGGAGGGGCAGAGTTATAGTAACTGAACAAACAAGAAGCTCACACACGAGGGGTGAATGAGGGACAAGAACTGCATCTCTGCTTCTGCTGCAAAGACTGTCACTGCACTACCTTTGCTCTGGGAACACCGTAGGGCCTGGGAAGGCATCATCGTGTTTGAAGCTCATACCAAATAATTACAGTCAAGTGCCACATAACCACATTTCAGATACCATACAGCGGCGGCCCCATAAGACTGTATCATGTAGAGGTTTACATGCCATCTTGATCTAATAAGAACATTCTGCATCATTCTCGCGACAATGAAATTACCAGACAATGCATTCCCCAGGCGTATATTAAAGTATGCCTACGCATACCTTACGCATACGTACACAAATGCTACTAAAGCAGCCCAGAAACACCGCCCACGCCTGCTCTCCCCAGGTGCAGTAGAACTCAGATGGCCCAAGCTGTGAGTGTCCCAAGAAGGGGTTTTCCATCTCCACTTTGATTCACAGTCCACAAAGATGGCAATTTCCTGTTTTCCCAGCACAGCAGAGAACTTCCCCAAATATAGTCTGATGTGCAACAAAGCCTCATCACAGACACAGAGATCCCATAGGGAACCCAACACAAGAGCCAGTGCGTGTTGAAGTGTAAGAAAAAGAGACTTCAAGGAAACCAGGGACTGTGCACGTTTAACATATATTCATGCTTGAACACAAATGCCTGCGAATGAGGAACCCCGAAGCATGCTCATTTAAAATCAGAAAAACTCCCTGTAAATGATCTGCTTGCTCCTGGACTCCGGGAACAAAATAAAGGCCTGTGCCCTCTCTTTTGTCTGTCCGTTAGACATTTCTCAAGAGGCTGCAAATGGACAATAGCTCCTGTCACTCCGTCATGGCCGGGGATGGGGGTGGTCTGGGACTTTAGTGGCACAGGCGGGAAGGTCTTCCTTTAACTTCAGTTGGGTGTGTGGGGTAAGAGTGACAGAGACTTTGCCAACACAGTGGCGCATCATCAGCTGTGTGTCTGGTAACAGGCCCCCCCCCAGAGAAACTACAGGCTACAGTGATGAATGGTGACAGTAAACCCTCAAGTCAGGTGACTGTGACATCACACCAGCTGCCATCTTGGTTGCTTCCAGGTTGCCGATCTTCCCTGGTGTCTTTGGACAGTTTCAGACATGAACTGTTCTTGGGCCCAGAGAAGTAGCGTATTTGCCATTCTGTGGCCAGGAGCAAAGACAGCAGAGTTCCTAGTCCTGACCCCTATGCCCAGAGATAGTGATTCTTCCTTTCCACGCCTAGCTACGCTTTCACAAGGAACAAAGCTTACACAGTATCAGACAAGGCTTGGAAGATAGCCCAGTGGGTAAAGTACGTCTGTACGTGAGGACCTGAGCTGGGACTCCCAGAGCCCACTTGAACGCCAGGCAGGGAAGCATAGGCCTGTGACTCCAGGATGGAAATAAACAGGTCCCTGGAGCTTGCTGGCTCACCAGCCTTGTCAAAGGGGTGAGCTTCAGGTTTAGTGATGGATCGTGTTTTTAAAAAGAAGTAATATGTATGTGGGAAAATGGATAGAGCACCTGCCGTGAGGTCTGGTGTTTACAGTCCCAGATCCCAGGTAAAAGCGAGGCAGGTGTGACGGCTGTCTGTTAATCTGGAGTACAGGAGGAAGAGATGGGGATCCATCAGGAAAGCTGGCAAACTGGACAAGGTAGAAGTAGTGTGCTTCCAAGCTTAGCTAGAGACCCAGCCTTAATAAATAAAGTAGAAAGTGATCAATAAAGGCATACAACGTCACTTGTATGACCCACAGGGTGACCTGTAGCACCCACACGTGGACACATGCATGCATGCAGGCCACACATATCCACAGAAGCAAATAAATAAAGTGATGAAACAGTTGAAGAAGACGTTCCAGTGTCAACCTCTGGCTTCCACATGTACCCTCATAGGCACACACACACACACACACACACACACACACACGTACCCTCATAGGCACACACACACACACACACACACACACACACACACGTACCCTCATAGGCACACACACACACACACACACACACACACACTACTGGTCACAAGGTCACAGATATCTCAACGTAACAAAACACACATCCCGGTAATGTAATGTACCATCCCACAAGCCTAAGAAATTAAATCTATTAAAGTCGTTTCCTTCCCAGTGAGGTTTTGGGAGCCCCAACTCCCCACCAAGGGCCCCAATACGGCTCCCAACCAGAGCTTTCAACTCAACACCTAGTCATAATTAATGTTGCTTGGGTGGAATATTTAATTGCATTTCTCCTGCTTTTGACAATATTTGAAGACAAATAATTTTAAGAGCAATGTTAACAACTTATCGTTTATATTGAAAAAGAAATACACACCTTGGCTTACTTGTAAATCTTCTCTCCACCTTCCATTTTTCAATCACTTTTATTTTATGTGTGTGGATGTTTTGCTTGCTGTCTACCACATGCATGTGCAGAGGCCAGGAAAGGGCATAGGAGCGCCTGGGACAAGTTACAGGCAGTTGTGAGCCACCTTATGGGGTGCTGGGAATTGAACCCAGATCCTCTGCAAGAGCAGACAGGGCTCTTAACTCCTGAGCTATCTCTCTAGCCTCATTTTTTAAATTACATATATATAATTTAAGGAGCTGGAGACATGGCTCAGCGGTTAAGAATACATATAGCTCTTCGAAAGGACCTGAGTTCGGTTCCTGGCATTTATGTCAGATAGCTCACAACCACCTGCAACCACCTGTAATTCTAGCCAGCTATCTGTATATATATTATATATGTATTATGAATACATATATGTACTCTTGGTAATATCTAAATATACCTATATAGAGATATGCCTATATATAGACATACCTATATATTCTAGCTAGCTAATATATATATTTAATATATATTATATATATATATTCTAGCTAATATATAGATATACCTATATATTCTAGCTATCTGATATATAGATATATTCTAGCTAATATATAGCTAATACTCTAGCTAATATATAGATATACCTATATATTCTAGCTAGACAGACAGATAGGTGCAAATATATGTGTGTGTAGGTATATATGTATATATATATACATACATACATATGTGTGCATATATGTGTGCATAATTTTAAATTGTGCTTTTAGTAACAATCAAATTTATTGGCAAAAATAACCAAGGATAAAGAAGATGTAACTTTAAGTTTTTCTGAAAATCTGATAGTTCGAAACACAAAACTGTACTCCCATCAGTTCACAGTGTATGTGCATATCATTTGAGAGTTCTAACAAGAAATAGCCTCTGACCCTAACTCAGATCCACTCGGGTCTTCATGCTGAGCCTGAGATGACAAGCACAGTGGGGAAGCATAGATAGCCAACCAAGATGCAAATGTACGGAATGAGAGCACCCAAAGTCTTAACTAGGAAAGAGACACTTCTGCTTTCAGTCAGCTGTCTACCCTGCAGCCCTGTCACGAAGACATGCCCTGCGGCTGTGACGTTCAAGCTCTTACGGTATTGTCCAAAAAATTCCCGTAATTACCTAGACACGTCTTTCTCTTACCTGCTATCAATTTTCACATATTTTTATACAGAAAAATGTACTGGAGACCTTCATTATGCAGCCTGTAAGAAGGACCTGGTATCATTATGGCTGGCAATTATTTTTTATAATGTACGTGGTACGTGCTTACCACTGTAGAAAAACGACTATTTTAATAAATGATCTACATTTTAAAGAAAGATATGCCTGTGCAATACTCATCTCATAAACAATATAGTTCTTTGGAGTATGTTTTATCTGCTCTTATTAGTCACAACTGGCCTAGAATTCACTATGTACCCCAGTCTGGCCTCGAGCTCATGACCCTCTGACCTTAGCCACATGAGTATGAGGGTTACAAATGTGTACCACCACATCTAGCTCTGTTTGGCCACTCTTTGATCTGAGAATCCAACTAAGAAATATCGTTTCTTCAACCCTAGGATTCCAACAATTATGCGATATTTTTGTTTCTAAAATACGCTTTAATTAATTCTTTGATAACTTCAAGCATGTATAAAACTTACCTTGACCCTATTCCTCCTCTGCTCCTTTCCCTAACTCCTCCCAGATCCACCATCCCCTCCCATGCTCCCCTCAGCATCCCACACTTGCCTGCATCCCAAGCAGTGGCTTCAGTGTGGAAGCTCTGCTTCTCTGCCGCCAATAGAATTCAAGACCATTCTGAAATCTCCTACAGGACCACACAGACTTGAATTTATCTCATTCTCTTGGGCCCCAGCCACTTGTATGTATCCAAAGATTCTTTATTTTATAGCCTACCGAGTCCAATTTGTGTTGCCCAAATACTCTTGGATATGGACCCATTCATAGGAGCATGATCAACCTACCGGGGACCACCCCTTAAAGAAAACTGACTCCTTCTCCCTCCAAAGCCATCAACCATCAATAGCTCCTCAGCCAGGGGTAGGGGCTCATAGCTCCTCCTCCCTTTGTGCTTAAATGTTGGCTGGCCTGCATGGGCAACAGCTGCTGTGAGTTCATGGGTGAAACGGTCCTGTCCTGTCCGGAAGACACTACCCCCATCCCCAGTCCTTCCCAACTCCGGCTCCTACCATCCTTCTTGGGGAGAGAGACCTACCATTATTTTATGCACCATTACAAAGGAAGCATGCTCCTGAAGTCATTGCAAATGTAATTTCCTTGAGAGCAATTAAAAGATAATAAACCAGCCTTTGCAGTGAAGAGTGTAGCCTTCCTGGCCACAGCTCTTTGTACTCATGCTCCAGAATGCTCCCTGAATCCTTGGGCCAAGGGAGGCTTATTGCCCCCAAACACTTCCCCCTATGATTGACATCATTCAATAAAGAATTGTCCATGGATTTGCCTTGCTCTAAGTTCTAGTTGGCTTTCTGTTAGTGTAACCAACACCATGACCAAAAACAACTTGGGGAGGAATACGTCCTTCTACACCTTACCTTCCACAGCTAATCATCCAGGAAGGCCAAGGCAGAAACCATGGAGAAATGTTGCTTACAGGTTTGCTCAGCTCCCTGCCAAATTCAGCAGGACTGTTTGTGAAGTTTTGCTGAAGTTTGCGACCCTTCACATTAATGTTGGAGCTTCTTCATCCATGCCCACCACCAAAGGACCAATGGTCCTGTAAAGATAGTATTTTCTAGCTCGCTTTCACAGAAACCGTTCTCTGATGTTTGGCTTTAGCTAGAAGTCTGGGGATTTGGCCTGGTCACTTAAATAGCCTTCAATTTAAAATGTATTTTCTCAGTTCAAAGTGACACGATCTCTCTAAAAATGATAACTGGGAGGGAAAGAGAAAAAACAGCACTGATACAGCGGAGGGCAGGCGACACAGCTCGTTCAAGTCCTTCATTCGTTGGTTGACAGTTCTGAGTTACCCAGGCATCAGCAAGGAAAGAGGCAGTGTGTTAATCTGACACTGAAGCGGTTCATTAGCAACTCTGCCCTCAAATTTTACAAGGAGAAAACTGAGAAACTGCTGGGGATACAGTTCAGTGGTGGAGCGAAGGTCTCAGGTTCAATTCCCCAGCACCTCTAAAAGAAGTCAAACCCAACAGTCGTGGGTACCGTAGGAGGAAACAATAGACTCTAGTGATCTCTCACTAACCTGACATCGCTCACCTGTGGCTTTCCCTCCACACCAACTCCTCGAACTGCCTTTTGTGCCTTTACTCAAATAATACTTAGCAAGTGCTGCCTGCTGCCTGATCAGAGCCCTGCAGATGAAGCAATGAACAGACGAATCCTCTACTTGGTAGAATTCGAGCTACGTGAGCAGAGACAAAAAGAGGCAGAACATGTGCCGCATCAGGCAATGGCAAAAAGTGTGTCGTGGCGGAACACAAGGCGGGATAAGGAAACTAAAGCTGACAGGGAGGAGAGAGTGAGGAGGTACAGGAAGGACTCTGCCATTAGAACGACACCTGCAGAAAGATGGAGGCTTTCCTGAATGCCTGAAGGGTTTTCCAACAGGAGAATGGATGTGCACGGTGGTACTGGGGCAGGGGCATTGCTGCTCAGGCTTGAGAAATAGCCAAGAGACAGGAAAGGAAAATGGAACAAGAGCACTTCAAGGAATAACCAGGAAGCCAGAGGGGAGGAGCGTGGGGAAGAGCAGGGGAGGGTCTCGTGGAGAAGGGACTGCGGGGGGGCAGTGGGCTGGAAGGAAGGCCACGATCACAAGCTGCTGACCCTCACAGCAACTGACAAGCATGACAGGGACTAGGGGAACGGTACTGAGAATGTGTCAGTTTCCAGAACGCCCCAAAGTAATGCTCAGAGGGTTTGCCAATGGACTGGAGGTAGGGTTTACCTGAGTCAGGTGATTGCAGGCGCTGGACACTTCCTCTATCACACACAGAATGAGGAGGAACGCCTCTTCAGAAAAATCCTGCATTAGTTTGAAAACAACGGAGTGGACTGGCCATGGATCTGTGAGCTTGAGGCCAGCTGGATAGCCGCTCTTGCTGAATTGCTTCCCTGAGGACATTCCAGAGTCTTCTGTCCTTAGCTATATTTCACTTGTTCCCACAATCCCTTGTTTTGTTTTTTGTTTTGTTTTGGTTTGGTTTTTCTTTGGGGGGGAGTGTTTGATTTTTTTTTCCCCCAGCAGAGACCGTCAGGGCTATATTATACAGGACAGAGAGCCACGCTTCAGCTTGCCCCCCGCCAGACGTTTACATTTCTACTGCTCTGAGATCTCTGCAAGCCCCTTCGTGATCTGCATTGGAGTTTGAAGAGAGTACAACCAGAAAGCTCCAGCTTCCTTCCTTAAACACAAGCAGCACGTTACACGCCCGCCTTTACACACAGGTGAAAAATCACACCGCTACGGACAACTAAGCTCACTTTGTTTTTCCCTTCTTAATGTCATTGCTACAAATCTTCACTGTCCAAATGACTTCTTGTTCTTATTAATTTCTTGGCGTGTACACCCGTGTCCCTTGTATAAGCAGAGATGTCCTGTATCTGCAGCAATACAAAATGCAAGTTTGATGAGTGAGTGTCCATATTTAGTAAATTTATATTTCTCCTTTGAAATTACTCTCAAAATTAGCATACTATGGATTCAGAAAGAAAATTTTTAGAAATTAGCTTAGAAGCCAGATGGGTAGGTAACCCCAGTTCTTGAGAGGCTGAGATCAGAGAACCACCAGTAAGCAAAGGAGAAAATAAAATGAATGCAGGCAAGGGGCTGAGATTCCCCTGACAATCTGCTGCAAACATGAGCAGCCTTGGGTCAGGGAGGCCCAGGCTCAGTCAGAAACCAGTGTGACCCTCAGGTCAAAAAGCTGGTCTAACCTGGGCTTTAAGCCAAGAGTCAAAAATCAGGTTACCCAAGAAAGCCTAAATAAAGAATCTGAACAAGGCAGGCATTCTAGTCAATGGTAAGCAACCTTTAGGGTGAACAGACCTGGAATTACCCCAAGTGTACTGTTTTCTCTAGTGTTGAGGCCATATTAGACTTGCAAATTATTTTCAGATTATGCATAAATAAGAATAATAAAAGACTTCTAAACAATAACAATTCCCATTTGTCTCGTAGGTCAACCGCCTCCAATTAATTAGTTTATCAGTTAATTTCACCTTGTGATAAACGGAAATGAGCCAAGCAAGAGTGAGCCTCTACCCACTTTACAGAGAAGAGGCCCAAAGACAGGAGACTGGCTCCAAACATCACAAGGGGAGTCAAATTTTTGATTCTCTTCTAGTCGTTCTTCATGATAGCTTTTTTAAAAAAATTACAGGGCAGCGCTTTGCTGCTTCCATTCAAGTTTGTGCTTTCAAAGGATAAACGTATTTATGCCACCACAAAATGCTGGTGATTTCTAACTTGTTTTCCCACAGGTGGGCAGTTCCTGCTTAGACCAATTGGCTCCTACACTCCTGAAAGCCATTTCCTTTATGAATCACATGATACGGCTGGCACTAGATGACAAACAGTTTAGAAAACCAGATAAAAACACTGCCTTTTCTGCTAGAAAATAAACAGCCAGATTTAGAGGGGCCCAGGACAATGGGAATTACAGGATAGCAGGAGGTGGGGGTGGGGGTGATCTGGCACCAGGCTCCATAGCCAGAGAAGGGTCCCTGAAGACAGGCCAGATCTCAGAGCAGCCAAGCTGGGCAGGTCTGGCTGCCTGGGGTGGGGGATGGAGAGGGATGCCGGCAGCACCTGTTTCTCTACAGCCACAGAAGCTCTCCTCCGCCTCAGATATCACTGAGCTTGCAAATCCTTCCTCTAGGGTTCTGGAACTGTCCCTCCATGCCCAGCAGCCCTTGAGTCCTTGAATTTAGCAGGATGTTAACTTATCCCCCACCCTGACCCCTTTGCCGAAACCCCAGGTCGCAGGGCTCCCCCCACCTCAGTCACCCTACGGCCCTAGTGTTGGTTTTCCAGGCTATGGCACTTGTTGCTGAAAGGCTGGGCTGAGTGTTTCTGGGAAAGCATCTTGTAGATGTGGTAAACAGCCATAATATCTTGACTTTATACGAAGAGAATGCTCTCCATAGCGCGGGTGGGGTCTCATTGAAGTGATTGAAAAGCTAAGAGAAAAAGACACAAAAGACAAGAAAATCCTTCAGTTCTGACACACAGCCCCAGGCGGAAAACCTTCCCCGGGGAAGAGGTGAGGAGAGAAGTGGCAGAGACCTGTGAGTCTCGGAAAGAATGAGTAAGGAAGCAGCAGTGAGTGGCAAATACACACAGCTCTCTTCCCGGGCCGGGCTCAGGCGATGGGAGAGTGTACACGCACGCACCGTGAGGAATCTGTGCGGTAGGCTGCAGACACTCCTCATCCTTCCTGGAAAGGGTTCTGGTCCTGAATTTCTTCATCCTCAGCTACGGCCCCAGTTATCTACAGACGCAAATAATTTTCCTGCCTGTTCCTACACCATGTGCCTATCTGAGTCTCTTCCTAAATATCCCATCTGAGCATCTCAAATACAGTCAGCCCATTATACACACCCACTCCTGACAGCTCAGCCGGTGAAGTGATCACCATGCAAGTATAAAGACCCCAGAACAAGCTCCATAGCTCAGTTCAGGGGACTGACTGGGTATGGCAACACACGCTTGCATCCTCAGTGCTGGGGTTGTGGCCAAAGACAGGTGAACCCATTGGGTTTGCTGGCCAGCCACCCCAGACTACTTGGTGAGCTCGAGATTCAGTGAGACTCTGTCTCAAAATTGACAACAACAATAACAACAAACAACAGGGCTCTGGAAAGATGGCTCCGTGGTTAACAGCATTGGCTACTCTTCCAGACAACTTGGTTTCAATTCCCAGAACTCACCTGGCAGCTCACAACTATCTATAACTCCATTTCAAGGGCTCTGACACCGTCTGACCTCCACTGGCAACAGGCATAAAACCAGAGCACAGACATACATGAGGGCAAAATATCCATACACATAACACCATGGGGAGGGTGCATGGGGGGGCAGTTAATATGTGTCACATCTATCCATTAAGTTAGTCAAGCCCCAAACTTGGAAGTATATAATACTTTGCCTACCTCTACCGTGTGTGTGTGTGTGTGTGTGTGTGTGTGTGTGTGTGTGTGTGTGTATGTGTGTGTCCCCTTCCCTCCCTCTTTCCCTTTTTGATTCATTGCCAAGTCCTGTGGCTCTTACTTCAGAAGAAACTCTCAGGAATCCCTGTATGTCTTCATCCCCTGTCTGCACCCTAACTCAGACCATCACTTTGATTTATACCACCAGGCTGGCCTCTTAATTGGTGCCTTTGCTGTAATACACCTCAAATACTACCTTCAAATGCAAATCTAACCATCCTCTCTGATTAAAGTCCTTAACGGATCCCGCTGATATGATAAAGCAAATATTCTTGCTTGTGTGGTGTAGCTTCTACCTCCCCTGCCAGTTTCACTGACAGCTGTCCGGGTGCTTCAGACAGGCATTTCCAAGCAACATAGAACTTCCCCTCCCCCGGGAGCTGCCCTCTCTAAGTGGACATTGCTGGTCTCCCTTCTGGAGTTATAGATAGTTGTGAGCTGCCAAACGACCGTGACCTTGGCAGCGTGGGAACCTTGAGCTGACAGCAGAAGGTCCAGTATCAAGAAGCTGTTGGCCACCTGCATGGTCTCATCAGGGCCTCTCTCTAAAGGAGGGCTACGGGGTAGCTCATGGTTGCCCCAAGACCTCAGCTCGAGGTATTTTGGGGGAGAAAAAGTAAATCAGCAAGAGGAGGAAATACAGAGAAGGGTAATGGGTGCATAGATCTGATTAAAAAATACTATATATGTGCATGAAAGTGTCATAATAAAACTCATTCTTTTGTGCGATTAATATACAACATTATATATACAATATATGCACGAATATATAATTGTGCAATTAATACCTACTCACCTCTAACTTTGCATACTATAGCAAACAAATATTTCTGTTTTTAAAGCTGATTCCTAGATTATGAGAAATTATCAGAGAACAAAGACTGAAATGCTTTCATAATTTTTGATATGCATTGTTAAATTCCTAATCCTTGAAAAGTCAACGAAATTTCTTTCACCGTGCTATGTTTAATAAGACATAAAAGTACACCAACATATTCTGCAATATTTTAAGGAAATAATAAAATATAGGGTGGGCATCCACCTCTTAGGATGGCTAGTCTCCAAAAGGCTGGGGTAGGGCAGCTCAGGGGTAAAGCACTTGCCTGCTATATGAGTGAGAGGCTCTTAGTTCTATCCCTAGTCCTGAGAGGGGTGTGCAGAATGGCAGTTCCTAAAATGAAGTAAGAATTGAATTATCATATAGTCCTTCAACCTCCATTCTGAGAGTATCCCCAAAGGAAATGATAGCACCACTCAGACAGACATCTGCACTCCCGTGCTTGCAGCATCTGCCACAAGAACTGCATAAAGATGCTGCGGTAGTCGCAGACGACGGGAATGACCAGCCATAGGGAAAGAGACCCTGCCATTAGCCACAGCATGGATGAATCTGGAGGACATCCGGCCAAGTAAAGTAGGAAGGAGAGCACTGCATGCTTTCCCTTTTACTTTTAGAAAGCCAGCAAACAACCAACTGGTGTGCTCTTCCTTGAGGAGTAACGCCTTCCTGCTCCAGGACTTCCTCAGTTGCCTATGGCTCTTTGCACAGGGTTGAGGCCTCATGGGCTTTTCCCTGTCCATTTTGGCATGTCCATTGGTGTTATTCGTTTACAAGTAACATTATACAGACCGAACTGGTTACACTTATGTATATACATATATATCTACACATATGTATATATACATACATATATGCATGCAATAATTAGTGAAACATGAAACAAGTTTGAAACAGAGTTTGAAGTGGTTCATAGGAGGGATTAGAAGGAGGAAAGGGAAGGAGAAATGTTGTAATTAAATTATAATCTCAAAAATAAGGGAAAATTGATCTATAAAAAAATAAATCACGGAAAAAAGAGGAAAAAAACACAAAGTGGCTTTTTAACAAATTATAGTCTTCTTTCCAGGTGATTGTAAATTAATATTGATGTCTTTTCCATTTAACGCTTATATTCACGCACCAAAAAAAAAAAAAAAACAGCAAGCAAAGAAACAAATGATACAGAGTTTCAGAGAGAGGGAATGAAGCAGTGGTTACCATCGGAGGTAGGGAATGGGAGATACTGGTCCAAGAGCACAGACAAGAAGACATGTAGGATGAACAAGTCTGGAGAACCATTGTGTGGCCCAAGCACTACAGTTAACAGCACCGTACTTAGGGCTTTTACCAAAGAACAGAATCCAGCAGATCTTATAGACGGGTTACTATGTATGGACACGCTCATGTTCTTCATCACAATAACCCTTCTGCTCTCTGAGATCTCACAGCATCATGCCAAAGGTATACAATGAAATTGAAGTAATATTTTTTATTTATTTAAAGGAAGTGTTGGAGGGGCAGCTTTGTAACTAGTAAATTAAGAGAAAGAAAATGGCTCAGCAGTTAAAAGTCCACTGCTCTTCTAGTGGTCCCAAGTTCAATCCCCAGCACCAACATGGGGTGGCTCACACCCATCTATAGCTCAACTCCAGGGATCTGATGCCTCTGGCCTCTGAAGGTACCCACATTCATGTACACACACATGGGTAAATACATATATACATACACATATATATGTATATATATATATATATATATAAAATTTAAAATAATCAAAATTAAAACCTTTTAAAAAAATTTTAAGAGACAGGCATGATAGTGTACAACTTTAATCTCAGCACTCAAGAGACAGGCAGATCTCTTGTGATTCAAAAACAGTCTTGTCTATGCAGTTTTAGGCCAGCCAGGGCTATGTAGTCAGACCCTATCTCAAAAAAGGAAGAAAAGAAGGAAGGAAGGAAGGAAGGAAGGAAGGAAGGAAGGAAGGAAGGAAGGAAGGAAGGAAGGAAGGAAGGAAGGGGAAAGCTAATAACACATGTTATTTCCCATTTTCTGAAGTTTTTCAGTGACTTGGGATCATTTACATTATATTTCCTAAGGGGAAAGGCAGCTGCAGACTAGCAGAAGAGAACAGGGCAGAGATGCTGCTTTCCCAGAATGTGGCCAATGGTCCTTAACCACAGCCACAAAGCTGGCATGCATCTTCCCACCTTGTCAAACTACATACAGCACTTCTCAGTTAGCCAAATAACATGTACGTATATATTATTATATGCGTATACATACTATACATATACACAATATATGTGACTAGCCAAATAATTGGAATTTAGCTACTTTCCAATTTTTAATCAGAACAAAATTAATATAATTATTTGAATAAAGGGTATCTGGAATGAATTCACAGTCCAGAGCTGTGTGTCATACACAGGCCAGTTAGATACAACCAGTTCCTGGGTCCACCAGGCTACAGCATGCTTACAGGACCGCATGGCACAGAGCATACACACATGCACACTGTGACATGCAGACTCAGAAAAAATGACAAACATCAAAGAACTGTCAGACACCTGGTGGCTCTGGCCTGTAACACCAACTAGGAGGCTGAGGCAGGAGGATCACAAGTTCAAGGCTAGCCTGGCAAACTTAGTGAGCTTCTATTTCAAAATAGGAGTATTAAAAGGGCTGGAGAAAAGGTCAATTGTAGGGGACTTATCTAGCATCTGTGTTATTTGGACCTACCTAGGTTCAAATACTTGGTATGAATACATATGTGTGGAATTTACAAATATTTCAGAGAGCAGGATTAGACATTTGTCAAGTCGTCTGCCTTTGGCCTCGAGAAGTTTCTATTGGTAACTGAGAGGCTTGTCAGTGTACCACATCCTCCTCACGTTTGTGTTAACTAGAGAAAGCTCTACCTTCCGTGCTCACTGACTTCTCAAAGTCATCATCGTATTCTATGTCTCCTGGGGCCAATGCTTCCTCCAGCCTCCCCGGGACGATTGCCAGCCCACGCTGCCCTCAGCCACCTGTGGTTTTCCCTTCCCCACCATCAAGCAAAACCCTTCCTTGCTACAGTGTTTCTTGCACTTCCATGTGGCTGTTTCCGTCTTCCCAATGTGTCTAGTTGTTTCTGTTCCTAATCCCTCTCCTCTGAACTACCCTCTAAGGGCTCTTAGCCCTCAGATAACCTCGCAGCCATCTAGCGTACTGCTCTTGATGAACCTCACGGTTAAATGGTTAAATCCGTAGTCCTTAGTCTGCCAGTCTAAAGCTTGACAGGCCAGCCTTTCAGGTTTGGACCACAGGTCCTGGACCAGCTCTGCGGCAGCCCTGGGCTCTTCCTCCCTGTCTCTATTTAAATTACCCTACACTTGCCATTAGTTCCACAGCAAGCTAATGTCTAAAAGCAAGAACACGTATTAGTACTTAATAAGCCAGTTTCCAGATTGCCTTTAGCTGAAATCAAGAGTACAATTTGATTGATTCTAACACAATTTCTTACCAATGTACTTGGAGAGGCCCATCCAATGGGGCCGGGAGAATTTTCCTGTATCCATTATGCTAGCCTCAGCAGACACGGAAGTCAGGAACTTTCTCGTATCAGGACAGAATGTACAGCATTCCAATAATTAAGAAATGAAAAAAGGGAGACATAAAAGAACTCTCTCTTGGAAAAATAAATAGCACAGTTGGGCCCTTAGCCCAGCCCCCAGCTGAACTGTGGCAAGCTACATATATTTGACTGAAAAAGGAAAAATGTAAGGCTGTGTACCAAAGCACTTTCTAGTACAGCATTTAGAAGACGCATATGCCTTGTTTAATTTTTTAGTAGAATTTCACCAATTTTTTTCATTTTTAGTTCTCCCTCATTTCCTAGTATAGATTACACATAGATTAACCATTTAATTACCAGGGTTTTTGGTTTGTTTGGTTTCTTTTCTTTTTCTTTTTTTTTTCATTTTTTCCCCTCAAAGTCATATCTTTTCCATCAATTGGAGAAAAAAAAAAATTGTTTTGGACACAGACTCTCTGTGTAGACCAGGCTCACCTTGAACTCACAATTCTCCTGCCTCAGCTCCCAGGTGCTAGCATTACAAGTATGCAAGAGCATGACAGCTCAACTGGAAAAACTATGAAACAGCTTTCTAGTTCCGGAGTCAGTTATAGGAAAGGAAGCTCAAGATGCATCTAAATTACATGTTAAAGAATGATTTTTTTTTAAAGGCTCATTCTTATACCACGAGGAAAATCCCAACATGAACTAGCAAGAACTGTGGCATTCGGACAGTGCTTGGAATCCCCTGGGTTACTCTGTAACGCACAATTCTCATCTTTAAATTCCCCTAATGACTAAAACTTGGTTGTAGTAATTATTTAAGAGCTCCTTGAGGAGAATAAGGAAGATAAAAGTCTAACTCCAAGATCAAAATGAAAAGGGCTCTAATTTCATGGGGATTTGCATAGCTCACTGGAGGTTAGAGATAATACCAAATTCCATAACAGTTTTTCCTGTGTCTCTTTCATTCTATTTAACGATCCAAGTAACGACATGGTGTGGGGAGGGGCTACTGATTTTTTTTCTTCCTTAACACCGAGCTGGTGTTAACTGGGCAGGAAGCTCTCATTCTACACAGGGCAGGGCAAGGGCTGGCCACAGCAGCGGCAGTTCACCAGGCTGCACAGCACCCTTCTCTGTGGCACGGGGTTGGCTGGGGGGCGGGGTCACAAGCCACACTACGGTGAAGCGCTAGCTGGAGAAACTGATTTGTTAGGGCTGCAGTGATAGACAGAAGTTCCTTGGGATGGCAACAGATGGAAAGGAGTGGTCGAAATTTCCAAGACAGGCTGCAGACATTGCTTAGTGGCTAAGAGGTTTCAGAGGACCTAGGTTCGATTCCCAACACTCATCTGTCTGTAAATCTAGTTCCAGGGGACCTGATACCTTCCTGTAGCCTTTAGAGCATCAGGCATGCATGTGCTGTGCAGACACACACGCAGACAAAACATTCACACACATAAAACAAAAATTTGCACTCTGGTCTGAGACCAGTTGCTATGCGTGACCTCAGTCCATTAAGTGTGCTTCCCTAGAACTCAGCTTGTTCACCTGGAAAATGGCCATGTATCGTGGCATGGCATGAGTTTTTCCAGTTGGATGCCTGTTGAGTCTATAAGTGCGTTACCTGGATAGATTAATGAATCCTGCGAGAGAAAAACAATATAGTAATCCAACTCCTGATATTTTAATATAGGAAGAAAGAACAGATTTCAAATCCACAGAGATAATATAGAAATAATGAAACTTACTAAAGATTCCCGACTGTGTTTGTAATCATTCTGTTGTTGTTGTTTTCAGATGGGATCTTACTCTGGCCTCAAACTCAAGGCGATCCAGTAGGTAGGTACCACTAGAACTACCCTGGGCTTTCTTCTTCCCCTTCCTTCTTTTCCTTCCTTCCTTTATTTTCTTTGAATAGTGCTGGAAGTGGACTCCAGGCCTCACACACGTGCTTAGCCACTGAACTACATCCCTAGGTCTATCATTTGTGGTTTTAAAATGCAAATAAGAGGATGGAGAGATGGCTCAGTAATTAAAAGCACTGGCTGCTCTTGCAGACGACCCAGGTTCAGTTTCCAGCACCCACAGGACGGCTCGCAATTGTCTGTAACTCTAGTTCCAGGAAATCTGACACCTTCTCCTGACAGGCACATACATATATGCAGCCAAAACATTCATAAAATAAATCTAGCCAGGCATGGTGGCACACACCTTTAATCCCAATACTTGGGAGGAGAATCTTGAGTTCCAGGTCAGCCTGATCTATAGAGTGAATTCCAGTACTGCCAGTGGTATGCAGAGAAATCCTGTCTTGAAAAAAACCTGTGTATGTGTGGTGTGTGTGTGTGTGTGTGTGTGTGTGTGTGTAAAATAAATCTTTAAAAATGTCCAATTTAAATAAAAACAATAACATGACATTTTGCTTATCAGATTAGCAATAATAGAACGTTTAGAGATGCCCAGTGGTGGGTCAGGTGTGCAACCACTTCCTGCTGAGAGCAGAGGGTGGGGGAGGTGGCTCAGCTGTAAAGCATCTATCTCGCAAACACAAGACCTAAGTTCAATGGCCAGAACTGAAGTTAGGAAGAAAAAAAAAAAGAAGCCAGTTGTGGTGATGCGTGTACTCACAAACCCAGGACCAGGAAGGCAGGGACAGGAGATGCGTGGGGCTTGCTGCTCAGGCTGGCCTACTTGGCGAGCTTCAGGCCAGCAAGTTGAGAGATCCTGTCTCAATTTCTTTTTTAAAGGTAGATAATGCCTGAGGAACAATGCACAGGGTTGTTCTCTGACCTTCACATGCACACACTGATACAGACACACACATCCACATGCATGCACATATATACATGTGTATGCCTATACACATATGAACACATACATGTATACACACATAAATGCTTTGGAAATGAAAAGTTATTGAAGTCTTCTGGAAGGCCAATTTGTTAATACTTATCCAAAGTTAAAATCCATAGAATCTTGAACATATTTTTCTTGAGACAGAGGCTCTCTACATAGCCCCGGTTGTCCTTAACCTCACCATGTAGACCAGGGCTATCCTTAAATTCACAGAAATCCACCTGCCTTTAATCCTCAGTGCTGGGACTAAAGGAGTGCGCCATCATGACTGTCTGTAACCTTGAACATATTTTACCTCTAGGAATTCAGCTAACAGCTGTACTTACAAAAGGACGAGAAGCTATGAGCACAGGCCTGTCCATGACAGAATTGCTTGAAACAGCTGTTAGCAGGGAAATAACCAAACACGTCACAGTGCACCCATCTGATGAGATATTAGGCGGCTTCTAGAAAATATTTTTGCGTGCTGACATGAAAAAAATATAAAGACTTACAAAGCGAAAATCACGCTGGAGAGGAATACAAATAAACATGATACAATTCCTTTTTAAAAAGAGAAACTATTAACTGATAGAGACATATGTGTTAAGAGATCCATTTTCTACAACTCTATACTTACTTATGTCACACCAGGGACTGGAAACAGGAACTGACCTGAAATTTGTACAATGTCACTTACATTTAATTTAAGAAAAAAAAAAAAAAAGCTTTTAAAGCAAGAACCAGCCTTGAAAAGTGATAGAGAGGCTATGTCACAGAATGACCATAAGTGGCTGGATACGGGGACATGCTGTGTCCTGAGGCCAATGTGGCCTTTTGTTTCATGGGGGATGAGAACAGGACACTACGGGTCTCTGGGGACATAAGCCCTTTTTGGCAAGGGGTATGAAACACCCCTTCCCCTTCTTTTGCTAAGAAGACGTGTTCTCCATTCAGGAACTACTTCCTCCACCTCTTAGTCCATGTTTCGTGTTGGGGGCTGGACCTATGGCCTGCAGTTACAAGAGTGGGGCATCGTCCCTGGCAGACCTGTCGGGATGGCTTCCAAGAGAGAGACTGCCCAAACATGGCAGGGGAGCGCCACCCATAGAATGTCTGCAGGAGCCTGTGTGCAAAGGCGCCAGTCTCCTCCGAGAGCACACAGCTGCCCCAGCGAATGTCTGGAACCGATGTGTCCATTGTCACCAACACCTGAAAAAATGTGCAAAACACAGGAAGGCAGACTGTGTGATGAGAGACAGATTCCTGTGGGCATGAAGCATCTGCATCCAGCCTGCGGAAGCCTCTCCCGTTTTATGTGAGTTTATAAATTCTCACTCTTCCCTGAACTGGTGTGAACCGGGTACCTATCGGTGTCATCACAGAATCGCAACAGATGCAAGCACCTTGGAAATTTGTTCAGCAGCCGGCAGTGCCCACAGTACCTAAGCCCTCCGGCAGCAACATCTCCCACAGTGCTTTCTGTCCCATTTCCAACATGCTCTCTCCCTCCCATCCAGCCCTGAAGAGAGAACCAAAGAGAACAGAGCCTCAGCGACATTCTTGAGCACACTGCTGTCGCTCCTCGCCACGGTCACACGTCAATATTCTCCGTTACTGTGATTTTCAGTATTTACGTACTTTCGTATGGCACCAATGTCCATCCTGATGATGGCTAAGTTGGAGACTGAAGAGAAAGCTCATTAGGTAAAGCGCCTACCCTGCAAGTATGAGGACCAGGTTTTGGATCCTCAGAACCCATGTAAAAGCAAGGTACAGGGGCACATGTCTGGAACCCTAGCACTGGGAGGGCAGAGACAGGTGAATTCCTGGCGTTCATTGGCCGGCAAACCTAGTAGAACCGACGAACTTCAGGTTTGGTGAAAACCTGTCCCAGAAAACTAAGGTGGAGAGTAATTGAGGAAGACGCCAAAACTCTGGCCTCCTCTGGCCTCCGTATGCATGAGCACCTGCAAGCACACCTGCATACATAGACACATATATACACCACACACACGCACACACACACTCATACATGTAGTCATAGTTTTAATAGCTATTCAGCATTTCTTAGACAGCAGACAAGCGCCATACCAGGTATGTACACTCCAGTGCTGGGCACACAGTAACCAGTCTCAATGATCTGCAGTGGCCAACAGGAAAGTCACATGACTACGGTGCACGTAACTCCATTGCACCCACAGCATCATATTCTCTACTCATGGTGCAAAAGTAAATTTATTTATTTATTTTTTTAAGTGAGTCTCTAATCCACTTGCAGACGCTACCAACCCAGAAACATGGCGGGCAGGAGGAGACAGAGGACATCTGAAGATAGCCATGTTTCTCTCATGTCACTATCACCTGCCCCTTACGTGCCAGGACCTTGCTGAGTCAGCTCAGCAAGCCCAGTAGCAAGTTGCCTTAGCACCCGCACACACACACACACACACACACCCACTGCACCTCTCGTTCACTGCCAACTCCTCCAACCATCTGGAAATCTTGGGATCACCTGCCCTGAGAAGACGCCATATTCCCTTGCCACCCAACTGCAGACTCAAACCTGTTCGACAAGCTTGACGCGGAAAGTGACAGTCATAACGAGGCACCTTACAAGGCGGTCTGCACAGATCAAAGGGCACGGTGGAAGCCAGCTGCTAGTTGTGAACATGCCTCCTGTCACTTCTCCGCAGAGTGACAAGCGGGCAGTGACCTATGGCAGCTATGGCTCAGAGCATCACCCCTGTGTCTGGCTGTCAAGCTTGGCAGGACTCGGGGGACCACAGAGGCATTTCAGTGTTAGGTTTTTTTTGCTCTTGGAGATCTCAAAGGCAGGCACAAAATAAAAGCAAGGCGGGATGCAGGCGGAAAATGCTACTGGGGCGTGTTTCTCGGCTATTCTTCCAACTCCACATCTGCATGGACTCAGGGAGCTGCCAGAAAGCACACAGCCTGGGCCGCTCATCTGGATGCACGGCTGGAATCAGGCAGGCCTGGGGTCAGTCTTGACATCATCTCAAAAGATAATACGCTGGCATGGTGGGCAGTGGATGGTGAGGGACAGTTGTGGAAACTGGACGTCTAAGGAGGGGGCCTGCATCTGAGTATAGACTTGACCCTCACGATGGACCTACATACGGTGGTAAGAGGACTGTAAAGCTTCTGCCCTCCCTTCCTCCCTTCCCTCCCTTCCTCTCTTTCTCTTTCCTTCCTTCCCTCCTTCTCTTCTCTTTCTTCAGTGCTAGGGATGGAAGCCAAGGTCTTGCCTTACACACGCTAGGCAAATACTGTACCGCCAAGCCATAGTCCCAGCCCGTGCTCTGTCTCATAAAGGCTCTGATCTACATCTTCATCCACTCTCATAACAAAACTACCCCCCAAATGTTCCCTGTCCTTAGGAATTCAGAGACGATCATCCGAGTCACGACACAGATGCAAGGCCAGTGGGCTTTTAGTTGTGCCTAACACACCGAGGCAAACGCAGCAGGCAAGGGTAAGCTACAATACTGCCTGCAGTGAGCTGCAAGGAAGAGCCGCTGGCAACTAGGCCTACCATCAGGGTCAGGCTTTCTAGTACTATTACTATTTTCTAGTACTATTCGGCTTTTCTCCCTCCGAGCCGCATCGGCACCCACTCTCTCTGCTTGACCTTTCTTATTTCAATCAACCCCGTGCGTCACCCCCTCTGCCCAGACACGCGCTTTCTGAGCACAGAGAAACTGGAGTCAAGCAATCTCAGCATTCACTCCCAGAAGATAATACGTTAGCATGAGGGGCAGCAGGTGGCGAGGGTACTGAGATCAGTGGGATCTACAGTCCAGATTATCCACCTGGCTTCCCAGGAGTCTGCAGAAGCTGACTAGACATCCACCATGTTGTTAATCGCAATGTCCTCCACAGGTTCACGTCTGAGCACTGGGCCCCCAGATGGAGGTGCTGCTCGGGGATGTTGAGGAACCTTCTGGACGCAGGGCCTACCTAGCAGACATAAGGCCACAGCAGGTAGAGACAGAGGATTAAAACTGCCTGGCTCGTACAGAACTCTCTTCTTTCCGGTTCTCCAACATGTGAGCAAGCTGGGCTCAAGTTCCCACTGCCACAAACAGGAGCTGTCCTGGTGACGTGCTTCCCCTGCCGTGGAGCTGCAAACCAGAATAAAGCCTCCTCATTTAAGTTGTATCTTGTTCATACTTTGGTCATAATGATTAGAAAAGGATCAAAAACAAGGCCTCCTGATCATCTACTGCTCAGTTCTGGGGACTAGTAACCCATGAAATGTCCCTTTCCAAACTAACTGGACCAATTACTACCTTCCTTAATTTTTCACATTTATTTATTATGTGTAGGGGGATTCTCTCCTTTCACCACTTAGTTCCCAGGAACTGAACTCAGGTTTCCAGTCTTGGCAGCACACACATTTACCCAGCCTGCTGCTGAGCTTGCTTCTCTGCCCCTCGGTTCCTGATGTCCCCCTGGGGTGCCCTGGCTTCTCAGCTCAGTAGAAAGGAAAGCATGCAAGTATCACACGTAGTTTTTTGCTAGGTGTGAGGCATGCTCTTCCCTACGTGAAAACCTGGTCCCAGGCACGCCTTTCCAGTGCAGTCAGAGCAGAAGTCTTCGTTGTCCTTCACTAGCGGTTCAACCCCATCATGCCTGGGTGAGCCTTTGAAGCCCATCCAATCTCACAGAACTGCTTTTGTGGATGAGACATCTCTGAGAAGTTCAATTGTGCTTGAGTCTAAAATCATTTGCCATTCTCCTGTCCCTAACACACAAGTCGCTGTGTGTTGATCTAACCAATTGGTGGTGTTTTGAGTAATACATCATGAGGCCAATGGCGCCTTAACGATGTATTACATTAATATATCATCAAAGCCATGGCATTGTTATGATATATTACTTTAATACATCATTGGAGTGCCATAGCTCTAATGATGGATTACTCAAAACCATAGCAACAGCTAGAAAGATCAAGATAAGTTTTGTATTTTTTTAAACTTATTCTCAGTAAATATGATTTTCCTTCCTTAAGTTTCCACAGTAAAGTACGTGTTCAAAGGAAACGGGAGTCTGTGGGTTCTGGTGATAAGCAGTGTCGGGCTGTTTCCTTGGTTGCCCTTCTGCACCGTTTATTTGCTCACCACCAAAGTCTGTACCTGATTTGGAATTTATTTAACAATACCTATACCTCAGGCATGGTGGCTCACACCTCTAATCCCAGAATTTGGGAGACTGAGGCAGAAGGATTGCTGTGAGTTCAAGGGTAGTCTGGACTATTTAGGGAAGCCTATCTCAAAAATATAAATAATAAACAGGAGCTAGAGAGATGACTCAGCAGTTAGGATCACCCTCAGCTCTTGCAGAGGACCCAAGTCTGATTCCAGCACCCCCATGGTGATTAATCATCTATAACTCCAGTTCTAGGGGATCCAACACCCTCTTCTGGCATCCACTAGCACTGCACACATGTGGTACGCATACATGCACACCGGCAAACATCCACAGGAAATAAAAATAAAATCTTTAAATAAATAAACAAAAATATGTATTCAATCTCACAAAAACAATGTCACTTTTGAACAGAGGATTTGTCAGAGTTCTTCTGTGTTACAATCACACATCAATAGTGGTTCCTTCTTCTAATGAGGGTTCACACCTTTTTTTAACTTACCTTTCCAAAGAATCCTAAACAGTCCTAGTGGTGATGTCTCTCAGCAAATTGTTAGGGGTGTTTGCTTTTGTATATAGCAAGACTATATGAGCTGAACACGATTGCCCACATCTATAATCCCGGCACTTGGAAGGATGCGGCAGGAAGATTACTGCCTAGACATCGAAGTGAGACTTGGTCTCAACAGACAAACAAACCTGATCTACCAGTATCAATACATTCTCCTCCAGATTGTCACACAAGTGTGTGACATACACACAAAGAAGGAAGAATCATGAATAGATGGATACATTGATGGATAGATAGATAGATATAAATAGACAGACAGATAGATGGATGATATAGGTATGTTTCAGATCTTCCAACTGGCAGCCTTGGGCTTTCATTAGTTTGGACACAAGAACTGTCCGAGAAACAAGAGTAGTAGAACTGAACTTACTGCAACAGAGTATTAGTGTGAATAGTAAAATTTTTAGAGCACATTTCATGGTAAATCTCAACTGTTTAACCAGAATGAACTTCTACTCAGAAATGGTTTGAACAGCAAACATATGTGTAGTGTAGAAACACACACACACAGAGAGAGAGAGAGAGAGAGAGAGAGAGAGAGAGAGAGAGAGAGAGAGAGAGAAGACACTGGCAACAAGCAGCTAACCCCAAATAAGTCTCCTTAGTGAAGACCCTGAGATTCTAATAACCACAACACCTTAAATTTAACTTTTAAAGGTTGATTCTTAAGAAAATTCAGAGGCAGGCAGTGCTGGTACACACCCACCATCCCAGCAAGGATGGGGTAAGGACAGAAGGATCAGGTCAAGGCCAGCCTAGGGTACATGAGACCTTGTCAAAGAAGACGTATATGTTTTGTTGGTGGGGGGGGATGCTTAGTATGACTACATACTTGGGAAACTAAGTCAAGAGGGTCTTGATCATAAGTTCTGAGTTCAAGGTCAGCCTGGGGTACATGAGACCTTGTCAAAGAAGAAGTGTATGTGTTTGGTGGGGAGGCAGGTAATGAGGGTTTAAATCTGGGCTCAGAAAACCAAGGGCTAGGGTTGTAGCTCAGTGGTCCAGTGCTTGTCCTAGTATGTATGTACAAGGCCCAAGGTTCTGTCCCAGTATTGCACATAAATAAATACAATAAAAATAAGTATAGGATCTGAGTTATTTAGAGAAAAGTGATCCATTTCCAGACAGAAGTAGGAGCATATTTCTAGAATCTCTGAGACATAGCCTTGCCTCTCACTGTGGGTCCCACTGAAGACCTTAGCATTCTCTTCCTCTCTCTCTCTCTCTCTCTCTCTCTCTAGCTGCCAAGAACAGATGAGGTGAGAAGTGCTAACTCAGCACACCCTGCTTACCCCACCCCCACCCCACCCCCACCTTCCATGCCCTGGCTCAGGGATCAGTTTAGACTCAGTCAACGCCTGGAGAGAAAAGGCCTGGGGAAGGGCCCAGAAGATTCACACAGAAGAGGGAGAACCACAGAGACCCTCGATATCGAAATCTGGAATGTGAGGCTTTTGGCTCCAGGTTGGGCTGGAGGAAAATAAAGTACCAAATGTTCCCACAGCTGGCCACGCAGGCAAAGAGAAAGAAAGCCTGGTTGCTCACACACCACAATGAACCGTGGGGCTCCAAGGGTCCCCAGAGGCCTACAAAGTTCTAAGTGACCCCTCAAAAAGCTCAGCAACATGTCCAGAGAAACTCATTGCCTTAGCGACCATCCCATGGAAAGTAGCCGCGCCCTCCTCATCTGCACTTGTCCCAAATGCTGCTTCTTTTAAACCTCAACCTAAACCCTCCTCCTCCAGGAAACCTTGTTGCCTTCCCAGAGCCTGTGCGCAGTTCCTCCACTTCCGACTCCTTGCAGCTGAGGTTCCTCCACTGGTTCCACTTGCCTCTTTGTATCATTGCCTTTCTACACCATGTCCAGTAACTTCAACTTGATTCTCAGCACGCGCATGCGCACAAACCCACACGCGCCCCGAGGGGACATAAGCACCTTCTCCCGCAAGATGAGTCGTAGAAGGGGCGTGAAAGCACACCCTTCTAGCCGGAAGAGAAGGCCTGTAGCATCCTACATACTGTGCTTGCACAACAAGTTTTATAAAGTGGCTGCTTAATACGGGGTGTCCATAAAGTCAAGAAACAGATTTTAGTGCCCTAGTCAGTGAAAAGATTGAAGACATTCCCAATACCGCTGCGTATTTTCATACGGGACTGAGCTTTATGGAGCAGCTGGCTGTGTCAGTTTTAGACAAAGATAAAAGAGATGGTATCAGTGAAGCGCTGACATTAGTCCTCTTAAGTCACTTGTAAAATATTTGTCTCAGAACGTCTGGCCTCTCTTCTCATCCCTTTATCTGCAGTGATTTCTTTCCTGAAGTTAAATTTGTTGTATCATATTAATGTATCCTTGTAGGGAGAAATATGGGTAGTACTAGATAGGTAGAATGTGCTGTCTGCAGATAGTTTTAAAACACAGGCACACACAGCGTAGACTAGAAACTGTTTGGTAACTTTAGCCCGAGTTCCAAAAGAGAATTAGCCTCACCAAAGCTTTCCTAAGGAGGCCGGATGACTAGCCAGTCTCCTGAGGAAACTCGTCTTTCTGTCCATCCACAAATTCATAATCCTGTAAGTAACCCAAACTTCACACGTGTTAAAAGAAGATTCGGCCTGAATTCTTTTACAAACCAGTCATTCACTCAGCGAGGACTGAATTTCCATGATCTAAGAAAACGCCCTTCCCTGCCAAATCACCCATCTTCAAGCCTTGAAAACTGCACCCTTCGAACACAGTGTCCTTGCAAAGCCACCTGCCAGCGAGCCAACGGCCGCAGTGTGTCGAGTACCAGGAGGCCACACGCCACGAGTTGCCGCATGGCACATTCACGGGTTAGGTCAGGTTTTCGCTAATTCCAAACTGCACTGGAACTCTCGGCTGGAACAACACACTTGAAAACTCCTCTTCCTGTCAGGGTCAGGATGCAGCGTTTTCATTTCCCATACGATGAACAGATTCTTTTTTCCTTTTTCACTTTCGAGAGCAACAGGGCCCTGCACTTCCGAAATTTCACCGTTGGTGCATTCCTTAGGTGAAACAAAGTGATGCCCACGTGACTTTTTTCAGAGGCCAAATACTTCTCCGCAGGAAAAGAAAGAGGTCGCCAGGCATTATGGCTTCCGTGGCAACTCTAGTCTCTTCTTGCCCTTCCTTCCTGCCCGGTGCCACATCCTTTGTCACCAAGATAGCTTGTTTACAAAGCTCGGGTTGGTTACGGAACACAAGTGGCACGTGCTTTACCCGGGGTGTGACACGGAAGCATGGGGGTGGGGCACTAGAGGAGGTGGCCTGCTCTCAGCCTCGGGTTCTGTTATTGAGAAAAATCTGAACTCACAAAATTGCTCCTTGGATACAAGAATTTCTCTAGAGTGAAAGTTTTACTATGTGAAGTACAGATGTTTTGGATTTAATTTCTCACTTGATGTGGTGTGATCTCCCATAACGTTATAAATTTCTGAAAATGTGTCCATATAGTACTTTACTAGGTCCAATCACTGTTTGCTCTGTTCACAGTGCATGAGGCCCAGCTCCAAACAGCTCAGCCATCCTAACCCTTGCTCCTCCCGTGGAACATGCTCCCTCCACCTTGGCCAGGCCAGGGGCCATCTGTTATCAATTCTCAAATCAAGCTGTGCTTCCTCCAGGAAGCCTCCCCTGAAGTCTGTACCTTTACCAGCCTTCACGTTTTTCTTCTGTGTTCCCACAGCCCAGAGCATTTCCTCTTATCAGAACATCCATCACTTTGCAGTGGAAATAGGCTTCTCTAACTTCCTCCTAGGAGTAAGCCTCCTGCCAAGTGATGGTGGTGCATGCCTTTAATCCCAGCACTCGGGAGGCAGAGGCAGGTAGATCTCTGTGAGTTCGAGGCCAGCCTGGCCTACAGAGGGACTTGAGGCTCCTTGGGGACACTCTCAGCACCTAACAGAGACACACTCAGCCCACCTTCATGCAGTAACTGAATGTGACCTCTGAGTGTAAACATTTTGAGAAGCAATAGAAAACAGTGAGGGTTAATTCTACTTCAACAGCTGGATGCTAACTGGCCTACTTCCCCTCAGCCACATGTTACAGACCTCAGGCTCTCTCCAGCCTTTGAACAGGTTCAGTTCTTCCCCACTTAAAATTTCATCCTCTGTCTTCATGGAACCAGAGGCTTGCCAGTCAGTCAGGTCTTGAGTTTCACCCTCAATGTCAGGCATCCACGGCGACTCGCCTGGCTGTTCAGTCTGAACGAACTGCGTGAGCACTTGCTATCCTCCAATCAGCAACATTTCTGTGTGGGGCTGGTGTTACCATCGGATCTTGTCATCACTGTTATCGGAATCTCAACGATGACGGACGGAGACCATGCCTGTCTTATTTCCAGCTGTGCTCCTGGAGCTGGTACAGAGTAGGTGTCGGATGGAATGAATGTATGAATGATTGAAAAATCTGGCCACACAATAGGCGGAGAATGAGAGACCTTAGAGCACTCAGTCCTGAGTGGGAAGTCTCTATCAAATCCCTCCCCGCAGGGCCTCAGGGAGCACTGCCAAAGAGAAGGCAGAAAGAGTGTAAGAGCCAGAGGGGGTGGAGGACACCAAGGAGCAAGGGTCTTTAAGCCAACAAGCTCGAAGTACCTGTGAACTCAGAGGCCAGGGCGGCATGTACGGCGTTTGCACAGCTCTGCCCCAGATGGGGTCCTAGAGCTGCAAGGAGAAACAGACACATTCCCCGTCCCTAGCCCAGAAGCTGTCTCCGATTGATAACCCCTTGAGTGTGAAAATATAGTTTTCTCCAAGGGAGACTCACTAGGGAAACAAACCTCTCTGAGGGTAGGCTACACGTCCAGCAGCAGATGACCAACAGGAAACAAACTGGGCGACGTCCTTAGAGGTTCCTTTTCTCATAATGTCATATCAGGGCTTTTTATTATTATTTTATCTTTCTTCTTATCTTTATTTTTTAATTCATTTTTATTTTATTTCACATGCATTGCTGCTTCGCCTGCGTGTATGTCTGTGGGAGGGTGTCAGACCCCCCGGAACTGGAGTTAGAGAACTGTGAGCTGCCACGTGGGAGCTAGGAATCTAGTCCTCTGCTCCTAACCTCTGAGTCATCTCTCAGCCCCATATTTTTATATTTATTTTGTTTATATTTTGTGTTTATTCCTTTCTCTCTCTTTTTGCCCTTCTTGTCCTTTGCACACATATCACTGTTTCCTGTTTAGTGTTTCTATGGGATTCCTTAGTGTGGGAATGAGAAGGTCTCTGTGTCTAAATCTGTTTCTTGAGACTTTTCCTGGGCTCTTTTTCTATTGTTTGTTTGTTTTGTCCTATTCCAAACTGTAGTTTTGTTTTGTTTTATTTTTACTATATTTTATTATTATTATGCAAAATAATAAATTTTTTTATTTTTATTATTTTATTTTATTATTTTTATTTTTATTTATTTTTATTATTATAAATAGACTATTTTCTAATGAGAGTCAGAAAGGGGGTGGATTCAGATGGAAGGGCAGGAGGAGAGGGCCTGGGAGGAATGGAGGGAGGGGAAACCATAATCAAAGATATTTATGTGAGGAAAAAAAAAATCTACTTTTAATAAAAGAAAAAAGGAAAAGGAAAACCTGGGTCAAAATTTATCATGAAAATATTCAAGGAATGCTTCAAAATCAGCCAGGGAAATCATCTGGCTGGGAGTGCTCAGTGACAACATAGTTGCTCACTTTGTGCTTGCAGAAGCTTGAAGGAGACCTATTTCCCATGGTCTCAGGTATTTGAGCACTTGGTCTCCACCTGGTGGTGCTATTTGTGGATGTTTGGGTGCTGCAGCCCTGCAGTCAGAGAAGTCACTGGGGGAGAGGGGGTACTTTGGGATTAAAAGCCTCACTCCACTTCCAGGTCACTCTCTCTGCTTTGTGCTTGTGGTCAAGATGTGACCTCTCCGCTTCTTGCTCCAGCCAACCATGCCTGTCACTTGCTGCCATGCTCCCTGCTGTGATGGACTCCCATCCCTCTGTAATTGTAAGCCCAATTAAAATCTTCCTTCTATAAGTTCCCCTGGTGTGGTGGTTTGAATGAACATGGCCTCCATAAGCTCATATATTTGAATGCCTGGTCACCAGGGAGTGGCACTACTTGAGAGGAAGTAGGAGGTGTGGCCTTGTTGAAGGAAGTGTGTCACTGGAGGTGGGCTTTGGAGATTCAAAAGCCCAAGCCAGTCCCAGTGTCTCTCTCTTCCTGCTTCCTGTAGATCCAGATGTAGAACTCTCAGCTACTTCTCCAGAACCATGTCTGCCTGTTTGCCACCATGCTTCCTGCCATGATGATGATGGACCAAACTTCTGAAACTGTAAGTATGCCATCAATCTAATGCTTTCTGCTTATACGAGTTGCCTTGGTCATGGCGTCTCTTCACAACAACAGAAAATTAACTAATACAATGTGCTTTGCATTCCCCAGTCACCCTAGATTATAGCAGAACTGTGATACCTAGAAGGACCTGGAACACCTTGTATAGCTGATGTTTGAGGGGTGGACCTGGTAGAAAGGGGAGGCCACTCCTTGGGGAAGGCACATTCAACTTGCACCTGAGTACATGCAGACCCTCGACCTGTCCAAGTCAGCATGAAGAAACCTCAGGAGGGGATCCGTGTCTGTTGGACAAGGCTTACAGCGAGAAGAGCTGTGGAGGGGATTTTAATTTTTTTTTAATTTATTTATTTATGTATGAGTGCTTCGTCTGCATGTGTCTGCATGCCAGAAAAGGGCATCAGACCCCATTATAGACGTTTTGAGCCACCATATAGTTGCTGGGAATTAAACTCAGGACCTCTGGAAGAGCTCTTAACTGCTGAGCCACCTCTCCAGCCCCTTTACCAGAATATTTTAAATCCACCAGTGAGCTCAGAAATTTTGACCACTGGGTGTTTCCTGGAAGGCAAACATCTGGATAAATAAAACACCCACTAACCTTGGGAATTCTAGGAACATTTGCAGGCTCCAGGACCTGCAACAGCACCCAGGAGACACTCTAGAAACCTCTGTCAATTCAGCCTGGTCTTTAATCGAGCTTATGAAGCTTGTCATCTGTATACCTTTAAAGGGCAGCCTGACTCTCTTGCTTCCAAAAGCAGTCGCATTCAGTCTGGAGAGCTACAGTGTTCCCTAGACTCAGAACTGGACATGGTAGTTAACCATCCCAAACCAAGATAAGTGAGACAGGCCAGCTGAGCTGAGTCTGAACCTAGGCTCCTCCACTGCACTGTGTGATCTGGGACAACCTACCTAAAGTACTATGTTTAAAATCTATTGTAAAAGAAGCAGGCCTAAGGAAGTGGCTCCATGGGAAGAACATTGGCTGTGTAAGCCTGAGAACCTGAGTTCAAATCTCCAGCAGCCACATTAAAAAACAAAAAACCCACAGGCATAGCTACAGGCATGGGTAACCCCCACTCTACAGGGTGGGGACAGAGATGAGATGATCACTCAGCCTTGCTGGCCATCAGCTTAGCTCTAGGCTTCGTAAAGACCCTGTGTAAGGGGATAAGGTGCAGGACAATACAGCCGCACATCCAAATTCCCCCTCTGACCTCATGCCTACATGTGCGTGCATCACGCACACAACACACAGAGGAGAGAAATAAAATGATACCATCTCAGAAGGATTGCCAGGGCTCAAAGAAGGAAATTAATTAAATTTGCTAAGGTGTATGAAGCCTTTCACCATCCAGTAAGTATTGGTGACTGAAATTATTGTCATTCATGATAAGTTAAAGTGGTTGCTCTAACATTCTAACTTTGCTAACCAGGGAACTGTGGTTCTAAGTGTTTAGTAACACGAACTCATGTCTCAAAGAGCTTCGTCCAAAGTTCAAAGTTCACATGGCAGCATTCTGGCTCTCTGGTTCCTCTTGAGAAGCTGTTTAGAAGCTATGGGTATATAAGCTGATATGGCTTTTTATTAACAGCATGTTAGTACTTCTCTTAGGGGAATTATTTTATGTATCCGCAGGATGAGACTCTCTACTCTTGGGCTATAATTAGGTAATGTCCATTGAACAACAGTTGCACAATTTCCTTGTAACTTACTGGCATTCCACATTATAAGGCTGTGTTTTGAAAATGTTTTTGCCTGTGTTATTTTTTTCCTCTGAGTCTCACTGAAGCCTGGGACTCTTGAACTAGAACACAAACTGACAGCTTTTTTGCATATCAGAGAATAGGTTCTGAGATCATCTCCCGCTAGCCTAGAGTTCACAGAGGCAGAGTTTTTGTGGCAATTGAGAATGAGATAAGGCAAACCAACCCAAGTTGAATTAATGTCTGTGCCTCCTCTGAAACACAGTGATAAGAAGTACAACTTAGTATACAAGGCTCCATGACATTAAATTTATTATTATAACATTGATTAACACCATATACACTACTGAGAATGAAAAAATTTATATCATTAACTGACACAACCTAAGAGCCTTTTGAGGGGCCAGCTTTGTAGTGTGTGTGTGTGTGTGTGTGTGTGTGTGTGTGTGTGTGCGCGCGCATGCACGTGTGTGCGCGCGCTGCTCTGCTCAGGATGGAACACAGGGCTATGTGCATGCAAAGTGAGCACGCTACACTGAGCTACACTCCTAGCCCCTGTGTCACTTTTTGATAGAAGGAAATTTTAGGATTGGTTCACTTTCAGTGCAAATGCAAGAAAATAGAAGCCTTGGAGGTGGAAGATATTCTTCAGGGATAGAAAAGAAAGGAAGGAAGGAAGGAAGGAAGGAAGGAAGGAAGGAAGGAAGGAAGGAAGGAAGGAAGGAAATAGACTTAAAAAATCTTAAATATAGATGCTTTCTGAAAATAAAAAGCAGTCATTTTAAAAAGGAAGCATATATAAAAATGAAATGTATTTGCATTCACTTAGACAATTTACAGTAAGTCAGCATCACATGCATTTAGTACTGAAAACTGAGCAGCAGCTGCTTACAAATGTGTAATTTATACTATCCATCAATAAGCAGCTAAGCAGCATATTAGAAGCCCAATCCGAATGCTGAGTCAGATGCAGACCTGTTTGTCCTATTCAACCCACACGCTTTAAAAGCACATCTTAACTCAGCAGTGATGACCGATGCCCGAGTCCACGGCGACTGGCGCTTGAGGCTCAGCAGCCACCTCCTCAGGAAAATTTCACAAGATGGTGAAGAGGGGACCCCTCTCAGCTCCGCTTCATGTCTCGAAGTTTCATTTGCATTTCTCATGCAGTTACATCTGGCTCAGTTGCTCACTGCGATTTATAGCAAACTTCGCAAAGTCTCTGACTTGTGTTATTAAAACCTTTGTGAAAAGTCAATGGTATTCCATTGTCTGGAAGGGTTGTTCTTCCCTGATTTGTCCAGATGGGAGTAAAGGACTCTATGTATCCCCAAATCTTAAGGGGGAGATTTGAACTGCAAGAAAATTTCACTTTCTAAACTAAGGTCCAATACATGGGAATCTCCCTCCTTTAATTTTCCAAGCTGGAGTCCAATACATAGGAACTTATTCTACTTTTTGTTTTTCGTTTTTCTAAATATGACATTTTGCTGAGCATGATGGCACATGCCTCCAATCGCAGAGCTAAGATCTGGAAATGAGAGGATCGGGCATCCGAGGCCACTAGGCAACAATACCAAGTTCAAGACCAGCCTGGGCTAAATAAAACTGTTTCAATTAATTAATTAATAAGGCTTTTCAGAACTTGAAACCTTGAGCAAATGAACTGGAAAGGAAAACAACAGAATAAAGCTCCCATACCTTGTCTTTCTCCCGTGTTCTCAGTGACCACATCCCAGAGCCATGCAGCAGTCTCTAGGCCACAGTAAACCCAGGAAGCTGACGTGCCAAAGTAGCTGATTTCTAAGAAGAGACCAGTCTAAGGAGATGTGCCAGGAGAGAAAGGAAACTGTGCTGGTGCCCAGAGAACACACCATGCTCAAGAGATCAGACCTCTCAGAGGCTGACACCCCAAAGCTCCTGGCCACTCTTCCTACTCAGGCCTTCATTAGAGCTTCTATTTTCAAAGAAACGCTAAGTTGTGACTTGGTTGTCGTAACCAGCAACGCAGTCCCTTCTTCTCCTCTGCTTCCGTCCATAAGATAAGAGATTTAACAGATTTAGGTCCAAGAAGCTTTTAAAGGAAAAATTCAAGCCAACTCAAGAGCCAAGAGAGGAAACTGTGCTTACCTAGTTCGACCAAGGCCCTCGGTTCAATAGTCAACACTGACAGCTCACACTCACTGGGAAATGGAGGGGAAGGCACGGAGAGGAACTAATATCCATATGCAGCATCTCGGCCAGCCTGCGGTCACTGGGCTATCACCGTCTTCACCTCTGACTTCTAGATCTGGCACCCCACTACTACAGGACACCTCCACTCGCCTGTGGGCCCCTTTAAATTCTAGTTTGTCCAAACCTGACCCTGGGGCTGCCTCCCATCCTCTTGCTCTGCGGACTTCAGTATTGTGTACTATTTCCCAGGTGACTTGGGTCAGAAATCCTGAGTATCAAACTAGAACAGTCTTACCTCCTGATCCCAGCTCCATCTTCATAGCCCTCAAAACATCTTCTGGGCTATCACAGGAGTTTCCCACTGTCCTCTCTGCCTCACAGATGGCCATGGATGCGGGTGATCAACACACCTCAATGATCTACCCAGAAAGAACACTGACTCCGTTCCTCTAAGATCCTTCCGTGACTTCATCAGTGTCATCCTCCTGCAAGGCTCTTCTGTGATGAGGACCACTGTGGTCCAGATGTGTCCTCCAAAGTGTATGTGTAAAAACACAATGCTGTTCCTCGGTGGGGACTTGGGGTTGGGAGGGTGGTCTATGCGATTAGATGAGGTCATAGGAGCAGGGTCCCCACAACACTGATGACTTTACAAGAGATGAGCCCCAGGCTCAGAGCCTTTTCTCTCTCCACCTTCTCTCCACTGGGTTAGGATGGAGCAAGACGACCCTCACCGGATGCCGGTACTCTCTGACTTTCCAGCGTCTAGAACTGTGAGCCAAATGAACTTCCATTCTTTAGCTGGTGTCCGGTATTGAGTTATAACTACAGAAAAGATAGACTAAGACAAGGAGCTGAACTTCTTCCTGTTAACCAATCTGTTACTGCCATTTCCAAACCACTCTGTGTAAGCCAGCTCATATATGCCTGACAAACAAATGGAGTCAAAGATTCTTTTGAAAAAAAGATAAAAATAAAAATAAAATAAAAACCTCTCTTGAGTCAAGGGATCTGGCAACCTGGTTCTGCTCTTTTTGAAATGCATTTTGGAAAAAAAAAAAAAAAAAAAAAGACAGGAAGAGGCTGAAGAGATCACTCAACAGTAAGGATCTCTTGATGCCAGTCTTCATGGGCCCCTCTGGTTTTCATATTTTGTGAATGTGATTGCCTCCCCTGTAAAAATTTAGGCTCCTCTAAACTGTGAGTGACTCTACTGTATTCCTGTATATAACACACAGACGTCTAAATGATGCTCGTGGGTTGAGCAAATGTATTGCGATCATGGTAGTACGAAGGACAGGTACTCAGCATTGCAAATAAAATCAAGGTAGAGAACTGACTGTGGGACTGGAACCACGGCTCAGCACTTACTGTTCTTGCAGAGGACCTGGGTTCAGTTCCCTGCACCCACACGGCGGTGGGTGCACAATCATCCTCTATTTCCCGAGGACCTGACACCTTATTCTGGCCTCCTCAGACACCAAGCATGTGTACGGTACACACACACACACACACACGTAGGCGAAACACGTGTACTCATGGAATATAATAAATCTAAGAACAAAATTTCTTTTAAAGAGAATTGACTGTACCTAAGGATTGACCTGGGAATATTAGAAGTTATTTACAGTTTCCAACACTTAAAAAGTGAATAAAATGATTTTAAAATTGCTTTTAAAAAATCTCCTGAGCCTGTGATCACCAAACCAGATAAATCCTAACAATAATCTTTAAGACAAGCAATTGGGGGAAAGATAAAATATACCAATAAAAGAAAACAAACCCATGCTCCTATGCAAAAGTGACTAGAAGTCAAGGTTTTCTCAAGAAAAGAGTCAACAAATGTCTTGGCAGTGAGTTGGGAAAGTCAAATTTAGTTACAGCAGTATTCTCATAGAGAAGAACTGGCCCGGCAGGCCGGTCTTCTCAAACTACTCAGCTTATCTTGATGAGCCCTCTGAAGGGAATACGGTTTTTCTCTGCCTTTGACCTTGATTACTACGGGAAAAAGTCTTAAATGGGATGCTTTTCCTGATGATAGATAAAACATGTGTCCTGAGGCGTCACACTCTACGAGCGTGATTCTCCAAGGGTTTACATGTTCGGTCGTTCTCTGGCTGGCGAAGAATCGTCCCCTTTTTTCGATGAAGCTGTGTTTATAAATATGGCTGATTGTGGAGTCCTTGCCGAGACGCTGAGTTTTCCCCGCTTCATAATCAGTTAGTCATACAACACAGAATCACGACGGTTGGTAAGGAATCCCGCTAAGGAAAAAGACACAGAGGGAATAATGTTATCTAGTATCCTAAATGTAAATAGTCCCGAGCTGCTGAGAATGGGGAAACCTCGCTGTAATGAAGATGGTCTGAAAAGAACGGAGCGTGTGTCCAAGACTGAAGAGGAAACAGTCTGGGAAAGCAACCACAGCATACACCGTTAGAACTAAAGCACACTTCACAGATCGTCAGATTTACTGCAGAAGAAGGAGGAGGAAGAGGAGGAGGAGGAGAAGCAGCAATGGCGAAGTGTGATGGAGCTCTCTTTAACAAACATGCTTTAGCCCTAATCAAATAAACAGGTGTCACATTGCACATGTCCAAATCCTCTGAGTCTTTGGGTCCCCCCCCCCATTTATATCAGGATGTACTGTACTCCCTTGACTTTTTACTACGTGTTTGCTGTGATCACACCATATATCAAGTACGTTACAGGGAGACCGAGTGTCAGATTAATACAATCTCCCAACTTTAATCTTGAGCTCTTTTATAAATCAGAACGCAGTGCGCTGAAAGAATCTCTATCCCTTACTAAGAAGCAAAAACATGTCTCTCCGTGTGATAATTACAATATAAGCTGTGAAGAAGCGTTTAGAATTGTAAAATCAAAAATACAGAATCAAAATTAATAAGAAGCAATCATCTTGAATTAGGCTATTCATTTCTGTCTTTTTTTTCTTTTTCTTTTTTTTTCAACTCAGCCCACAAGAATTTATTTTCTATAATTTGTACTTTTGTCATCCAAATACTTGAGTGGCACTTGGTGCCTAGGACACCCGTGGCCAGCTCACAGGAGTCAGCGAACAGGAGAAAGTGAGAAACTGGGATGGAATTTTATATTTTTGTTTGTTTGTTTGTTTGTTTGTTAAAAGTGCTTTTTAAAACATCAATAGAATCTAAAAGAAAATACAGGATTCACAAAAATGATCTCACATCATTCAAAATTGGTTGAAATGATTAGCTGGGTTTTGTTTGTTTCAGGCATAATCAGAAGAAAGGAAAACTAGACATCCTTCTCGTGAGACAAAATAGAAGGAGATTCTCACTACAGAGTCTAACTCAGACTATGTAAATTTGATGTTTTGATACAGTATACCACATCAACTAATGAGCACAGGAGTAAGACTGCACAGATCTGATTTCAAGGAACCCATGTTAGCGGAGATGATTACAGGGGTTCCCCAGGAAATCCTGCTTGCTCCCAGAAACCTCTTCTGTCAGAAAACCAAAACTGCCAGCTTCAGAATTCTATTTTTCTTAGCTTATGCTGTTATCTTAATACACAAATGGTCGTTAGAAAGAACGACGATGTAGCAATGTGTTTTATACTTAATGATGAGCTAACTTACCATAATTTCTCAAAGCGTTGATAAGGGGTGGAGAAATTATGAAAACCCCACATGCCTAGCAAGATAGCATGACAGAAAATGATGGTGAAGGACCCTAGCCATCACTAATTCTGTATTTGGCTAAATCCAAGACAGTTCCTAAATTCTGAGCGATTTAGGAAAGACTTACATACTAAAACTTCTTCGAATAAGTAGTCAGGTTTGAAGCAGTATTAATGTGAGCTTGTATACCCCAAACCCTGAATGGCAATGAAGTTGTCATCCACACGTCTGGTTGACAAGGTTTGTTTTACAAAGGTTGTTAAATTAGACTCTGAGCAGCATATATAAGGTAACATTATCTTCCCTCCGATAATGATAGCATTTTGCATGCGCTAACTAAAACAGGAATTAACAAAATTCCAATGGCTTACTAAGATGATAAATAGTGAGCCAGTTTAAGGAAGAGCTCTCCCGGGGTGTGCGGAAAAACCTGCCGCTGAAGGCAAGCTCACAGGATGTGGAGCTCTGGGCCGGCATAAACAGGAAACCCAGCAGCTTGTGCAGGGACTGACAGACGGGCTTGGAGTAGCTCCTCTGAAGTGGGCAGAGTGCTTGACCCTTGGCAAAAGCGGGATCCCATGTTTGTTACATTTTATTTTCACATCTGTACCATCCCTGTCCTCAGAAATCTAAAGCCTCCTGAGATGTCTATGAAAAATATCATATACAAAACAACCACAAAATTAACGTCGTAGTGCGAATAACAGAAGTTCAAATGATATTTTCATTGTTTCCATGCCACCTTCTGGATGACACAAAAAAAAAAAAAAAAAAAAAACACTGCACCTCTATAGGACAACGTATTTTTTTTCTTTAAACTTAAACATGGCAGCCGAAATTTTGAATTTCATATGCTAGCACAAGAAAGATCAATAGCCCTGGAAAACATAGAGGGGGCAGAACCTGCTCTTCAAAAGCTTATCAAAGTGGTTCCATTTCATAGATGATCACCACGGTGAAAATTTCCCCACGCAGTAGAGAGGAGTCCAGTTGGACTGTGTTCACAAAGTATCCCACGCTAATCTTTCATTAAGGGCATTATATATCAGTAAAATTCAGCTCTGTGTCATGCTACATGATGTTGCTCAGGACCTTCGTGATCTTACCCCAAAACAAAGGCTGAGATCAACAGATCCTATATTCTTGACCACTTGAATTTACTCTTCACAAGATCGCTCCTTTTTACAAAAGCTTCATTCAAAACTTGAAGTATGGCAATTTTAAAATGACACAACAAATGATGAATAATTATTTTTAAAAGCCATAAACATTAAGCCAGATGTGAAATAAAAGTGTGTCTCGATAATCTGCTTACATAGAAAATAATTATTAAGCTTGTACTTGTGAGAGTCTTTTCTGCTTTTACTAGACCTTGGCTTTTAGGACAAATTAGTAAGTAGTGTGCGATTCGTATCTTATTTGTTCAGGTATATTATCAGGAGAACGTGTACTGCTTAATAAGTGGATACAGAACAGTTTTCTAGATTCTCCTTTAGTTAGCAATAATGTGGAGACCCTTCATATTAGTACTTTTATCAGTGGCCAAAAACAAACCTTTCACAATACAGTCTGTGCATCTGGAATGTGTGAGGACCTGCCCTGATGGGGTCAAAGGAAGAAGGCAGCAAAGCGCAGGGTTCTCACTTCTGTATATTAATCCTGAATAGACAGGACCTGATATCACGGTGCCTCAGAGGAAGAAAACAAAACCATTACCACGTAAACATCCCCCAGCAGGGAGCCAAGGAGACTCAGAGGCTCTGTCTGCAGAAGGAGATAGCAGTCCCATCCATCCATCCATCCGTGACACACCCCCATCAGAGATGAAGGTCTGTTTTTTGTTTATTGGGTGTGGAGCAAGCAAAGAACGTAATAGATGATCAATAAGACAAAATGGGGGCAAGTCGCTTAGCCCATCTCAAGCCCGTAACTAGTCGGCATCTTTCACTTTGCTAACTTACTGCTCATCTTCCTTTTCCACTTTGTGCTGAGTGCCCGAATCCCCAGGCAACAGGCGTTTATAAAGGGCTGATCTTGGCTGGGGAGAGGGCTGAGCACCTCACCGGTGACACAATATAAACTTCGCTACATGAAATCCTGGAAGTTGATGTAAACAGCTTTTAATAGCAGCGAACATTTGTCCCCTTTGTTTGGACCATCTGGATGTCCCATTGTGTTCAGTCAACACTCAGTGCCTCCGCCGGGTGACAGTTGATATATGTTAAGTACAAGCAAAGTGCCCCGGCCCACTCTGGGGACCTTAAAGGGAACTTTTCAGTGTTCTGTGGACTATTCTGTCAGATCCCCGAGTCGCCTGTATCCTTAGTGGCTCTTTGCCAAAGTCCTCTGGCCTTTTTTTTTTTTTTTTTTTTAATCAAAGGAGAGTTTTGCTTTGACTGTTTGAAAGGTTAGGGAAACTATGCCAAAGTTCTTCCAGGCAGCCTGGAGAGTCGGCCTGACAGGAATGGTTTTCAACATGGAGGAATGAATAAAGAACTCCTGGGATCCTCGGAGAATCCGGGCTTTGCTTGTTTAACATGCGGGGTGACTGACAAACAAGCCATTAAGACGCCGCCACAGAAAGCCTCTCGGTGAGCGTCAGGCAGCTGGCCCTCTGAAAAGGAGAGATTACTCCCGTCTGCGGTCCTCACCTGCACGGCCACCGCGGTGCGGTGCGCAGGCTCGATGCTTTCTCATGCAAAGTGGCCTCGCTGCTCATCCCGACGTGGCGTGCCTCGGACTCACTCAAGTGAGAAACGCCAGGACAAAAAGAGAGTGCCAACCGGATGCATGCTGCTGTGCAGAAAGATCACCCAAGCAGGGTTGGTACCCTGCAAAGAATGAAAGGGCTTAGAGAAATCTGCCCGGGCTGTCTAGGCAGCTGGTTTGGCTCTTCTGAAACATCTGCAGCCTGCTTAACAATGTGCTTCTTCCCACCCACGAGTGTCACTGCCGCCTGGGTGACTTTGGGTGAGCCTTCCCTAGGGACGGCAGCCGGGCAGCAGGGACTGCTGGAGACCAAACCCAGCCCTGGGGTTTTATTTCTGTGTTTTAATATGAAAAATGGTTGAATAAACAGAATTTCATTTAGATCCAGAAGGCAGAAATCTCGGTAACACTGGTCACCAGTGCCTCCCATCTCCCCTCTGCCCTTGCTTTCCTTCTCTCTCACAGGAAATAGTTAAAGAAAAGTCTCCGGGAGAGACCTGGAGGGGGGGTGCCCATCTGGGAGGTGGAGCTACACACCCAATCCACAGATTTCTTCTGAGGAGTCAAGAAAGCGCAGAGGTGGCCAGTCCAACACAGTCAAGGCTGGACAGATGCTGGCTGAGAGCTGTTACTGAAATTCTGATCATATAAGGCTGTTATCTTAGCAAATAAGAACTAACAATAATGTACTGTATAGGATACAGTAATACGGCTGGGGGTAAATCTCAGTGGCAGGTTGCTTACTTACCATGCTTGAGGTCCTAGATTCAATGTCTACTACTGGGGGGGGGGAAAGCAATTTAATAGATAAATGACTTACTTTGGAGAAGAAATTTGTATGCTCTGATGAACAAATTTTACCAAAGAGTCTAAGTACAATGTGTAGCTTAGTTAACATAAAAGCAAAATAAATTTTCCAATAACTTTTAAAATTTGCCTTAATCACTTCATTTTTCTATGATCACAGAATTAAGCAAAGAAACCCTATTCAATAGTTCCAAGACGAGCACACAAGGAAAATCACTAGAAGTGTGTTCTTTATTATATCTGATGAATAAAATCTATATGTGCATCATCACATTATTGAAGAACCATTCTGAAAATAATCATTAAAGTGTCCAGAACAGGAATTGGCCCTTAACAGAAATAGACTAAATGTTCACTGAATGAATGAAAGGCCTCTTAAAGCAGTGGTTCTCAACCTGTGGGTTGCCACCCCTTTGGGGGTTGAATGACCCTTTCACAAAGGTTGCCTTAGACTGTCTGCATATCAGGTATGTACATTACAGTTCATAACAGTAGCAAAATTACAGTTATGAACTAGCAAAATGTAATAATTTTATGGTTGGGGTCACAACACAAGCACCCTTGTGTTAAAGGGTTTCAGCATTAGTAAGGTTAAGAACCACTGTCTTAAAGAATCCCAGAGAACACCACAAAGTAATTCTGAGTTTTAGCAAACATTAAATACAGTTATCCCAGAAATTACAGTTTCTAAACCAACAATAAACAACAGACAGCAGACAGTTAAGATTTAAAAAAAAAAAAAGAAAGAAAGAAAGAAAAAAATGTGGCTCCTTTTCATCAGATCTTAACAGGTTTCAAAGGATGGTGGAGTAAATTGGTCTAAACAGCCATTGCTGTGTAAAGCCTTTTTACATTTATTTATCGGGAGGGGTGGGGCACGCACACGCCGCTCGAGACACCTCTGTGGAGGTCAGAAGATAACTCTCGGGAGTCAGCTCTCTCCTCCTACCCTGTGGGTCCCAAGGATTAGAACTCACGTCATGAGGCTTGGCAGCCGGTGTCATTATCCACTGAGCTAACTCACTGACAACTGGCTTCTATTGCTTAATTCACCATCTTTAGCTCTCATTATATCTTATACGACAGGTGACTGTATATGTGCTTTTACATTCATCATTTCGGTAAAAATATCCTATCTTTCCCCCTCCCTTTTTCTAAAATAAAATACAATTTAAAGCATATTGCCTTAAGAAATAACTACAGTGAATTCTTAGCATCATATTTTTCCATGCACTTTTACCTCTATCAAACTCAGCTGTATCCAAAATAATGTGTGTTGTATGATGGGGTTCAGCAAATCATATGTGTGGCATGTTGTACCCAAAGACAGCCACAGCGTCTTCCATCCTTCAGGCTTGATGCTCCCCCATGCAGGAGACTGGGTGTGTGGCCCTTTCCCTTGAACCTGAGATCCTTATACTGCTTCAGCTAATGGTGCAATATCAGCGTGGCTTCCGAAGCTGGGATCTTTCATGCCGTGTACTCCTGCTCACTCATGCAGAATGTTCCCTGTTAAAGCGCAGCCATCAGTCTGGGGGTGGCCCAAGCTGCCTGTGGGAGGTCCGCATGGACAGCCATGGTCCATAGCTCTGTTGGAGTGCCCAATGATACTGCACAAAATCGACAGCCATCTGAGCGTCCATCCTGAACACAGGTCCTCCAGTCTTAATCCCTCTGCTCCAGGTGACGTCATATGAGGCAGTGATGAGCCCTGATCAGACTGAAGAATCACAACCAACCGGCTTTAGACCACAGTTTTGTGGAATAGATTTCAGGTATAGTAGTTTCTAAGAACAGTTCCAGCAATCTTCAAAGGAATGTATATGCTAATGACTTGAATACTTGGCTTAAGTAGATGGTAAGCATAGTTGCTATTTGTAGGACCTAGAAGCTATAGGTAATCCCAATACTAAAATGTGGTCGATGCTCTATTTTCATCTACAAAATACAAAGAACACTTGAGGTCTCTTGGACTTTCTAGAAGCTAGATAGGAAATGACAACGTGGCTTCAGATAATTAGGCCTGTTAGCATAATGATATCAGCTGAGTAAATTCAGCCAGAGGTTTATTTTTAGAAATTATAAGACACTTTCCTAGGACATAAAACTCAATTATTGACCAAATGAAAGAATACAAATGGAAAAACACTTTGTAAACCATCAATCATTCTAAGAGAAGTTCAGATTCTAATGCGCACACACACAAACTTACCATTTCAAAGTCTAGTAGTTAGCTTCAGTTAGATACATGCTCAGAACATTGTAAATAATACATTTATAAATTCATTAATCCTTTTTAAAATTCCAGACTAATGAAAAATAGTGCATTTTTAAGCAGCTACTTTGGCAGCAGGGGACTGGATTAGATGACCTCTTAAAGTTCTTCCAGGGCCTGCGAATCCAAGCTGCCCTGCTGCCCATAGACACCAGATCACAGAGGACTCAAACATCGAATTTCATTTATTTAAATTCCATGCCTGATACACAAAATGAAAAGGCCCTCTTTGATCCCTGTATTAATGAAGTACTAATTCAATAATATTTCATAATACTACCAGTGTAAAGATTACTACTTTTGCAAAATCTTGAATGCTATTTGCCTCTGGGTTTACAAATTACTACTGAGTATTTCTAATTTTTCAAATGCAGGCATCTTCTAAGAGTCCCAAGGAAAAGCGCAATTATAAATCAAGAGAAGGCAGTCTCCAAGAGAGCATATTACTAAATAATTATGTTTTATGCGGGTTCCAAAAATAGCTAGTAATTTTTTTTTAAATCACATTGAAGATATATTACTGAGGGTTTTTTTTTTAATCCTACTAAGGAGGATTTGTTTTAAGTGTTAAATGGAATCATATTAATATTCATGGCTTCATCTGCATAACACTGGGAAATGCCTTATTTGACTCCTCAATTTTCTGTATAAATACGTGTTTAAATATTTGCTATTTCAAAAGTGAAACTATCAACCCACTAGACTCTCAGGAAACTAACATAAAAAAAAAAAGAGAGAGAGAAATTTGACCAAATGGAGTCACAGGAGCAAGCCAATAATTCAAAAACGTCTGAACCCTAACGCGTAATGTCACCTAGTTTTTTAAAAAGTGAAGATGCTAATTCTGCTGATGAAGATATTGTTTTCCCCCTCTTGTGCCCTATTCATTATGCAAGGCTGCAGAATATGAAGTGTGGATGTGTGATCCCGGCCATCTAATGATCTCCCACACCTGCTCATCTGGTACAATTTTAATTAACACTCCAAGGAGGTTTGTCAAGAGTAATCAAAAACATTGTCGCTTATAAAGCTGTGGCAAGAAATCAATAGTTTTCATCAGAAAAGGTAAAGGCTAGCATAACTGAGCCATTTAATTGCTTCATTCCAATAAACAAAAACTGCACATTTTAATGACTTGATTCAGGAGATCAATATCCCACCACATATTGCATTAAACAGCAACATGTGGTGGGATATTCGTAGTCATTTCCATTCTGCAAGCAGCATTCCTCTTCTTTATTTCATCCCGAGTGGCAATAGGTTGCTGCGCCTCCGAGGTGCTATGATTTATTTCAAACGAGTGACCTCTAGGGCCGTAAGACTAGAACGGGTGACTAGTTCTCAATGGTAAGCTACTGGCACTTGACAAAGAGCCTGAGGCAGAATGAATTTACTTCTCTTTTCCTCAATCATCAACAGGCTCTGCCCTGACCCCCGTTCTGACTCCTATAACAAGAGCTCCTGTCTCAGCCTGAAAAATTTACTGTCGCCTCCACTTCTCATTGAGCTGGAGTGAGGACTTCTGTCACCTTCAGTGAGCTGAGTCCAGAGATTTAACTAAACAGCAGTTCCAGTTTCAAAACTATCTAAGTGTGTTTTCTATAAAGCAGGCGGCATCCGGAGGCATCTGTTTCCAAATGGCACGACTGTCTACAAAGTTAAATCTTTGTGCTACGTTTAATTCAGAGCAGCGCCGAGACCCCAAAACCCGCTTATTGATGTGGTGCCACAGAGAGTGTGAAGCGCTCATTAATACTGCCGACTTGGAGAGCTATGTGTTTATTACTGGTGGCCATTAGAAGCCTGAAGAAGATGGGGTGCTTAAGTCATTTTGAAGGTTACTTGAAAATAGAAATTCCAACTAACCATTGAAAAATATCATCTGTGATAGGTACAAGCCGAATCCCTCCACGTTCAGCCACAGAAATACGAAAGCATGCAAGCCACAATAAAGACATCAGGTTAAACGAGGTAAACAGGCTAACACCTGTGGTGCATCTCCGGCAGACAGCTAGCTTAGGATATCTTGTTAAAAGCACTTTCAACAATGACTTGAAACAAAGTCCAGAGAGTAACTATCAGCATATTATGTGGTCCACAGGAAAAAAAAAAAAAAAAAAAGAAAACATAAGCCCACGTTTATCATGTTTAGCACATGACTTTTAACAACCGACTTAAAATAATTAAGCAGTCAAAAGAATGTTTGAGAAGCCCGAGTCAGCTACAAGGCAATTAAAAGGCTGGGGTTTGATGGCTTCTTCCACCTTACTGCTACCTTACGCAAAATTTCCACTCCCTCTGTAATTTCCAATCCTTCTGCCCTCCCTGCTTCACGGCTCCTAGCTATTGGCTTTTACAATCTGTCCCTAGGGAGTGAGGAGTTATTACCCCTGTCGATGGAAGAGAAAGGGATGTTATTCCCTTGTCACCCTCGCAGGCTCCAGCAGATTCCAGGCGCTGATGGATAGCCTTCATTGGAGAAAGGCGGATGCAGTGCTGTTAGTTCTCAGGCTTGTCAGATCCATCTACCTGTGCCACTGGTATTACTTACTGGAGTCACAGTGACACTCGTTGTCCCCAGAGTCGACAGGGAAACCCTAGAGTGGCTGCACAGGGCATTCTGCTACTGCTGTGACAAGGACACAGCAGTGCCCAATAGCAGAGGGGACTCGGGCTCCTGTGCTCACACCCTAGACACAAAAGCAAGCGGAAGTGCTAGGCAGACCCCTTTGGAGGGAGATACTGTGAGGAGTCGGGGGGCAACCTGAGAAAACTAACTAAAGGTGGTTGAAGATGCGCTGCCTGCATTGGGAGACGCCTTGCCATCTGCCTGTATGATCCTGCATCATTTGGTCCCTCCTGCTGTGGTCCACAGTTGCATCATGACCCAGCAACACGGAAACCTCTACCTGAGTTTTAATCTGCAGGTGTGCATGCATATGCTCTGTCTCATCCAAAATATGAAGAAGTGTTTCGGTTCCTTGCCAAAACAGTCACAATGCTTTACATAGCCAGAAAGTATCAATTTCTAGAATGAATCTGTGAGTTCCCATCCTAAAAGATGTCTGGTCAAGCTCTAGGCTCTAGGGTTTTTCAAAGAAGATACAGTAAGCTCCTCTTTCTGTTCTTGGTTTGCACCTCACATCTGTCTGACACCTCATCTATCCTCACCCAAAGTGGGTAACCAATGGCCACCAAGAGGTCATTACGCATGGTGCCTGCCTTAGTTAGGGTTTTATTGCTGTGAAGAAACACCATGATCATGGCAGCTCTCATAAAGAAAAACATTTCACTAGATGTGCTTACAGTTCAGAGGTTTAGTCCATTATTGTCATGGCAGGAAACATAGAGGCCTATAGGCAGACATGGTGCTGGAGAGGTAGCTGAGAATTCTACATCTGGATCCGTAGGCAGCAGGAAGAGAGAGTGACACTGGGCCTGGCTTGAGCATTTGAAACATCAAAGCCTACCTCCGGTGACACACTTCCTCTGATAAGGCCACACCTACTCCAACAAGGCCACACCTCCCAGAATACCACTCCCTATGAGTCTACCAGGGCCATTTTCATTCAAACCACCACAGTGCCCAGCCGGGCCTGTCTGCTGAGTAAAACCTCAGGTTCTGCTGAGGTTGCTTTTGACCAGGTTTGGTACAGTGAGCTGAGAGTCTCATCACATGACCCTATCGATAGAAAAACAAACAAACAAAAATACCTCTGAGCCTGCACCTTCAACAATTTTATTTCTATGTAAATTGTCTGCAAACACAAGTCTCAAACAATCCAATGCTTAGAGCATCGTACCTCCAACTTTTCAGATTTCTACAAGACCCCAGTACTCATATCCTATAGGGAGAACCATGCAAGCAGCACAATGAAATGCTGTATGGTATCTAGAGACACCAGTGTTTACTCCATTTATTCACACTGGTTGGTTTAAGAAACAGCCATTAATGGGCACACATCGACTCAGGTAGGTTCAGGCTGAGTGAGCGAACGAATTACCAAAATACTGGCTTTTCGAGCTTTGCAGACACCAGAATTATGGCTAACTGTGAGCTCTCCTGCTGCTAGGCACTAACACGTGCTTTAGAATAAAGGAGAAAAGAATGTGATCAAGATGACACAGAATTCTAGCACGTTCCTTTTGTATGTCCATAGTGTACACACTTGATTCTGGAAACTACTAGTGACTGGTCTAGAATAAAACTACAAAGGGCAAAGGGCAGCCAGACATACAGGGGTGGGGGAAGGGAGGACTTCGTTGCCATCTGGTTTATTAATGAATAGGGAGGCATCCATCATGTAATTTCAATCGTGTGCCTGCCTGAAAACTTTCTTTAATATTAATTTATTTAATGTGCACTGGTGTTTTGCCTACATGAATGTCTATGTAAGGGCACCAGATCCCCTAGTTGAACTGGAGTTACAAAACAGTTGTGAGCTGCCATGTGAGTGCTGGAAATTGAACCTGGGTTCTCTGAAAGAGCAGCCAGTGCTCTTAACCACTAGCCATCGCTCCAGTCCCCTGCTGGAAACTCTTCTGAGAGCCTCGGATTGGCACCGATGGTCACGTCTCTAGGACAGGCATGGCAGACACGGCCTTCGCATTTCTGATGGGAACACATCCATGCAGCACACAATCTCCTTCCCTCTTTGTCCTGCCCTCCCAAGATACCAAAGAAAGGAGCCCAAAAAAGCCTGCTGAACATGGACAAGGGACTTGGTTTTTGCTTGAAATCCTCCCTGACATACGTTTAAAATTTTAGGTGAAGCACTTTCCATAAAACGTTTATTCAACATAAATTCTTCCCCCTCGACCCTAACAGCCAATTCCTCCTCTACTCACACTTTTTACTCTTATGAGAAGAACCCAACAAGGCTAAGTGGGGATCAGTGATGTCACGCAGCACAGACTATGCCCAAGTACTGGAACCCTTTCTGTACACTTCCGCTTTGGTTTACATTTATTTTCCTTCATTTGGCCATGGAGGCCCTGAGTTTCCTATCATTGACTGCTAGCCCAGAGAGCATACCAGAACGTCCCGTGCAGAGAGTAGACCCCACTTCCGTCTGCCCCCATCTATTATCCCGCCAATCAGCTCCCGCCCACCAGCCACCTGTAGGGTCAATAGTTCCAGAATCTTTTGGAAGTGTCAGAGTCATTACATAGATCAGAAAGACACACAAACAAGTCCTCCCCTGCAGGATGGTGCCTTGAATTCCAGAGCCATGCTGCACAATGCCAACCACAACTGTGATTCAAATTTTCTTACGACAAAGTTTTCAAAGAGTGAAATAGTGCTGTCTTATTGAGTAAGAAACATGCATAAAGCAACTATTGACTGCTGAGAGAGGAATTAGCCTTTCCCAGGAATAAATCCCCCATTGGTTGTCCAAAGCATACAAATAACAAAAACAGATTCAGCCAGTTTTCTCTGTGTGTGTGTGCGCGCGTGTGTGTGCGCGCGCGCGCGCGTGTGTGTGTGTGTGTTAACAAATATAATCAAAGAAAAAGAGGCCATCAACTTGAGAGTGGGGAGCGGGGGCTCAAGGAAAGGAAACTTGGAGGGACTGGAGAGAGGAAAGGAGGGAGGAATGACAACATTCCATTTCAATTAAAAACATTAAAGTATATCTATGTAAAATTATCAATGATATACTTTATGCTTTAAATGCAGCATTTATTTTACCCTCTCAGCCCATCTCAATCTGAACTACAATTTCCATCAGAAGTAGTTGATTGTGAGACCTATGATCTCAAGTTTTAGTAGCTAACGCAGGAAGCAGGAAGGTCAACATTTTGAAGCCAGATTGGGCTACATCACAAGACACCGTCTCCAATTATTTAATTAATTAATAACATTTTTTTAAAAGTCTGAGAGAGAATATGTTTTAGGTTTCATATTATTTAAACTTGAAAATGTAAATTCACCATCTCATTGTTCCAAACCAGACTTAAAAGTTTTCAAAGGAATGGACTCATTATCAGTCCCTGTTCTAAAGAGTTATTGCTTGTTTGTTTTTGAGTATGTGTGTGCCTGAGTGTATGCATGTGTACTGTGTGTGTGCAGTGCCAGTGGAGAGCAAAAGAGGGCATCAGACTCCCTGGAACTGGAGTTACAGGCCGATGTGAGTTTCCTAATTTGGATGCTGAGAACTGAACAGGTCTTCTGGAAGAGCAGCAAGTGCTCTTAACAGCCAGAGTTATCAGTTACTTCATGTAAATTTAAATAAACCAAAAATCTAAAATTCCGTTTCCAAGCCACAACAGCTGCATTATAAGTACCCCGTGGTCTTTTGCAACTTGTGAGTTCTGCATGGACCGGCAGCTATGGAGGAACATGTGTCAGGTTGGAGACCACTGAGCAGCTCCAATCCTCTTCGAGACTTTGGGATATTGTCAACTGGACAACCAAAGTCGGTGTCTTATGTGCCTAGCTCTCCAAGAGGAATTCTCAGCTATAAGAATCACCACGGGGATGGTTTCTATAGCACCATCCACCAGGTCTCTGTCTGGATAGGACTGGGGGTCAGAAGCATGATGAGGGCTAGGGCCTAGGGGATTTGTTACATCCTGCTCTGCTTTCTTTCTTCCTCCAGGTCTTCCTTCAGTCTGCCAAGAACTATCTATGCAAGGGGCTACTGGAAATCATCATTCTACTTGACCAAGATAACATAAAAAATGCTCCTAGGCAAGCTTACGGGACATTTACATGATTAAGGGCTGAGGTGGAATGGCCCAGCCCATGGCGGGCAGTGCTGCTCCTGGGCAGGTGGTCCCACATCATACAAGGCTGAGCGAGCCACGGGGAGCAAGCTTCTTCATCAGTTCCTGCCTCCAGGTCCCTAACTTGAGTTCCTGCCCCGAATTCCCTAAGTGAGGGACTACGACTGTACGCTGAAATAAACCTTTCCTCCCCAAGTTGCTTTTGATCATGGAGTTTATCACAGAGATCAAAACCAAACTAATACACCCGGCATTGTGATGCCATCCACCATGGAACCCTCACCAAGACGGGTGCCAGATTTATTCCCTGGAAACTCCAGAACGATGAACAAAATCAACCTCTCTTCTTTATAAAGTTACCACAGCTCAGTTAGTTCACTGTAGTAATAGAAATCTGACTAATACACTACTAATACGTTCCCCAGAGCACACGCTGCTTCCTTTGAATACTCCAAAACTGTGGCGCCTATAAATAAGCCTCTCGGCATCCCAGCCCACAGTCACTAGTAGACTACCCCATTACTTCACCACCCTTGTCACAGATGACATCATATGTCCCATTATTGTCTATTTGTTACCTATGTCCCCTTTCCTCAAAAGGGTGTAAGAGCCAGAGGGGCTGTGACCACACCTGCATTGACCACTGCTGAATCTCCAAGACTAGAGCCATGCATGGAGCTAAGTTGACTGTCACTCAATACATATAATTAGAGGCTAGAAAGATGACTCAGCAGTTACGAGCACTTGCTACTCTTGCAGAGGACCAAGATCTGATTCCCAGCACCCACACAGCAGCTCACGACCATCTGTAAATCCAGTTCCAGGTCATCTGATGCCCTCTTGTGGCTTTCATGGGTACTACATGTATGTGGTGCCCAGACATGCAAAGTACTTGTGTGGTAGTTTTAAGGATAATGGCCCCTACAGGCTAGGCTAATGTATTTGAATGCTTGGTCCTCAGGTGGTAGAACTGTTTGGGAAAGATTAAGAGGTATGGCCTCTTATTGGAGGAGATGTGTCACTGGGGGTGGGCTTTGAAATTTCAAAAGCCCATGCCAATCCCAGTTGGTTCCCTTTCTTTTCTCTTTTTTCTCCCTCTTGCTCCCCCTCCTCACTCTCCTTTACCCCTCTCTCTTCCCCCACTCCTAGAATCTTACTCTGCAGGTCACTACTATACAGGTCACTACTATACAGGTCACTACTGTTCTCCCCAACCTAGCCCTGAATTCTCAGTCCTTCCGACCCTGCCTCCCAAGTGCTGGGATTAAAAGCATGTGCCTCCATGCCTGGCTTACAAGTCAGTACTTTTAAATACCTCAAGCAGTATCTGGCAAGGAATTGAATGAAAACATTTATGATTGGCATTAGTGTTGGTATTACTCGCTCACATGCTTGAGAACTGAACCCAGACCTATACATTTCCGTAGCAAATCTCCAGACTCCTCATCCTGTCTCCGGTTCCCTTGTTAATGCACACATGTAGCTGTGTAAAGGGATTTTTACCTCCGTGTTTAACCATACCCTTGTGTCTCTCATTAGCCACAAGATCAAGGCTGACATTCATCACTCTTGTACCGACGATGACTGACCTTTATAAATAGTAAACGTGACAGTAATTATAAAATGGCTAGGCTACATGATATGTAATACCACTATGTATTTTCATGCAGTGTCCCAAGTTCACTGGGAGGAACCCAGGAGTGACAGTGAATTAAGTCAGCTTTTACACCATAAACAGCTGCCCACACTCAGTGTCCCATGGCAAAATATTAGCCGAGTCTAAGGCTAAAAAACCCTCTGTGCTGATCTAGTACAGGTGAACATAAACTGGCTGGGATATAGACTAGGGAGAAGCCTGCTCCACATACACAAGACCAGAGGCTACCCGGGACACTCACAGCTCAGGATCCCTAGAGCCAAAGGCCCCTGTCCTGTGCACAGTGCTGTCAGTCCCCGGTTCACGATATATCTCCAGGCATTTAGCCAAAGCGAGTCACGTGACCATGCCCCAAGTCTAGGACAGTGTGTCTTCAGCTTTTCCACTCTTAGCCTTTTTGCCCTGGGCATTTTTATGTGACTCGAGGATAAAGGTCCATAAAATAGGTATACAAATAAAATAATAGAGCTGGAGAGCTGGCTCAGTGGTTAAGAGCACTAGTTACTCTTCCAGAGGATCCAGGTTCAAATCCCAGCACCCACATGGCAGCTCACAACTGTCTAACTCCAGTTCCAGGGTTGGGATGCTCCTCACACTGACACATAAAATAAAAATCTGAAAGTGAAAAACAAAGTTATAATAAATAATAAAGTTTATTTTTTAGTTCTTTAGTGTACATATATCCAATTTGTATCATTTACTTTAAAGATGAAAACAAGTCGGCCTGCTAAAAAAATGATTTGCTTGTCTCTCTTTACATTAAGAATTAAGCATTGACCAAATGCTTGATACAATAGATGAGACCCATCTGCGATTCTTTGAAGAGCTGGTTGGTATTTTTCTTTTATGATCATGAGTGCCAAGAACTGCTTCATATACTACATATACATTATACTAAACAGCAGAGTGTGTTTTGGGTCATTTCAGACACTGTCGGGCACTCTTGCCCTTAGCCCAATGAAAAATACATTTAATGGCTTTTTAGAAAAGTCAAACATCTTACCGGATTTTTGTTTTTGTTTTGTTCGTTTTTGTTTTTTGGAGACAGGATCTCACTATGTAGCCCTGGATGGCCTGGAACTCACTGTGTATGCCTCAGACTTAAAGAGATCTGCCTGCCTCTGCCTCCCCAAGTACCGGGGTTAAAGCTGTGTGCTGCCACACTCTGCTCAAGTAAGCGTCATAAATAACAATTTTTAATTTTTTATTTATCTATGTATGTATTTGTTTATTTTTGTGAATGCTTTGCCTGAATGTGTCTGTGCAACATCTGCATCCCTGACGTCTTAGGGGGCCAGGAGAGGGCGCTGGATCCCTTGGAACAGGAGTTAACAGCCATCTGTGAACCACCCTGTGGGTACTAGGAGCACCAGTGTTCTTAACCCCTGAGCCATGTCTCCAGCCCTAAACAGCAATTTTTGGAACCCAACATTTTAGGGTTGGGGAGATGAGTCAGTGGATAAAGCACTTCCCACACAAGTGTTAAGACCTGAGTTCTAGGCTCAGCAGTGGTAATGCATGCCTTTAATCCCAGCACTTGGGGGCAGAGTCAGGAGAATCTCTGAGTTTGAAACCAGCCTGGTTTACAGAGCGAGTTGCTGGACAACCGGGGCTATACAGTCTCTTCAGTGGTGAAGAGAACTTGCTGCTCTTCAAAGAATATAAGTTTGGATCCCAACACCCACATCCGGTGAGCCACAACTGCCTACAACTCTAGCTGGCCTTGAGAGCACCCACACACACACAGCATACACTCATACAGAAAAATAAAGATAAAATCGAGACTAGCAAGATGGTTGTTGAGTAAGAGCATTTATTATTCTTGCAAATGACCTGTGTTCTCTTCTGACCTCTGAGGGCATTGGGCATGCACAGACATACATGTGAGAAAAACACACATACACATAAAAATAAATGAATCTAAAAACAAAATGCAGGAAATCGAGGCAGGAAGGTCTCTGTGAATTTGAAACTAGCCTGGTCTACTGAGTGGCAGAACAGAGAGGGCTACATAGACAGACCTTGTCTCAAAATAGACAGACAGACAGACAGGCAGACAGACATAAAAGAGGAGCCTCATGAAATCTGGGTGTACTACTATACACTCTGTGAGACTCCCTGGAAGCTTTGGCCCAGCTATCTGGCATACAGAGTACAGGCATCAAAGAGACTTATGGCATCTGTGTACCTACATTCATACACACAAGTGTGCATGCACACATCATATATCCACGTTACACATAAACCCATCAAATAAAGTGAAATCTTTTTTTTTAATCTGACATTCAAACACAAACACAAATCCAAAGATTTTATGCACGCTGAGGAATAATGTTACAAAACATCAAGCCTCTGTTTTCCTAATTAAACCGCATGCCCCTATAAGAGCAGGTAACTTTGCATGTACAGTAAAAATGCGATATTTTGTAACACACAATAGTCTCAGATCTGCGAGGTGTTCCAGGTGATGTGGGCTGACATTTCCTAGTCACAGTCCAAAGTGAGCATGCTGTGTGTTCAGCCTCAAGGCTGCTCTGGAGTCCCACAATGCAACACAGGCAAATACCGTCAGGGCACCCTGGATTTACTGTTGGTTGTTGTGCGTTCAGAAACGTTTCATTCTTGCCAAGTTTTTCACAACCCCCACATTTAATTAAGTTTCTCCTATGGGGCCGTGACATAGTTCAAGAAACTGGGGTTCAGCTGGGCGTGGTGGCACATGCCCTTAATCCCGGCACGCGGGAGGCAGAGGCAGGTGGGTCTTCGTAAATTCCAGTCTAGCCAGGTCTACATAATGAGACCCTGCTCAAAAAAGGGAAAGCAGGCAAGCAAGCAAGGAAAGAAGAAAGAAAACAGGAAGTCAGGAAGAAAGAAAACACAACCAGGGTGTAGAGACCAAGAAGTCCTGTGACCTATAGTGGGGAGAGGGAGAAGGGAATATTTGCTGAAGAATAATTTCTGCTATCACAGACGGTCACGCCCCAGAGCAATTGCATCAAAGGCAAAATGAAAAGCCAGAGCCACTGCCAGCCTTGGGAGACACACTGCAATTATGAGGTCACCGTGAATAGAGAAAACAAACAGCAGTATCCAACTTAAGCCGGGAATTCAAAGTCGCAGATAAGAGCCGCCACTGAAATTGATACATAATTGAGATGCTTCTCACTCCAGCAACTCAGCAGCATGTGCAGGGGTGAGGAACAGCTGGGATTTATTTGCCATGGAAATGCATGCGAGGCCTTCCAGAGTGGCTGGAGACAGTGCAGAAGCAAGCATGCAGGCAGGGAAGAAATGTAGAGACCAGAGAGGGAAAGGAGCCGCCGGGGCACCTTAGCAAGGGAACTAAGGGCAAATTTTTATCAACATGGTTTGAATTTTGCTTATTATGGGTTTTTTGTTTTGTTTTGGTTTGGTTTCGGTTTTTTGGTTTTTTGAGACAGGGTTTCTTTGTTGTGACTGTTCTGGAACGCACTCTGAGGCTAGCCTTGAACTCAGAGATCTGCCTGCCTCTGCCTCCCAAGTGCTGGGATTAAAGACCTGCGCCACCACTGCCCAACTTATTATGTTTTGTTTGTTTTTTTTGTTTTTTGTTTCTCAGTTCAAATAGAAAAAATATTGTTCTAAAGCTTTCACATGACTCCACAGTAAACATCCAATCAATTCTCACACTGGTCACCGCTCACACTGGTCATCACTCACACTGGTCACTTCTCACACTGGTCATCGCTCACACTGGTCACTGCTTACACAAGTCATCGCTCACACTGGTCACTGGTCATCGCTCACACTGGTCATCGCTCACACTGGTCACTGGTCATTGCTCACACTGGTCATCGCTCACACAGGTCATCGCTCACACAGGTCACTGCTCACACAGGTCACTGCTCACACTGGTCACTGCTCACACTGGTCACTGCTCACACCGGGCATCACTCACACAGGTCATCGGTCACACTGGTCACTGCTCACACTGGTCACTGCTCACACTGGTCACTGCTCACACTGGTCACTGCTCACACTGGGCATCACTCACACAGGTCATCGGTCACACTGGCCACTGCTCACACCGGGCATCACTCACACAGGTCATCGGTCACACTGGTCACTGCTCACACTGGTCACTGCTCACACTGGTCACTGCTCACACTGGTCACTGCTCACACTGGTCACTGGTCATTACACACACCTGCATCGTGCCACTGATCATAATCTTGCAAGCAAACTATTATGGAACACAGAGTTCTGGGGGTAGGGGTGGGGTAGAATGGGACGGCTAGGTGTAAGCAGCAAGTAACATGACCTTTGCCACAGTCCTTTCAATTCCACTACATGACCAACCCTCAAAGCAACACAACATTTGTTGTGACCAACACAAAACAACAAAGCATGGGCATTCCCGCGCTCCTCCTGCGGACCAGGGTGCCACAAACACCATGTACACATTCACAAGCATTTAAAGTGAGATCGTAAAGATAAGTATAAATATAGCTTGTGTTGCAGGTGCTGTGCACACATTTAACCTTCTCTACAACACTCTCATCCCTCCCCCCCGGGAAACTGAGGCACAGAGAGATTAAGCAAAAATGCTTACACAGCTACTACTTGATGAAATCAGACCGGAGACACTTGGATCACCGGGCTTGGCAGTCAGTGCCTTTCCCCACTGAGCCATCCGCTGGCCCTGCAGGGCAAGGCTTTAACTAAAGGCTTCACTTGCAAGCACTTCCGCATTGCCCATGTGGATAGCTCTAATTCTCTGTGAATGAAGAGGTAAATTGGATATGATCATCATTCTCTTTCCCCCTTTGACCACTGGCTTTGGTGGAAGTAGAAGCATCTCAATGTGGCCATCAGAATTCAGGTCAGATGAGCGCAGCGCACAGACTTCACGCAGCGCGCAGGAGCATCTGGAGATGAGAAGCACAAGCGCTGTAACCCTTACGCCCTTTTGTCAAGCAGGGCTCCTTCAGCTTCCCTCCTGCGGTGCAGTCCACCAGGGACACAAACCTAGCAACGTGTGACCACATGCCACTCCTGAGCACCCCATCTCTGGGGTCAGTCAGTAACGGGCTCTTCCGATCACTCAATCACTGAGCAGAGCCTTGGAAGACACTGCTCTCGTGATTCAGTTTAAAAGAAGGAAAATTTATAAAAATACTTTGGCTGTTGGCACTGTCAAGGAAATACTTCAAGCAGATGTGAGGCCGGCGGGATGGCTCAGCAGGTAACGATCTTGTTGCCGCGCCCGACAACACCGGGACTCGGGTGACACAGGAAGGAATTTACTTACACAGGTTGTCCTCTGACCATACACACATGCACAAACTACACACGCATGCGCGCACACACACACGTGTGCAAACACGTGCACACCCACACACAAATACATAGAAATGTAACAATAAATAAGTAATAAATAAGCACAGCAGATGTGTTTGGTACGTGAGTGTTCTTAATCAAAAAAGAAACTTTATTAGAGAAAACGCACAATCCAGGTGATGCATGCCTGGCTCTCCCAAGGTCAACTCCACTGCTCACAGTGTGCACTGCTCACATTGTACAGTGCACAGAGCTCACAGTGTGCACTGCTCACATTCTGCAGTACTCGGTGTACAGTGCTCACAGTGCAGATGCAGCACAGGTGACAGACCAGAGTCCACAAGGCCTTTGCAAGGCCCAGCTTCCATGACTCTATGGTGCTGAAGAGGAGTTGGAAACTTAAGTCAGAGCCTGAAGACTCCAGTTCCCCCTCCCAACACTGATCACGCTCATCAGATGATTTCCTTCTTTTAAGTAAAGGCCCAGGTGTTGTAAACGGCTGTATTCCTTTAAACCAGGCAGTGCCGCTGCTGTGTCCTTAGAGATAACCGTGACAGAAATAATAGCACTTTCAATAGAGGGTGTGCGGATAACCTTGCCATAACTCCACATTCTCTTGGGGGGGGGGGGGAACAACAGGTTGGTGATGACTTATCTAAAAAATGGATGGACAACAAATACTTCAGGCAATTCTCCATAAATACCATTATCTCCGCAAGCTTCAGGAGGTATTAATGGCAGGGAGCTTGACTTGTCTCCCAGATAAGAAGCCGGAAGGAATGGCAAAGACATTTGATGAATCTGGAAGACTAATACAAGCCTCGGCTTCCAGCGGAGTCATTGCAATCACCATTTTCTACCTTTAATTTCAGTAACCAGTTCATGCAAAAGGTCCTGTAAGACAGACATGCCACCGAAATGAAGCTTTTAAGAAAGAAACGCATACACAGTATGGACCCTGGTGTACTGCAAATGACATCAAATGGGATTTGATCCTTGAAGGTCAGACAAAACACTTGGCAAGCAAGGGTGGTATTTCTCCCTGCTGTTTGTACAGGTACTTACCGGTTGGTGTAAGTGTTTGTTTGTTTGTTTCTTCACTCATTTTGTAGTCAAGAGAACCAGTTTCCAAAGATGGCCACCAGTCAATTACCAGGTATGGTGACCTGCTCCTGTAGTCCTAGCTCTGGGAAAGCTGAGACAGGAGAATTGCTACTTTGGGGCCTGTCTGAGCCGCACCTTGATACACTCTCTGAAAAAGAAGGGAGATGTCCCTTTGCCTTGACTTGTCTTTTACTGGGCCCTGTTCAGCTGCTCCTTGAAGAAACACCTGACCACTTTTTCCCTTTCCCACTCGTAACTTTCCTCTGAAGACATAAAATATGGAAGTAAGTCCACAACCAACAACCACACCAACATCTGTGAACCCCACAGTCAACTTTGTGATCTGGCAGAGGAGCGCTCTGCCCCTACATTGACCACAAATGCAAATCTGGATGCAGCAAACCTCCACAGGCATAGAGCAGGGCGGCATTGATTTTTTTTCCCTCGTGCAAATCTGAAAACCTGATTATCTGAAGTGATGATAAGCGGGTACAATAGGAGTTGAGGGAAGTCTGTGATAACTCAAAGATGCATAGTATCATGTCTATAGCAAACCCCAGAACGCGTGATTCTAAGGTACAGACTGTGGGACTGTCATAGAGCTAAGAGTGGTTTGAAGCTGGCTTGGAACCCGGTGCCATCCCAGGAGATGAGAACGGCAGGCGTTTGACTGCTCCCCACTCTAGCCCTGGCCAGAACCCAGCTAAATATTAAATATTGCTTGCTTCACAGAAGGTCATTAGCAAAGGAATGTGGTTTGCTTGGTACTTATCTGTGTTGTAGCTGGAAGCATAGTCCCTATGGACTCATGAAGGCACCATGATAAGGTGCCTTCCCCTTCTTCCCTGTGGAACTACACCTCCTGCAGAAGGTGCCCTTGCAAGACCTTGACGCTTAGACTTGAGCTCCACATGCAAATGAGGCTACTCCAGCATCCTTGTTTTAACCAATTGGTCCCAACCCTAGGTACCAAAGATCGTCCCCTGCCTATACCCTACAAATGTAACTAGTAACTACCATCTCTTTAATAAATGAGAGAGATGCTCCTCTGACAGCCTCTCCCAAGTCTGATTCGCTCTTGTCAACTCTTAGTCCTCCGATCTGGGACCTACAAGGATGTGTTGACCGTTGCCCTGTGCTTTCCTTCCATGGAGCTGAGCTGGCAGCAGATAGCTCAGCCATGCTCCAGGGAGGGAAGCGAGAGAAAGAGAAAAGATAACAACACAGACAAACCCTCAGTAGAAAAGGTGAAACAGAAAAACAGAATAGTAAAAACATCTTCATATAGTGAAGTTCCCTGTGTAGACCAGGCTGGTCTCGAACTCACAGAGATCCTCCTGCCTCTGCACCTCCTGAGTGTTAGGATTAAAAGCGTGAGCTGCCACACATGGCAATTTTAAATTTTTTTAAGATTTGTTATTTTTATGTATATATCTGTGTGAGTTTAAGTGTACTTCATGCATGCAAGATCCCCCGGAAGCCAGACGAAGGAGTTGGATCCCTGGAACTAGAGCGTAGCTAAGTAGCGTAGTTAAGTATCTTAACTCACTAACCCATCTCCCCAGCCCTTAAAATATATCTTTTAAAATAGATTTTAACGGAGGCTAGAGAGATGGGTTAAGAGCACGTACTGCTCTTCCCGAGGAACTGAGTTCCTAGCGCCCATGTGGGGGGCTCACCACCACCTGTAGCTCCAGCTGCAGGGCTGTTGTTACTTCTGGTCTCCATGGGCACATGTGCTCATGTGTACACACACACACATACACACACGATGAACCTCCATCTTAAAAATATTTTAATGCTTTTTTTTTTTTTTGATGCAGTTTTAAGTCTTATGTGATAACTTAGGTCCATCCGAAAGGAGAAATCTGCTAGGTTATACTCTGGTAAAATTTTATCAGCAAAAATCCCTTGGCAAAGAGCAGTTTGTGTGGTCACCCAGCAGCCACTGCCAGTAGAAACACTTCTGTATAAGTCAGGTGGGTGGCCCAGCAGTGGTGGCACACGCCTTTAATCCCAGCACTCCGGAGGCAGAGGTAGGCCGATCTCCGTGAGTTCAAGGCCAGCCTGGTCTACAGAGTGAATTCCAGGACAGCCAGAGTTGCAACAGAGGAACCCTATCTCGAAAAACAAAAAGAGAAGAAAAGAGGAAAAGAAACACTTCTGTATGTAACTCATGGCTTCTGCCTGTCTTCATTAAGTGCTAGAGACACACTTTGAGACAGACACATCAAAGTGATATATTATACTGTGTACATTTTCCTCTTCTCTTTTATGTGTGCATGCTTGTATGTGTGCAGGTACATGTATGTGTGTAGATGCAAGTACACATGTGTAGACATGTGTCATTTCTCAGGAAGCATCCACCTTGATTCTCTGGGCTCTGTGGCTTCGCCAGGTTAATCTGGCTGATCAGTGAGCTACAGAGACATCCCAGAGCTGATTATAAGCCCACCCCACCACACCCAGCTTTTGATGTGGGTTCTGGGGACCAAACTCTGGTCCTCATGCTTGTACAGCAAGCTCTTTACCAACAAGCCATCTCTCCAGCCTCCTCATTCCTTTTGAGATAGGATCTAGCCTTGAACTCATAATCCTACTGCCTCGGCCTCCCAAATGCTGGGGTTATAGGTGTACGTCACCACATATGGCTCATACACTTTTTGTGATTCCCCAACACTAAATGTTTTTGAAAGCCTGAAACAGCCACTTGGTGCCTCAAGTACGTACATTAAAAAAAAAAATCAAGGATAAGGCAGACGAAACTCAATAAATTTGGCATTAGCAAGAAAGTTGGCATGATGTCCACACATCTATAACTGGGAATCTAAAGAAAAAGTTGCTGGAGCTCATGGACGGTATAATACAATTTTCATGGGAAATTAGAATAGAGTCCTCTGATGGATCTGTCCCAGTCTCACACAGGCAGGAGCCTCTAAGAATGTCAGCTCAAGTAACAGAAGTTTAATTATAAAGCCCATGAACGACAATCAACACCCCCAGCTTCTAACTTCTGGCTCCAAATTACTCGCATACATGACCACACCCACTCTTGTCGATGGCACAGGAGCAGTCACACCCACCATCTAAGGCCTTCAAGACGCTTCAAAGACCAAGCTGTTAGCCACAGAAGTTTTCACTAGTATGTAACCCCAACAGTTGTCGGAGATGCTCCATCGATCAGTCGGCGATATCAAATGATCTTTCTTCTTATGGTAATGGATGAGCTGTGGTACCGAGTCACATGAGAGCCGCTCTGCCTTCCATCAGCACCACGACTTCGGAAACGAATAGGATTTTTGGAATTAGCATTTCAGTGTCAGAGTCCACTGAACTCCTCTCGCCTTGTGGCCCAGCCCTCTGATCCAACCCACGTGGCCTCTCAACTGGATTCTTGCCGTTACCTCCTAACAGGTTACTCTTGGCATCCCAACCCTACACGTCAAAACCTCAGCACAGCCCGAGACCTTACCCATGCTGCTGCACACCGCGACGTGTCTCTGAGCTCCACCAGGTCCTTTCACGGCCTATAAGGGCCCACGATCCAATAATTCCCTTCCCACAACCGATTTGACTTCATACCCTTCTATTGAGCCATCCCCCACTCCTCTAGCCACACTGGCCTCCTGGCTGCCAATGAACACACTGGATACATGTCCACCTTGGGGTCTTAGCAGAGCCCGCCCCCCCCCCGCCCGCTATCCGTATGGCTCTCACCCTCACTTCGTGTTTTATTTCAGTATCTCCCTTTTAGCAGGACAGTGTTGCTGGGTGTCAAACTCAGGGCCTCGGACATGCTAAGCAAGCATTCTACCACTGAGCCACAGCCCCTGCCCAGTTCTTTTCGGATTACAATGCTACACAGTTTAAGACTCAGATTTAAAGTTTATGCCGGGAGGTGGGGAGGAGATAGAGGCAAACCAGATTTCTGTGAGTTCGAGGCCAGCCTGGTCTACAGAGTGAGTTCCAGGACAGCCAGGGTTACACAGAAAAACCCTGTCTCAAAAAGCTAATAATAATAATTATGAAGATGATGATGATGAAAGAAGATTTGAAGCTTATTGTTTTAACATTTATTTATCTCTGTGTGTTTGTGTAGGCGTACGTACCACAGCGCACAGTGAAGGTCAAAGGAAAACGTACAAGAATGGGTCCCCTCCTTCCACCACATGGGTCTCAAGAACTAATTTCAGGTTGTCAGGCCTCTCAGTAAGCACCTTTACCCTCTGAGCTATCTTGCCAGCCCCTTGTTTTATTTCAAAACAGTTACACCACATAGCCCAGGCTCAAACTCTCAGTCTTCCTTGCCTCAGCCTCCCAATTGCTACGGTGACAGGCATATAACACCATGCCTGGTGAAGGCCTCTTCGTTAGGTTGAGGTTCTCCAGGTACGTTTTCCAGGCCAAAGGAAGCTTGCCTCAGTGGTCAGGAGCCTGCCTCCCAAGGTTTGAATGTGAAGCATCTTCCTCAGGCTCACATGCTGGAACAATGGGTCCCAGGTGGAAGCAGTCTCCTGGGAAGCTGTGACGCCCTTGAAGCACAAGACTTGGTTGGTCAGGTGGGTCACCAGGGGTGTGGCTCTGAGGATCATAGCAGAGACCTGCTTCCAGCTCTAGCTCTCTGTCTTCCATCTGCCTCCAGGATGTGACCGCTGAAAGCTCCCACCGCCTGGGATCAAGTTTCCCCATCTACCACGTCTTCTCTGCCACAAGAGACTATATCCCCTGAACTGTAAGGTGAAATCGCTCCTCCCTGGGCCCCTTCTGTCACGAGTTATTCACTGTAACAAGGAAAGTAGCTAATAGAGATAAGGGTCACAAGGCGAACAGGTTTCCACCTACTGATCCCTCCGAAGCCTGAGTTGGGCTCTCAGGCCCTCTTCTTCGGCCAGGGTTACCCCCAATAATCAGCAGAAAAATGTAAAGGCTGATCTGGGTATGGAGGCTTATGCCTGGAATTCCAGTTCTTGAAAGGCAGAAGCGGAGAATAAAGAGTCCAAGGTCATCCCCGACTACATAGCAAGTTCAAGACCTGTCTGAACTACAAAAATAAAGAAAGAAATAAAGAACAAACAAACTGTGTCTGTCCAGGCCTAACATCACCTCTTGTATTTTCCAGTCTTGGAAACTCCCAGAATAGGTAACATAAACTTATAAACTGCACACTTTGGAATAGGAAATCCTTGCGTCTCTCTCTTCAGGCACGACCCATCAAAGGACTGAAACCATGAGGCCAAAGTCATTCTTTCTTCCTCCCAAATCGTCTCAAGTGTTTAGACACTGTGATAAGAAGCTGACTAACCCGCATCAATCACCACGAGCATGCTGTCACCGACACTTCTGACGCGCAGCTACACACAGAGGGTTCTCGTGACCCCCTCGTTAGATTGGTTTAACTTACTAAGACAGCAGAAGTGTAGAGAACACTTTGGTTACATTTGGTTACCCAGTTACTACAGTAGATAGGGCAAAGGGTAGAGAGCACAGGCAGGGGAAGTATCGGAAAGGTTCGTGGGAAGGAGCTGGGAGCACCACCATCTGGCGCCAGCATCCCGGAAGCTTTGCAAACCCTTTCCTTTTTTTGGGGGGGTGGGGTGGGGTGGGAATGGTCAATGGAGATGCTATTGTGCAAACGTGACTGATTACATCATTGGTCACTGATGATCAACTCAACTTTCAGAGATTAAAAAAGAATTTTAAAAATTAACCTACCTAGTAGCAGGCTCCTCACACATTGTCATAGGTATTTATGATCAGGGTAGCAGAGGAATGAAGGCTGGGACTCTGGTAAATTTCCACCAGAGGGTCACATGGTTAGTTCTGCTGACAACCAGCCTCTCGCTATGAGGCTGGGCAAGCCATTAGTCCAGAGTCCCTTATAAATTCTCACCGCCCTGGGGCAGGAGAGCTGCTCAGTCTTTTAGAGCTCTTGCTGCACTGTGGAGGACCAGAGTTCAGTTCCTGCACCCTCAATAAACCGCCTGTAACTCCAGCTCCAGGGGATCCAGCGCCCTCTTCTGGCCTCCGCAGGCAACTGCACTTATGTGTGCGTACATACTTGACATGACCGTACACAAAAATAGAAATAAAATCTTTTAAAAAATCTTTTCCACCCCTTTGTCCTAACCCTGACTTCTCTGAAGACACTTTATACCCAACGAAGCGATTCGCAGTGGTGATTATAAGAGAGAAATAGGACTATTTCTAGCTCTTGAATGTGATTTCTTTTGTAGTTGGTAAACGTGGGGTGGAACCAGCTCCCCATCTCCACCTATCAAGGAGGACAAAGGCAATGGCTGGCTATCTATACCGGTTACTGAGTTGCCACTGGAATCAAATTATTGTTATTACCAGGTTATCAACGCTTTAAGAATCTCTTAATGGAAAAGCTAACAGCTCATTAACTATAATGACTACCATCCTTCCAGCAGAGGGATGGTAACAGCCTGAAGCATCTTTTCACAACCCAAAGGGCTCCTGACAAGGATGGTCAGCTTTACACAGCAAGGTCTCCTGGCATGGAGACCAACCGCTCCACAGTTGTGTGTGACTTCTGCTGCACTCCCAAGCCCTCTGTGTTGACAGGACCTGGTTTGTACCCTGAGAGAGTGCACATCTGTGGGACAGCTGACAAAGGAGGTGAGCCACTGCTGTCGGCTGACATGAGACAGTAACATCAGACAGTACGCTGCAAGGCAGACCCTGTTTTCACAAGTGAGCCGTTTGCTCACAGTTTGTTTTTGTTTTGTTTTGTTTTCTGAAAATTGTTTACATAAACGAAAGAAATTGGTTATTCACCGGGGCAGGGTTCAAAGCTCAAAAGATAAGTGCCCTCAGCTGCTAAATAGACACAAGCCTGGGAAAAGAAGGGAAGAACATTAGATGAACCCCAAGAGGAATGTTTTTACGGCTTAAAAAACTCCACAGCGCTCTTTCAGACCATCAGTTAATTTTAATTCCAAAAGCTCAAAGCCACTTCTTAAGGGAATTAATTAACTGCTAACATTCCCTCTAAAGTCATCTCCCAGGTTTGTAAGGGCAGAGGTACCCAAGGGTTATCATGAGTTCCTTCTTCCTCTGGCCACTACGGGGGACGCTACGTGAGGCAGGTCTGGGAAATCTGAGGCCTGGAGTAGCAACATGCTCGTGCTCGCCAACCCTTATCAGGTAGTTCCGATACTGAATCCCCGAGGACCCACTAACCCTAACCCTTCCCCTAGGCTCTATGGAGAAGTGGCTGCTAAGGCCAAAGACGTATCTCACCGTAGGTGGATGCTAATGTGCCCTTCATCAGCCACTCTGTGTGTGGATGAGTGCATATAGAGGGCAGGAGACTAGGAAGGGGCATCAGAGGGGAAAAAAGGGTGAAGGTGACAACAGAGCACAGGCCATGTTGAAGAGGAAGAGGGATTACTGGGACGGAAGGGTTCAGGCAGGACGGAGGAACAGGAAGACTCAGGGAGGAGAGTCACCCAAAACTAAAAACCTATGGCAATGTGCAGGGAGAGCCTGCTGCTCTGTAGGCTAATTTTTAAAATTATTTTAAAAAATCCTTCCCCACTTCCATTCTCCTTTCTTCCCCCTTATAGGTAGCTTCCTGAAGTGTTTAGTGTTTATTTTGCTGGCTTGAGTATTACCGTTTTGTGCCCGTGTATTGTTCTTCTCGCTCAAAATCCTATCTGGCACGTCTTTAATCCACGTTACAATCCAGTCCCGGTTGACTTGCATGTTTATGGTCTATACATTTTAAGAAAATCAGTGATAGAATCTCGATGTTGTGGTTTTATATTGAACATTTTTATCATCAAGATTTTGTTTTTGTTAAGTTTTTCTTGTCTGCTTTAGTACTTGGTTGGTTTTGTTGTTATTTGTTTTTTTATTTTTGTTTGTTTTCTTATCTCTCTGCGCCCCCAGCAAGTGTTTGAGGCTAGCAGCATGGGGGAACTACTCCTCCACACAGCTCTCCAAGATTGCTGAATCCATTAAATGAATGAGTACACAAACACGTCTATGGGCGAGAGACCAGGTTTAATGAAACTGGATTCACATCTATGGGGTTTGCTTTTCTCATTTAAGAGAATGTCACTGGGCTGGGCATGTAGCCCACTGACAGAGTATTTGCCCATCATGCACAAGGCCCTAGGTTAGATTGCCCAGCACAGGAAAGAAAAAAAGAAAGAGAAAGAGTGAGAAAGGAAGGAGGGAGGGAGAGAGGGAGGAGGGAGAGCATTTCTTAAAGACCAGGGGACGTATCTCAGTTAGTAGAATGCTTGCCTAGCAAACATGAAGCCCTGGGTTTGATCCCCAGCACCCCATAAACAACATATGGTGGTATAGCACTGCAGAAGAGGAGGCCAAAGGATCAGGAACTCAAAGCTGCACTCCATGAATTCTCTTGAGACTCTCGTTGAGGAACAAAAGCATGTGAGGACCTCTTTCCAAGCAGTAGGTCTAGATCTGATGCACCCTTTTTAATAGCTAAGCATTCCGTGCTAACGGGCATTTAGTTTGGGCTCTGGTTTTTCTTTTTTAACCAGTTCAAACAACACTGCCCTAAAGATGGCTATATATGAACCCCTAAAGAGCACTCCCTTGTATAGGATAGAATTGTAGGAATGTTCATGTATTTTTACCATGTCAACAGCACTGGGTTAGCTACCACTTTGTCTTTCTTCCTTTTCTTGTGATGCAGTATTACACTTCTAGTGGGGTTACCACCTGCAGATCTTCTCTGTTGGTTTAGACAGTTGCTCAGCACTGTAGTGAGGCCCCACCCCAGTCTGTATCACCAATCATGCTCCGGCTGATTTTGTGCATCACAGGCACACTGGCCAGGAACTTTCCAAATCAGACTGAAAAGTGAACACTCTGGTAAATAAAACACCAGGATCTGGAGAGATGGCTCAGCACTGGCTGCTCTTCCAGAAGACTCGGGTTTCATTCCCAGGACCCACATAGTGGTTCACAGCCATCTGTAACTCCAGCTGCAGGGGATCTGATGCCATTTTCTGGCTTCTGCAGGTACCAGGCACACAAGTGGTTCTCAGACATGTATGCAGGGAAAATACCTACACACATGAAATAAAATACCAGGCCAGGCATGATAGCACACATGTAAGCCCAGAATTTGGGGTGCTGAGGCAAAAGGATCAGAAGGTAGCCTGGGCTACATATCAAGAATTTGTCTCAAGATAAAGAAACAGCTGTGCACGGTCACACATTTAGTTCCAGCACTTGGGAGACAGAGTTAGTCTTACCTCTCTGTAAGTTCAATGCCTGTTTGTTCTACATAGTGAGTTTGGGGCTAGCCAGGGCTATATAGGAAGACTGTCTTAAAATATAAATAATAATAATAATAACAACAGCAACAACAACCAAGGGAAAACAATAATAAATCACACATACACACAAACACCAGTAAAAAAGAAAAGAAATAATTCCAGCTTTACAAACACTTCAGAAGATATTAGGGAAAGGGGCGATCCCAGGCTTGAGGAGATTTTGTACTTATGCCAATAATTTTACAGAAGTTCAGGGCTGAAATGTGACACAGTAGCAGATCACTGGCCAGGCATGTGCAGCCATTGGCTCCATCCCAGTCCCTGAAGAAGGAGAACCTGGAGGTGATACGTACACACTGACCACAAACTGAGGGACAGAAGGTCTAACTCAGTCCTGCACTCACGGTGGCTCCTGCATTCAAAGCCATGACAGCCAGTCTGCAGAGCCCTTCCTGCTGTTTCTGGGAACTCACACCAGGCTAAGCTCTTACTCATCCGGACACATTCCCGCACAGCCAGAGAGGCCGTGGAGAAAGTCACAGAAGTACATTCAGTCTACAGTTTCATCAAAGAATTCTGAGCACACCAAACACTGATATGCTACCTAACAAAAATAGTCTTAAATCAGTGTTCCAGGAAGCCCTAAAAGTCTAACAAATTTATAGAGCTTTTGTGGAAGATGGTAGTGGTTCCAGCAACAAGATGACTCAGGGTTGAATTCTGGGAGCACCTAGTTCAGGGAGAGGCAGGCCTGGGGAAAGGAGGGGTGGCACAGGGGAGGTGTGTTGACCAGAATATAGTCATCAGTGACTCTGCTGACACAGAGGGGATGTGACTGAATGTTCCAGAACATGAGCAGACTTCCTCCAGGGACCCTCTACTACCCAGGGCTCCTTCCCTGCCACAGAACTTTCTGTTCACAAACTCGTGAGCCAGGCCAGAGGGTACATGACTGTAAACTCATGTACTCGGGAAGCTGAGGCTGGAGAATCACAAGTTCAAGGCCAGCCTGCACAGTTCAGAAAGATTTTATCTCAAAAACTAAATAAATAAATAAAAGGGTCAAGTATATGGTTCAGTAGAGCACTTACCACACTACACATACACACACAAACATACACACACACACACACACACACACACACAGTGACCGCAGAGCTATAAGGAAAGACTTGTAACTGAAGGCTCCCGTTGTCTTGCCCCACACTGGAGTGCTGCTTATAACTGAATTCTGAAGCCTGTTTTCTAGGTTCTCCCGTTACTGAAGCAGGTTCCTAACTGTTAACTGATTCTTAACTTGTAACTGATTCCCACTGTGTCTTTTTTTACCCTCCAGCTCTAAAAAGAGACAGGAAAGAGAGAAATCTTTACTGCTCTTGCTTGTGGCCTTTAAAGATAAAGAGAGAGATTTTGTCTGTCCTTACCTGTCCGAAGCTTGGAGAACAGGAGCTCATAGGGAACTGAACTATCATCTCTACAACTGCCCCAGCAAATGTCACCTGCCAACAGGCCACTGTCTCCTTTAGATCCTAAGCTGTTCCCAGAAGTCCAAGCGGCATCCAATCATAAGGAAAGCAACACAGGACAGAAAACTTCTCGGCAAAGCATCCTGCTACACTTCCCCCTTCTACTAAGCCATAAGTTGTGCAATGTTGATTACTTTTTCTCTGAGGCCTTCTGCTAGGAAGGGACTGCAGGAAGGGACAAGGACCGCCAACTACTGGCATCGTTTTTGCCCCCAGGATCCAGTTAAGCAAAATATTGGCCATGTGCAGAAGTTTTAAAATTTAGTGAACTGACCCTACGTGTGTGTGCCCACTTGGTAGCCATGCTGTCTCCGAGTGATACACAGCAAAGCCACAGGACTAACCCTAACCCTGAATTGACAGGACCCTTCCCGGCTGTCATGTGACAAGCACACCACCTATAGCCCTGAGGAGAACAACCTAGCAAAGACAGAAGAGCATCCTAAAGAGAGGGGCGTACAAGGATTTAAGTCATTTCACAGATGGTGGAGAACCTGCATCTTAAAGAGTTCTCAGTCACTAAGAAACCACACAACAACAACAAAAACAGAAAAACAAAAATGAAAGACAAAGTTCAGTAGCAAAACCCTTGCCTAACATGCATGAGGCCTTGGGTCCATCCCCAGAAAGGGGGGTGGGGGGTTTGCAGTTAATAGAACATGATTTTAGAAACCATCTGACGGCGGCCTTAACGGACGGCCAGAAACCAAAGACTTCCTAAGAGCCAGTGTTCCCTGGAGCTGCTTGTGCCGAGTACCGTTGCACAGCTTCGTGTGAATGGATCCCACCTTCACAGTTCTGTGCGTCCTGCTCACGTGGCAGCCGCCACAGCTGTGTCAGGGCACAGGACCATGAATCACAGAGGTTAATTAACTTGCTCTCCATCACACAGCTAGTACAACAACAGGAAACTGAGTCCAGTTCCTATTCACTCCACAACGTCCAGGTTCCCCTTAGTTCTCTGAGTTCAGCATCCCTTTGATGGTTCCCACTGAAAAGGAGGACAAGACGGGATCTCCAAAGATGGCTTTAGCCTTAGCAGTTCAAAGTGCGGGGACTTGCCTCAAAGCCACCAGGGGGCGATAGAAAGGGAAAGGAGGAGGGAGCCTGCAGAGACAGGCGGGCCCAAGGAACCTGTGGGGGGGGGGGGGGAAGAGCTTGGAGCTAGGTTCACGGAGAACGGCTGGCTCAGAAGTGTGTGGCCTTTCTCTAAGAGCATCATAGGGTTGTGTTTGTTTCCATTACAGTTAAATGCAAATAGCTAACTAACTGCTCAGAGCAAACAACTCCGTCTTCTGTAGCACATTCGCAATGTTGCACCCCTGTCTAATTACAAGGCATTTTCATCGTTGCGAAAGAAAAGCCCATACCCACTAAGGTCTTTCAGATCTCTCTGCCCCCTGTGGCTGGTAACCACCAATCTGCATTCTTATGTGGTCTGGATGCTTCATAATGGAATCATATATACTCTGGCTATTTGTGGGTGGCTTCTTTTGTGTGTGTTTTCCAAGCTCGTGTAACATATATCCATCTTCCACTCTTTCTTATAGCTAAATAATAGTCCATTGTTTAACTATGCCATGATTTGTCTCTCCGTTCACACACTGATGGACAACTGAGTGCTCTTTTTCCAAAGGGTTGTGCAACCATACAGATGGCTCGGTGTAAAAGGTTCTTGCCACCAAGTCTGACAACCTGAGTTTAATCCCTGAAACACATATTGTGGAAGGCTACTGTGAGTTGTCCTCTGACTTCCATACAAGTGCTAAGACACACGCATGCACACCCAGACACACACAAAAACACAATAATTAAGTGTAAAAATCTGTTTGAAGATTTAAGGTGTTGGATGTGGTGGTGCATGCGTTTAATCCTAGCCCTCAGGAGACAGAGGCATGTGGATCTCCGTGAGTTCCAGGCCAGCTTGGGCTACACAGAGAAACCTTGTCTCAAAAGACAAAACAAAAAAACCAAACAAACAAATAAGATTTCTGAAGCCAGATATGATGGCAGCCCCCTTAATCCCAGCATTTGAGAGACATAGGCAGGAGGATTAAAAGTTTGAGATCAAGGGCTGGAGAGATGGCTCGGTGATTAAGAGCACTTAATATTCTTGCAGAGGACCCAGGTTTGGTTCCTATCACCCACATGATAGCTTAGAACCATTCATAATTCAAGTTCCAGGGGATTTGGCACTCTCTTCAAGGCTCCAAACAAGCACACAACACACATACACACACACACACACACACACACACACATGATATGAAGACAAAACACTCATGAAGAAGAAGGAGGAGGAGGAGAAGGAGGAGGAGGAGGAGGAGGAGGAGGAGGAGGAGGAGAAGGAGAAGAAGAAGAAGAAGAGGAGGAGGAGGAGGAGAAGGAGGAGGAGGAGGAGGAGGAGGAGGAAGAAGAAGAAACTATAACTATGCTGGCTAGTTTTATGTCAATTTAGTACCAGTTAGAGTCATCAGAGAGGAAGGAGCCTCAATTGAGAAAACACTTCCATAAGATCAGCTATAGGCAAGCCTGTGGGGAATTTTCTTAATTAGTGATTAATGGGAGAAGGCTCAGCCCATTATGGGTGGTGCCATCCCTGGGCTGGTGGTCCTAGGTTCTGTGAGAAAGCAGGTTGAGCAAGCTATGAGAAGCAAAGCCAGTAAGCAGCACCCTTCTGTGGCCTCTGCATCAGCTCCTCCTTCCAGACTTCTGCCCTGTTTAAATTCCTGTCCTAACTTCCTTCATTGATGGACCGCGATGTGGAAGTGTAAGCCAAATAAACACTTTCCTCTCCGTGTTGCTTTGGCCACGGAGTTTCATCACAGCAATGATAACACTTAATAAGACAATTACAAAATAGTTTTAAGTTTGAGATCAACCTTGTGAGACCCTGTCTCAAAGTAAATAATAAGTAGATAAATTCAGAGGCTGCAGCTGTAGCTGAAAATCCAAGGAGAATAGAGGCAAGTTACTTGTACAATTAAAGCTAGTCAGTCATGGTTGCACATACCTCTGATGCCGGGACTCTGGAGGCTGGGGCAGGAGAATCATGAGTTTAAGGCCAGCCTGGGATGCATCATGAGTTCAAGACTACCATGAAGAATACAGTCAGATGCTATGTCATAAAAACCGAGAAGCACTTACGTAGCATGTCCGAGACCCTGAGTTTGATCTCAACACTGAAAAAGCAGTTCTGAGGCATAGGACACATGCTAGCCTTGTTCACAGGACACTTGGTTTTACATTGTTTCAAGTCCTTCATTTTATAGCTCAGATATTCGAGGTACAGAGTGGTCACTCAGTTTTCTGTGTGCGTTTGGCCTCTCAAGCCCTCATTTTACTTAACAATGTAAATATACGATGTTTATATCATATATATTTAAATATCAATTCTAACATGATAAAAGACACCGAAAACACACTATTTCATCAAGAGAAAAAGAAAAGTAAATCACCCCCCATTTAATCTCTAAATAAATAAACCCAATGGATTCATTCATTCTAATGTACTGCATTTAAAAATTCAGCACTGTAGACAATAGAGGACCAAATCCAGAGCAATCAGTGTCCACGCCAAGGCTGGAAAGAGAAGCGGGGCCCTGGGGCTCAAGCCTGTGATTCCAGCACTCTGGGGTGGGGGTGTAAAAGAGGCAGAAGGACTGCTGAACATTCTAAGCCAGCCTCGTCTACATCGCAAGTTCTAGATCTGCCAGGGCTACACAGCTCTCAGACCATAGCTGTAAGACACACAGCTGGATACACGTCTGGATACGGAGAGGAAGCCCGCAGGGTGGAGGCCCTGGGATTCTGTAAAGGAAGTGACGCTGTGTGCAGAGAATGGAAGGCACCCCGGATAGGGATACAGTGAGCAGTTTGCCCTGTGTGGACATAAAGTGATGTTTTAAGCAAGCTGAAGTTGTACATTTGTAGAATTACAGAACAACCTGGGAAGCAGTGGTGGGGGACAAACTAGCATGAGAAACCAGTGTAAACAGGAAATCAAATGTCATGTTTAGCAATCTGGGCATAAAGCTCATACATTAAACCTTGCTGTGTGCTTCAGAACAACATCACACACCATTAATGTCTGTAGCGTGATTTCAAGCACTGCTTAGGGGTTTGGAAATTTACTCTGGATCACCACCGGGCTGTTTAGAGAAGCATTTTAATCAGATTCTCATTCTTCTTCACTAAATTCTACCATAGCGGCCCTGGGCATGCCTGATGGTGTATGTGACAGGGAGCAATGGCAGACTTGCCCAGCCATGCTTGTGCACTCCTGCCTAACTAACTCTCACTGTGGGCAGCGACACAAACAAAGTCCACTGCAAAGTCCAATTGGGCAGAAGACAGTGGTACTGCAATGCATGAGAGTGCCAACAGTGTGCTGCCTGGGCTCAAGGGAGCTGCATCAGCCCAAAGGGATCACGTTCTCATCCGCACAAAGTCCAGCATCCAATATGCCTGTGCCTGAGAGGCTGCACAGAGCGGGTGGTACTCAGAGGTTGTGGTACCCAGAGGGAGTGGTGCCTTTCCTCCATCACTGAAAGACACCACGTTTGGAGGAGAGACCTAGCAATCCCTCTCCGGTCTGGTTTCCCTGGAGTTTCTCACATCCACATCTTTATAGTAGCAAAACCCTTATTCGTCCACTGAAGTGTTCAGTCACTGCACTTGGATGAATGGGCCAGAGGGTAGGCCACTGTTAATCACAGGATCATCCTGATGAGAGGTACCAAGACATTTCCAATAGTTATGTAAAAGGGAACCCCTGGCACATCTCTAGTGACCACTTTCCCCTTACCAGGACATCACATCAAGCCATTAATCTTTGCATACTGAAAGAACCACCACTTTCTATGTAATGAATTCATTATTACAAAATGCTTTTGGGGGCTGGAGAGATGGCTCAGAGATTAGGAGCACTGGCTACTCTTTCAGAGGGCTCGGGTTCAATTCCCAGCACCCTCATGGCAGCTCACAACTGGCAGCTCACAACTGTCTGTAACTCCTGTTCCAGGGATCTGATACCCTCATATAGACATACATTCAGACAAAACACCAAATACGTAAAATAAAATAAAATATTTTAAATGCTTCTGTTTTATTACTTAATAATAAAACTGTTAATAAAATAATAAAAATCACCGACAATGACATAAGTATTTTCAAGAAACAGGAAAGATGAACATTAGTTTTTAAGGATTTACTCATTTTTAGTGAGCCACTAAAGATGTGAGACGTTTCTTGTGATCAGTGATCACAGTCAGAAAGCTTGCTAGCATACCAAAGGCCGATGACGCTCAGACTTCTGTGTCATAATCACAAAAGGCCGAGCAGAGCTGCCTGCCACAGTCTAGGAACCCATTTTAAAACTCGCGTAAAAAGACATAATGCTCACTAGCACCCAGTGTGGAGAGGAGTCCTCTCCAACGTATCTGGGAACTGACCTGCCTTCATTCTGCCTCACGAGGTGACCATTGTTGTCTGACTGACTAAAATGACTCCTGGTGGCTGGAATAACTTCATCTCGCTGACAGCCCTCATTACGTTGCTATGGACCGCGGTGGGGAAGGACCGGTCAGGAGGGGGCGCCTCTGAGTCTTTAACCGTGATTACTTTGACACTTCTGGTCTCTCGCTCTTCAGACAGCTTCCCCTGTAGACCTGGATTAGCGGAATCAGACACCACTCATGGGTGACATGATGGTCCAGTATTTGCCCCGAACCGTTTCCTCCAAGGTCCCCTTCATTCTAGTCTGTTCTAAGACGTCATCTACCTCCCGGGCAGGAGGAGAACGCCATAGCGCCACCAATGTGCCAGTTTCTGAGAGTAAGAGACGGTGTCAGAGAACGTCTTAGGGAGCCTCCAAAAAGAGGGCACAGGTCAGAAGACTCTGCTCTCACTGGTACCCCTCCCCCAGCTATGTTAACTAATTTCATAGCATAGGAAATATATGCGCTGTTTGCATTTACAAACAAGTGCCATCGCTGGCCGTGGTCGCGTTTGCCTTTAATCCCAGCACTTGGGAGGCAGAGGCAGGCCGATCTCTGTGAGTTTGACACAGCAAATTCTAGGATAGCAAGGGCTATTACACAGAGAAACCCTGTCTGGAAAATAATAATAATAACAGTAATTGTTATCATATCATCTTCAAATAGGAATATTAGAAATGAGACAAAATAAAGTTAGACATTGAGGGCCAGGGATATAGCTCAGTGACAAAATGTTTGTCTAGCACATTCAAGCCCCTGTGTTCAATCGCCAGTGATAATTTAAAAAAACAAAACAAAGACAATTTTAAATGCTTAACCTAAATTCGATTTAAGTTATCTGGTTAGAGGCAGAACGAATCTAAAAACTGCTGGACTTCCTTTTGAAAACCGTGTCTCATGTACTCGGCTCCGTCAACCAGTATCATCGATGGTGGCTCAGGCTACAAAAACCTTTGACGTCTGAGAGCAGGTGCCATCGCGGTGGGGCTGGTGGTGAGGCTCCTCTTCCTCGTTTGCAGATGTTCACTCTCCTGCCGCGTTCCCACAGTGCCGGGAAAATGGATGGCACTTTCTCAAGCCTGTTCTTAGGACTTGACTATCACCTTGTTCACGAAGGCGCCCACTCTCACGTCAAAGCTACCACCCGAAGGCCGCACGTACCCTTGAGGATTAGGTAGTGAGGACTAGGGCTTCCACATACAAAGTGTGGGGACACAAACATTCATTTTGCCGTACATAGCAAGCCTAGTATCTCCTAGACAACACACTATCCGCCCCAGGAAGCTACTGGCAGCTACACACCAGCAACTTATTTGCCTCCAATAAGGAAGAGTATCATCAGATGGAAACACGAAACACATCTACATTTCAAAATCGATGAAACATAATATGTTCTGGATCTTAGATCCTTCTGATTGGCAATGTCTCCACCTCCTTCCCATGTCACCTGGAGTTCAGCAGTTACTGCCTGGTCTCCTTTATAGTCATTTTTATACTAATTTATCGACTTGTGTGTATGTGCATGCACATGGACCACAGGTTGCACATTTGGGTCAGAGAATAATTTTTAGGAGCTGGGTCTCACCTTCCACTTCTACCATGCTGCATACTCTGAGCTAGCTGGCCCGTGAGCTTCTGGGCAATTTCTCCTGTCTTTGTCTCCCTTTTCTCTGTAGGAGTGCTGGGGATTACAGATGTCACCACTGCATCCAGCTGCTGCTTCTTCTTCTTCTTCTTCTTCTTCTTCTTCTTCTTCTTCTTCTTCTTCTTCCTCTTTCTCTTCCTCCTCTTCCTCTTTCTTCCCCTCCTCCTCCTCCTGACACAGGGTTTCTCTGTTGTAACTCTGGCTATCCTGGAACTCACTCTATAGAACAGGCTGGCCTCAAACTCACAGAGATCCACCTGCCTCTGCCTTCTGAGTGCTGAGATTGAAGTCGTGCACCACCACCACCTGGAGCATCCAGCTTTTTTTTACCATGGGTTCTGGGAATTGAACTCAGGTCATCAGGCTTGGCAGCCTGTATTACCCTCAGAGCTGTCTCGCCAGTTCCTACTATCCTTTACTGCCCTCTGCAGTCCACCCTCTACTCCACTGGAGCAGTTTCCACACACACATCTGATCATTTCCAAGTCCATTTGTTCTGGGCTTCAAAGTCTTTAATGGCTTCCCAGTGTCCACAGCAGCACGCTTAGGATTTAAGGATGCTTAGTGGAGCCTGTCACTGAATGTCCTGACTCTTCACCTTCAGCTCTCAGTCAACTTCTCATCTCCAGCCAGACCAGGCCCCTCTCATTTCTCTAGACATTCATGGTTTAGCTCCTCAACCACCATGCATTCTACTTCCTGTGAGCTCATCTGCCTCTCCCCCTGGCTGACTTCGGCTTATCCTCCTGTCCATCTTGTCTCTAAAAGCCACACTAGATGACCTTCCCACGGAAGATGTATGGTCACCTAAGGACAGCATGCTCTCTTCACTTCAGCAGCCTGGCTGCTTTGCTGTCACACCAGCTGTGTGACGGGGCTGGTTGTTGTCTGACTCCTTTGCCTAACACGATGTCTGCTACATGGACGCAAAGGTGCTCCCTATTTGTCGCCTGAAAAGAACACCTGGCCCGTTGGCTAATGCAATTGTCCCCGAAGTGGTCACTTAGAGACCTTTTCTGAAAAGTGACCGTGGGTTCATTAAGACACGCGGTTCTTAGAATGCGGTCTCAGGAATAAAATATACTGACTGGCCCAGGCCTACATCACATGATCCTCCACAGATCACCCAGTTTGGGGGGACTACCATCAGATTCAGTCGAATCTCCTAAAGTCACAAATAGAAGTTGTGGGGGTTCCCCAGAGAGAATTTGGTGTAAGTACAGAAGAAGCATGAAAAGGTGCTGAACAAGATGAACACCTTTAAAAACCATTATAGAAATAAGTTCTAGGTTTAGCCCACCAGAGACAACTCTGTCTTATGACATTCACCTGAAGGTGATATCCTTCTTGAGTATGAATGGCAGGGCATGTGACTTTTTAATATTGCTGTACATTTGCTACAATTTTAAAAAAAGATTTATTTTATGAGCCAGGCTTAATGGTACACACCTTTAATCCAGCACTCTAGAGGCAGAGGCAGGCAGACCTCTGTGAGTTTGAGGCCAGCCTAATCTACATAGTGAGTTCCAGGACAGCCAGGGTTATGTAGAAAAGCCCTGTCTCATTTTTTTGTTTTGTTTTGTTTTGTTTTGTTTCTAAATGTGTTTCAGTGTTGTGCCTGCATGCATATGTGTGTACTAAGTGCATGCAGTACCTGTGGAGGCCAGAAGAGGGCACTAGCTCACCCAGTAATGGACTTACAGACAGTTGCAAGCTGCTGTGTGGGTCCTGGAATTGAACCTGGGTCCTCTGGAGGAGCAGCTAATGTTGTATCTTAGATCACAAATACATATTCAGGCAGAACCTCGCTCAGATTTTTTTTTTTACACTTTTTGGAGCAAAACAACTAGTTTCCACTGAAAATATAAATATTCTTAGCCTACACAAGCAGCAGCAGAAGTGTGTGACAAAGGGCACAGGGACTGCACCGACTGGATTCAGTGGGAGAAAGAAAGGAAGAGAAAAAAGAAAGGAAGGAATGAAATAAAGTTGGGGAAGGGATACGAGTGAGGGGACCCGGGAGGAGTAAGAAGCAAGAAGACGATGAAGATGATCCAAGTATTATGTGTTTGTGTTAAGCTCTCAAAGAATGAATAAATGCTATATGAAAACACAGGCTCAAGTTGGACAGTGGTGACGCCCACCTTTAATCCTAACACTCAGGAGGCAGAGGCAGGTGGATCTCTGTGAGTTCCAAGTCAGCCTGGTCTACAGAGTGAGTTCCAGGACAGCCAGAGTTACAACAGAGAAACCCTGTCTTGAAAAACCAAAAAAGAAGGAGGAGGAGGAGGAGGAGGAGCAGAAGGAGAAGGAGAAGAAGGAGGAGGAGGAGGAGGAGGAGGAGGAGGAGGAGGAAGAGGAGGAGCAGAAGGAGAAGGAGAAGAAGAAGGAGGAGGAGAAGGAGGAGGAGGAAGAGGAGGAGGAGGAGGAGGAGGAGGAGAAGGGGAAATCAATTACAGTGTAAACCAAAAAACCAAGCAGAATAGAAACACAGATGTGCTACTTTTTTCCAAAAGAGAAAAGTTGAGCCTATATTTGTACGTATTTACACATATACATAGACATATACAAAGACATAGACATATACAAAGATTGTTACAATCTTTTCCATATATATCTCAGCTGCAAGGTAGTAGCTTCTAAGGTGTGTGTGTGGGGGGGGGGTTCTTTAATGTTTTTCATTTTGATTTTGAAACTCAAGAACACATCATTTCTTAGAAACAAAATAAATGCTTTCTAAAGCAAGGCTAGGCTGGCCAGGGGTGTTTGATGCACAAATCTGAAAGCCTGAGCTCAATCCCCAGAATCCGTATAAAGGTGGACAGAAAACTGACTCCACAAAGTTGCTCTCTGACCTCTACAACATACATCAGAGCATGCACACCACCCCACAATCTATCTCTCTCTCTCTCTCTCTCAAATAACAAAATTAATGATTTTTTTTAAGAGTAAGGATAGGTAAATTGCCAAATACTTTACAGAAAGTCAGTATACAGTTTGTACTTAATTAACAGTGTGACTTTGAGGAAGTCACTTAACTATTTCTAATCTCTTTGGTTTCATCTATAAAATGATAACAGGGCCAAGGAGGTAGCACAGTGGTAGAATTGCTTGCCTAGCCTGTCCAAGACCCTGGGTTCAATCCCCAGCACTGAGGGTGGGGGTGGGGAATAAGAGCATTTTATACCTTCCTTGGGATCCGAATGAGAACTGAAAACCTGTTTTAAGTGTGTGGGGGCTCTATGTGCACTGAGTGCAGTGCCTAGGGAGGTCAGAAGAGGGCGCTAGAGTCCCTGGGTGTGGAATTATAAGCGGTTATGAGGGGCCCCTCAGGGGTGCAGGAACTGAACTTAGGCTCTTTCCAAGAGCAGTGAGTGCTCTTAATTGCTTCAACATCTCCGCAGCCCCTTGAGTGGAGATTAAAACTTGGCAAGGTACAGAACACAGAAAAAATACCCAATGAACGCCAGGTGTGACACTGCTGCTCCTTATGCTGGCGACAGCGTTGGAACAGAGGGTCAGGACTGCAATGCAGGCATACAGCATTCTCCTAGCAAGGGGTGAGGGGGCGTCCTTAGGGTCTCCATTGCTCTGACAAAACACCACGACAGTAAGCAACTTGGGAAGGAAAGGGTTTATTTCAGTTTTCAGGTCTTGGAGAAGCCATGGCAGGAACTCACACAGGACAGGAACCTTGAGGCAGGAACCATGGAGGAATGCTGCTTACTGGCTTGCTCCTCTTAGTTTGTTCAGGCTGCTCTCTTGTAGAATCCAGGACCCCCTGCCCAGGGGTCGCCCCGCCTCCCCGTGAAATGGGCCAGCCCACCTCACTCATTGATCAAGAAAATGCACCCCAGGTTTGCTCTCAAGCCCTAGTATGGGAGTTTTCTCAATTCAGGTCCTCCCAAAATGACTCTGGCATGTATCCAGTTGATATAAAACCAGCCAATAGGTGGTGGTGGTGGCACACACCTTTAATCCCCTAATATCTACAGGCTGGAGGAGAGAACCTGCTACTGCTCCATAGAGCTGCTGAACTCTGATCCACACAGCCTCGTGAGCGCGCGCGCGCGCGCACACACACACACACACACACACACACACACACACACACACAAACAGCAGACTTTGGCATAGGTCTTTAACCCAGCACTCAGGAGGCAGAGGCAGGCAGATATCTGTCAAGACCAGTCTGGTCTAGAGTGAGCTCCAGGCAGCAAAGCTATATACAGTGAGACCCTGTCTTTAAAAATAATTCTTTTTTTCTCCCCCAGCCCCGTGACACCCATTCCCCCCCCCACCGCCCCAGGCAGAGGCAGATGAAACAGAACCCAGAACAAGACCCACCTCAAGGTCAATGATGGCTACCGGGAATGATGAGTGATTCTGTCCTTTTTAGTCTAAATGGCGCAGCCGAAAGAAAAGAAAAGAAAGAGGAAGGGAGGGAGGAAGGGAAAAAAAGGAAGAAGGGAGGGAGGGAGAAGAGAGAAAGTTAAGGGAAAACAACAAAAAGAATAGAAACAAGTGAAAAAAATCGAAGGGAAAACAGTGGGCTGAGGTGGGTCACCTCTTGGTCACCCTTTCTCCTCTTGGTCACCCTTTCTCCCGCTTTTTAAAGGAACTCTTTTATACTCAAAAGACACGGCTGTGCTTTACTAAGCAAAAAAGCATACTAAACAAACGAAGTCCTGGCCTTCCGGACTCTACACCAGGCTCCAGTTCCTATTTTCCGAGCGCCCCTGGGCTCCAGCGGCTAATTAACATCTTGAATTGTTTTCTCAAAATCCAGTGCATCGTTTCCCGGGTGATCAGGATCCGAGGAGGCCTCAGCTGGTAAATCGCTCCTGTTTGCATCTTCTTTCCCATAAACCTTACAAAGCACCAGAGGCCTGAGCCCCAGTGTTCGAAGGAACCTCACTGTGGAGAGGGAGAGGTGGGAGGAGTGATGGGGCCCCCATGCGAGGCCATCGGGGTTGGATGCAGTGGGCTCCAGGTAGGGTGGGGGGTAGCCCCAGCTAACCAACCGCTTAAACCGCGCTCCTGCACTGGAATCGCATCTGCTCGGCAAATCCACTTGCACGCAGCTGGCGCGGCTTTTATTAACCGGGCTTGTTCCTCGCGCTCCCATCTCTCTCAAGTCTGGTCCCCCTCTTGTGTTCTGGAAACCCACCAAGCGAACCCTCCCTTTTCCGCTTCAGGTGGCCTTGTAGAGAGGCGCCAAGGTCCTTCCCAGCACCTCTGGGTCTACCCTGCTGCCCTAGGGAGCTGTCAGACCACACGCCCCGGAGCCCATGGAGAAGAAAAAGCTACATCGTGCCTCCCTGATGCAATTTCCTGAAAATCAGGGCTCCTGGGTTCTGTCGATGGTCTTGGGGAAGGAGGCTAGTTAGCCTCCGCTTCCAGCAGAGAGGGAGGCTGCGGCCAGCGATGCTGACCCCGGAGGGACCGGTGCAGCCAGCATCTCCGCTGACTACCAACTCCATCGCATCCTTCCACTGCGAGCCTGCTGGAGCCTCTCAGCCCCTGCTGAGCCTCACCGCCTGAGTTCCTGCGGGGAGGGATTCCCATCAGATAAAACTGCCTGACGATGACCTAATTTGTTCATTCAGAATATAAATTCGTCTTACTCACGTATTGTTGTTATGGTTTCCATTCTTAAATTATACATAAAAGGCCCAAGCTGTACCCGGCCTGTTTTAGACACTGCAAAACATGAATCTTAATAAGATGCATATCTCAAGTTGTGCTCCAAAATAAGAATTATCGGGGCCGCTTCTGTATAATTTCTCACACCTGTTGTGAAATTATACAGCACACTGTTAAAATTCTGCAAAATTCATTTCTTAACAATGTGCTCATTCACTACCTTAGACCCGCCCGTTGCCTTTTTTGGTCTTAAATTACTTTTTGGTGACATAAAAAAAAATAAAGTGTGAGATGGCAAGATGACCCAGCCAATAACGGTGCTTGGGGCCAAGTCTGGCAATCTGAGTTCATTTCCTAGGAGCCAGCTTCAGCAAGTTGTCTCCCGTTCCCAGCACCTGCCCTGTGTTGCATGTTGTCTGTCTGTCTCTCCCCATAAAAAAAAAAAATGTAAAATACATTTTAAAAATAATGAACACAGGAGAGTGAGTGTTATGGCACACATCTGTAACCCCAACACTTGGGAAGTAGAGGCAGGAAGACCAGAGTTCAAGGTCAGTCTTCCCTACATGAGACTCTACAGCCAAAGAAACAAATATAAATAAATTATTTCTTTCTTTTTTTTTTTTTAAATCACAAAACAATACACCATATCAATTTCTGGCTTTGTTTCTGTCTTCTTTGTGATGCTCTTTTTAAGGATAAATGAAATAAGTAAGCAGGTATTTTCTAAGTGCGACAAGGCATTTGGGAGACCACATACATTCTCCTGGGCTTCAAACCCCATAGGCTTTCCGGCAAGAAGCCTTCTGAGGGCTGGGGCGTGGCTCACCAGGCTGGAACCCAGCACTGCAGGAGCCTGGAGCAGTGGTGTGCGGGTTGCTGCACTCGGGAGGATCAGAAGTTCAAGGTCAGCCTCCAACATGGGCCAGCCTGAACTATATGAGACCCCGTGAAGGTTGCCTGAGCCCAGAATGAATTCACTTACCTGTGGAACCCTGTTCCCAAAACTGTATTAATATGCTGGAGAGCTTCTATTTCTAGGTTTGTCTGATCCATGCACCAATAAAACTGAGATGAGGCAGGAGCAGTACGCACTCCTGTGACCCTGGCACCTGGCAGGTAGAGGCAAGAGGATCAGGAGTTCAAGGTCATCCTCAGCGGCATGGTGAGTACAAGACCAGCCTGAGAGCCTATCTTAAAAATAATCCACAATTTCAAAATGCAATATGAGATTTTAAAGAAGTTGATGGACAAGGCTGTCCTAGAATTCACTATTGTAGCCCAGGCTGGCCTCAAACTCAGGGACAAGTCACCTGCTTCAGCCTCCTCAGTCCTAAGAATGCAGGCCTATACTACACCCAGCAGGACATTGACCTTAATTGCTATTTGTGAACTGTATCAATCCAGTGAGGGCCTGAGCTGGGGTTTGTGTTTTGCTTCGTTTTGCTTTTTTGCCTTACGTAACCATATACAGGGCCAACATGGCCGAATTCTGAATAAGAAAGTCTCCAAAGATGACCCTTTTCATTCATGGAAAAACTAACCCCAAAGTGTGGTGAATTCCACTCTGAGTCAGTCTCGCCTTGCCTCTCACACACCTGGAGCTTTTAAAACAGTCCCCAAAGTGCAGACCTACGAAGTGCTCAGGGGAAAAGGCCACCCACCCCGGTCCAGACCCATCAGGACTTTTGTACCAGCGCAAACAAGAAAATGCGCGCACGCGCGCACGCACTTGTTCCCTTCACGCCTAAAAAAAAAAAAAACGAAACAGCAGCCTAGGGGCTTTCAAACTGGAACTCATCTGGTCTGTTATCCAATAAAAAAATATTTTATAAAGGAAGTCCACCTGGACTAGGAAGAGGGGAGAAAATGAATGAAGGAGGGGGATTGTACGTGAGTCAGAAAGGCTCACATTGAAACACCTTCTAACAAGTGAGGCGGGACAGAAGCTGAGACAGGAGGGTAGCCAAATTCAAGGCCAGCCTAGGGAATTTGGTGACACCTCGTCTCAAATTTTATAAAAGGAAAAAAGGAGCACTGGGGTTGTAGTACAGAGGTAGAGCACTTTCCTGGTATGTCTGAGGCCCTAAGTTTGAAACCCAGGACTGCGATAGATAGACATCTAGCTAGCTAGCTAGAAAATAATTAGCAGACAATTGCCCTTGACTCTCTGACTACACGTGGCTCCCTGAGACGCAGGTTCCCCGCAGCCCGACACAGCAGGGCTCCGAAGACAACAGGAATACAGCCAGGGGATTGGGATTCAATTTGTTTCCTGTTGCTCACAACATTTGATGGAAGACTGGACAAAAACCAGATTTCCATAAATACTAATTGATTGGTGGCTGATTGATCCACTGAGGTCCTTCCAACAGTAATTATTATCTGAGAGGAGCTGAACTCAAATGCAAATTCCTGGCTCCGGTTTTGCCCCGGGAGGTTATTTTACATTTCAAGGGAGCCCCACAGTTTGAACTGGACTGTGAAAAATGAACCCAAACAGGCTGGCAAACAGTTTTCAAATTCTGTTCTACCCACGACATTTGCATCCCTTCCGTTGACATTTGTCAACTGTCACCGGGCTCTCTATCATCTTCTCCCACACAGGAGAGCCTGCAACAGTGAAGGCCCATCTATTTGCTCCCTGCTCCCTAATATCAGAATTTTATGGCAACTTTTCAAAGGAAAGGAAATGATAGGCACAATGGACCTCATCAAGCCACCAACGGTTTGTGCTGTTGAGATTTGACCTTGGACTTGTTTAAGACTTAAACAAAAGCTTAATTCCATCTCTAAAATACCAGTTATACAAGAGTTAATCCTGAAAAAAAAAAAAAAGTCATCAGCCATATTAAGACCCAGAATCTTCTGCCTAAAACGCTGACATTTAAACCAGCTAGTAACGTTTAAAGAGAAAAAAGAAATGCCCAGCGTACACATGGTTAAGAATTCATAGCAGACATCCACCTCCAGGGTCCTCATGAGTTCACAGAAAATGAAAGTGATACTTAATTGTCAAAATTAAAAAAATCTTCGGAGGCACAAGGGAAAGACAGCTTCCTCTTTTTCTGTTCTACTCAGCCCTCTGGGGAGCCGAAGAAGTGAAAGAGGTCTTTCAGATGTTGGTTCCAAGAAATGGTTTTCCTGTTGTGAGTAAGAAAGTTCTTAAAATCATTCATTACGGATACTGTTTAAACTGCGGTGTAAAGCACTGATCACAGCTCTGGAGAGTCTGTTCCATCTTACAGTCTGCGAGGACCTTTGATTCAGCCAGCCGTGTGCTTTTTCTCTCACTGACTGTATCAAATCCTGTCTCTCCGCGTTAGTGGCTGTATTTAATCTCACTTTACTCTTCGGTGGAGATTTTGGGGGGCAGTTTGATGAGACACTCTGTCCACATCTATCCAAGCCAAAGCTAGGTTACTAACATACTAACGGGATCCTAACATTACATGTTACTGGTCAAATTTATTCGAGGTCAGGAAAATCGGGGGCTAAGTCGGGGGGAATGGAGGGGTGGGGGATGGGGGTGAGCCAAAGGATGATGTCTATGCTGCCACCTGTTGGCCGTATGAGGAAATACATTGAGAGGAAAGAAAGCACTCTGTATTCATAGCCTATTTATATTCTGGTCCATAAATGCTTCTTAGATGCGGGGAAGGGAGCTCACAGACCATTTGGAGGATATTACTAAAGCCTGGACCTGTCACCAGAAAGATATCAAAAACTCGCACTGCATATGTATGTTTTGTTTTGTTTTTTTCCAAGACAGCGCTTCTCTGTTGTAACTCTGGCTGTCCTGGAACTCACTATGTAGACGAGGCTGAACTCTTAACTCACAGAGATCCACCTTCCTCTGCCTCCCTAGTGCTGGGATCAAAGGTGTGTGCCCCCACTGCCTGGCTAATAAAATCTTTTTTAAAAGATTTATTTAATTTACTTATGTATATGAGTGTTTTGCTCACATGAACATCTGTGCGCCACATGCATGCCTGGTGCTCTCGGATGTTAGAAGAGGGGGTTGGATCTCCAACAACTGGAGTTAAGGACAGTTGGCAGATGCTTAGTGGGCGCTAGGAATTGCACTCCGGTCTTTTGCAAGAACAAGTGCTCTTAACCACTGAGCCATCTCTCCAGGCCCCACAATATATTTTTGTAGACAAATTTGCACAGCCCAAAGTCTATCCATGTACCTAAACAAAGCAATCTCATTTTTTCTTTTTTTTGGTGCTGTGACACCCACTCCCCTAAAAAAAAAAATCAAACAAATAAAAGAAATCAGACATTCTAGGACAATAATTTGAATGCAGGATTTTTCTGGGAGAATTTTTCTTTTTCTTTTTTTTACATTAAATGGTTTTTGGTTCAAGTCTGGTAGTTAACTACTGAAAGAAACACACAAACAAAAAAATGCTTTGACCTTGCCCTACAACCACAAACAGCTGCATGGTGTTTCCATCAGGAACAGATGCTTTTGACGCATCCTCACTGGATTCTGGACCACCATGAGACAGAGCAAGTGCACAAGGACTAGTCATTTGTTTAGCTTGTAGAAAAGCCTTCTGTAGCCAGGCCTTCCTGGGAAGTGGTAGGCAGGCATTGTACCACCGAGCCACACCCCGGCCTCTAAGATGTTTTGAATATACTCCAGTGATCTCCAAATGTGGAGACTTCCCTACTCCATCCCCTGAGCTATTTCCTCCATGTCCTGTCTAGGAAAAGAGACCTGCTCAGTCCTTGGAGCATCTGAAAACTGCCCCAGATAGCCCTTCTAAACGGAGTGAGTGACAGGCACCCAGAAGGAGTATCGATTGGTCCATCCAGCACTTCTTATGGCCGTCAGCATGACCAAAGTATTAACCTAGCAGCACTTTCAAAACCCACACCCGTCTCACACCTTCCTTCACAAAATGAGCACTCTGTGGAGAGATGGCTCAGCTGTTAAGAGCCCTGACTCTTGCAGAGGATCCTGATTCAGTTTCCAGTACCCATGCTGAGTGACTCTCAAGCACCTCTAATTCAGTTCCACAGGATCTGAGCCATGATCACCAGGTGCACATATGGTGCACATCCGTATGTGCAAACACTCACTCACACATATAGAAGAAGTAAACATAAATCTTTAAATAAATAAGTTAGTGCTCTCCTTTGAGCCCCCTAACATCTGATGCATACTTCAGAAGGGACATATAGAAGGGCTGGTCACTCAGTCAGATAAGCGCTCTTTGACGTAGTTGGGTTTTTTATCTTTACTGCTGATCTCATGACTCTCATAATAATAGCACATTATCCCATCCTCATACAATAATTCATCATGGAAAAGATATATCCTTAGGGATAATGAAGGATCTTCTGAATAGGACTCCCACCACCCAGGAAATAATAAAAATTATTAAAATAAAAATTAAAAATAAAAAATAATTAAGTTTAAATATTTATGCATAGCAATGGAAAGTTACCAGAATGAGGAAATGAGCTAAAAAAAAAAAAAAAAGGGAGAAAAATGTTGCCAGCTATTTATTGGCCAGAGGATTGATATCCAGAATATGTGAAGAAAAATAAACACACAAAAAATTTCAGTCAATAAATGGGCAAATTATGTCAAGTTAGTGGTACAGATTTGTAATCAAATACTCAGCAGACTGAGGCAGAATGGTTTGCTAAGTAGCTCTTAGCAAGACCCTGTCAAAAAAGGAGAAAATAAAATTGAGATTCTACCTCTAGTCAGGAAGAATGGCTATCATCAAGAAAACAAATCGCAAGCAATACTAGCCAGGAAAGAGGGATGAATACACACACTGGTAGGAACGTAACTTGGCGTGGCCACTCTGGAAAACAATATGGGCATTCCTTGAAAAAAAGAAGAGATGGAACACACACGATCCAGGTAGCCTATACGAAGTGTATAAAGAATCTAAGTCACACAGCACGGAGGTAGCCGATACCCATTGATGGCAGCACTCTTCACAATAGCTTAGCTACACAATTAACGCAGGTGCCCATCACAAACAAATGGGTAGAGAAAACAAGGTACATGCGTACACCATGGTGTGTTATTCAGCCATGATGAAGGATCAAATGATATAATTTGCAGAAGAATGGACAGGATCAGAGATCATCGTGCTGGCTGAAATAAGGATTCCCAATGACACGCACGTCACCTGTTTTCCCTCATATGCAAAACCCTAGAAAATCTACAGAGACTATGTAATTTTTTAAGGTTTCTTAAAGTCCTGCATCGGCATTCCAGCTCACTCCAATACGTGTGTTAACATGTTCACACACGTGCGCGTACATGAGAGTAGGAGTTAAGGAAGAGCAGAACCACATAGAAGTGGCAGGAGGATTAGGGATGGGTAATAGACATGGAAGCTAATCAAGGACCATGATAGACATATGAAAATGTCACAGTGCAGCCCATTAATCCATACAGTGAATTTATGCTATTTTAAAATGAGAAAAAAAATATAATACCATTCTCGCATGGGGGACAAAGATTCCCTTTTATACTGTGAACATCCCTACCAGCCAACAGCACCTGGTCAGACGCCTAGCAGGTGAGGGGAGGCAGGGAGCTCGAACAGAGTCACAGCTGCCAGTTTCTGGGTTGCTTCCAGTGGTTTACATTTTATTAATGCAATAAAATGTAGCCCTCACGGTTATCTACAGTATGTAATTACAAATGCGTGTTATTGATATTACCGGCGTGATGCTTGAGTTTGCTTTTCCATTAATAGAAACTCTGCATTTTATGCATTAATTATACAGAGAATTAATGATGGCTTACACAAGTCTGTCCGAGAGGAGATGGTGTTGAAACAATTACACTGATGGGAGAGTTGTCGTCTCTTTAGTAAAGGCGATGTTCCGAACACTGGTTTTAAGTGCGTTTTCTCCTAAACATAAAGCAACAGTGGACGAGGAATAAATGAGCACATTTCTATAAAACCCTGTTTCCCAGGAGAACAGCGGATACTGAGCGAGCAGCACTCCAAACTCTTCTCACTTTTCAATTCTTGTAAAAGTCCAGGTAAAGAGATTTACATTTTGGCTTTATTCTTCGCGACATAAAACTGCAATGTCGACCCCAAACTCAACTTGTCTGAGGCAGACCCACCCTGCTCTTCTCCAGGGTCTCCATCACTGCGGACAGCACCTTCATTAAACTCCAAACGCAAACACTCAAGGATGTCAGAGCAACTGCCCTGTCTTCAATCCACTCGTGCTTTGCTGACTTTGCATCCCAATACTCTCTTGAATCTTTCACCACCACCACGACCCCATACACTGCCATCCTCCGGCTGGATTACCATATGTTGCACCTGAGCCTGCAGAGGCCCCAAGGTCCCGCTCTCCACATCCACCTCAGGTCCATCTCAAATCCATCCTCCTCCTTGTAGCAAGAGGAATGATGAGGAAACAAACGGTGCCCTCTCTCCCTGCTGCAAACACTTGCGATGCTCTCTGCCGGTCCTGAGATATAAACCTTGAATTCCTTTCCACAGCCCACACAGGTCCTGTGTGGCTTGGCCTCTTCTAGCTCTAGGCTCTCGCTGACCTCAAAGACCTCTGAGTTCCCCAGCACTGAGTTCCCTGTCCCAGGAACTTGGAAGAACCGGCTCAGCTCCCATTTGGTGGTGAACTTCATCTTTCAAATCCAAGTCACCATTTTCTCAAAGGCCCTTTGAGGGTTAAATACCTTATTGTAAGCTTTCTTAAGGCACCTGCTACCTCTGTCTTACACCGCAATGTTATAATTACTTGTGTTAGGATTTCACTAATATGAATACCTACTTCCCTCAGTTATCTATAAATTGCATGAAGGCGCCATCTCTTTCTAATTCCCATCTTGCAGAGTAGCTACCATAGATTGCAGTAGAGACCAAATAAGTACATTGATTGGTTGTGTGGGTGGGTGGGTAGGTAGGTGGTTTGTTGGTTGGCTTTTTGGTTAGTTAGTTTGCTGATTGTCTTGTTAGTTGGTTTGCTGGCTGGCTGGATAGTTGGTTGGCTGAGTGAGTGGATTAAGAAATGAATGAATTACAAAACAGTGCTTTGTGCCAGGTTTTATAAGAATCATGGAGGCCAGGCTCGGTGGCTTATGCCCTTAACTTTAGAACTCTGGGGGCAGATGCAGGTGGATTTCTGAGTTCAAGGCCAGCCTGGTCTACAGAGTGAGTTCCAGGACAGCCAGCGCTACACAGAGAAACCCTGTCTCAAAAAAAACAACAACAAAAAAGAATCATGGACACCAGGCTTCCTGGGTTGGGTTTTTGTTTTGTTTTTGTTTTCTGGGGGGATGTGAGACAGGATCTCTCTATGTACATCCCTGGCTGTCCTAGAACTTGCTATATAGACCAAGCTGCCCTACAACTCACGGAGCTGAGACTTCCTGGTTTTGAATCTCAGTTCTTCCTGAATGGCCACAGACACATTTTATAATTCTTTGTGCCTAAGTTTCTTCAACTGTAAGATAAAGGTAATCATAACATATGATATATGTGTATACAATATGATCTATGTAAAGGCACACTGAACAGTGCCTGGGACATAATAAACACATATATGTGCCACTGTGATATCATTTTATATGACATTCCAACTACAGTATTGGTTTTTTTTTTTATTAGCCATCATGATTAATGCCTTTTGTACAGATATTTACTTTTGCAGAACAAACAATAAGGGGCTAGTGAAAGATATTTTTAAATTATATGCTTATTTATTTTTTTAAATTATGTGTATGCCTGGGTGTCTTTGTATGTGCATGTGAACACAGGTGCCTCTAGAGGCCAGAGTGTTGGATCCCCCTGGAGATAAAGTTTCAAGTGGTTGTAGGCCACCCACCATAGATGCTAGGAACTGAACTCAGGGCTTTTGCAAGAACAGCACGTGCTCTTACCTGCTGAGCTATCACTCCAGCCCCAGTCCAGCTTTTGCAAGGCCTGGGCTTGATCCTTAGTCAATAATAAATACATAAAATAAATTGGCACTAAGGTTCTAGTTCGGAGTTCTTCAAACATGTGACTAGAGCAACTGAAATGAGAATAAGAAGCCTTGTTCACTGACAGTCAGGAACTTCTAGAAACTCCTTTCGCAAGGATGGAATGAATGGACCTCATCAGATTCATCAGATCTGAAACATTCTTGTTTCAGAATGGAAAGGATAGGAGAAGAGGCAACCAGGCCCAGCTTGACTACACAGTCAAGCGCCTCCCATGGGTTGTTTGGCTGAACAAGTGCAGCCTCTGCCTCGTCCCATTTTATAGATTAGGGTCTGGCACTGATGAGAGTCACATCTGCTACAGGTGCTAACAGCGTCAGCCGCCTACACTGGGGCCCCGAGCTGACACAGAATGCCACCGCTGCCCCTCTGCTTCATTGCAAAGCTCTTCATGGTGGAGAGCTTCCCAAATCTCTGTCCCTGTGAGACTCTTTGCTACTCTCCTGCCAACACTTAACTTCCCTTTTAGCTCCTCTTCTCGGTGTTGTTGCGTTTTTTGTACCCTTACACAGCCACCTCACTTTATCTTGTCTTTGGGCCAAGGACCTTGTTTGTTGGTTATGCTGTCCCACACTTTGACCCTCCTAGACCTTTCTAGAGCCTGACATTTGACTAAGGCGTGCATGTAAATTTAGTCTGGATCACTGACAACTATATAGTGACCCGACAGCCTCCTGTACACAGAAGCCAAGCCACCACCATCAAGGGTGACAAATGACACCAACCTAATGACCACAGTAATTCACTGTCCTGGTTAAAGATACTATTTAGCAAAGTCAAGGTTAAAACCATGTCATGGAACAAATTAAGGGGCTCTGTTACAGCCCTCCACACTTTCGCATTCACTTCAACTACTAGGAAATAGATACCGCGCGTATCCACCTACATTCTAAATTTCTCACCTCTGGTACAGCGGTAAAATATCTAAGGACAGACTGTTTGTGACACTTTTCTTTAAAGCCTTTAGCTGAGGCTGGGTGTGGTAGTCACGCCTCTTCTCTGAGCACTTGGAAGGTGGAGACAGGAAGATCAGGAGTTCAAAGCCAGCCCCAACTACAAAGCCAGGCTGGGCTACACAGTGTGATTTCTGCCTAATAAATAAATGAAATAAAGGAGGTGGAGAGACGGCTGCGCAGTTCAAAGCACTCACTGCTCTCGCAAAGGACGTTTGGTCCCCAGCGCTCTCGCTGGGCCGCTCACAACCACCTGGAACTCAAGATCCCCTATCCCCGCCCCAGGATCCAGTGCCCTCTTTTGACCTCAGAGGGAAACTACACTCACAGGCACATACCCAACACTGACCCAGACACACAAATAAAAGTAAAACTTGTCTTTTAAAATAAGTAAGTAAGGATGTAAGTAATCTATCTGGACTCAATCACGAGTACCATAAAAATTAAAACCAAAAAATAATGAAAAGCAAAATACAAACACACAGGATTGTCCTTTTCATGACTAAAAACAGGAAGAGTCTCTCACGAGGCCTGGTAGCATGTGATTCACCCTTAAGAGCGGGACAGCAGGAGCGGGACAGCTATAGCTGAAGGTATTCACGTCCAGCCTGGCCTCCAGTGGATACCTCCAGGAAGGCAGGGACCACTCTGCCATCTTGGGGAAAAAACACAAACAGAGAAGCACATCGTGAGAGGAGTCACACAGCTGCGAGCAGCCTGCCCTCTGTGAACCTTCTGCATAGGAAATGAAGAGGAGGAAGGCATTGCACCCTCAAGAAAGCCACAACCTCACGACCACCAATCTGGTGGCCCAGGATGTTTGCCTATTGCTGCCAGGTCTGGGGATGTGTGTGTAGGGGGAGCGCCACCTACCCAGCCAGCACTCTCAACCAGCCGCCCACAACACCTCACCCCTCATGATTTCATCTGGTTAATATGTAACCAAAGAAGTGAAAGACATTTCACAATCTGCGTGTCTCGGCAATTCTGAAATTCCTTTAGCTTGGAAGCAACCGCCAGCAGGGCTTCCTCTGCTCTGACATATTTATTCTTCCTCTTCGGATTCAAACCATTCCAGAAGGTGAGTTGAAAAATACAGCTAAAGCGGCCTGCTTGTCTGCGGCATTTACATGCTTTACATACCCTGAAAATATGGAGCTTATTAATGACCGACTTCCCGACCTCTTCAATAAGCTATTTTATTAGCATGACATTCCCTAACTTACAAGTGTCAAGCCGCTGTGCCCTGTGCGTGTCTCCTTCATGATATTTAATATAAAGATAGAGCGGTATTTATGTCCCTCGCAATCAGAGAACGGATTGTTTTAAGGTTATACGGCCTAGATGCGATCAAGAGAGGGGGAAGCTTACAAAATGATAAATATTTTCATTAAAAACTTTAAAACTAAAAGTTCAAAGATATGTTCTCCTCTCTTATTTCTTGTCAAAACATGACTTAAGACCCAAAACTAATCTACTTTCAATTTTATTCCATATTTCAGCGCTGTCATAGAACTCAGCAGAGAGTATTGGAATACGATCATTTTTTATTTTGTTGATGTTACCGACAGCTTTATTTCACAAAGCAATCTTATACTATGTCTAGCGGCAGCGGGCCAGAGAGGTCAAATAGTCTATCCTTACAGGTAGAGAGCTTATTAAATGGCACGTCTATTAAACCCGACGGACAACATAAAGAAACATTTCAGCCAAATACTTTTAACACAGTTCAATGAAGATACAGCTCAAAAGGGCAGTAAATAATTTAAACGGAGACCAATGGGGAATTTGTTCCATTTTTTTTTAACAGCATCTTCAAATTATATTTCAAACAAAGTGGGTAGAATAAAAAAAGAGAGAAACACGAAAACTACAGAGAATAGTCCAAGTTTTACCATTCTTGCAGTACAGATATTTTCTCTAGCAAATGTGGAGGTGTGTAGAGCCTCAGCCCAGAGCTAAACCCTAACCCGTCACCAATTCTTCGCCACAAAGTTCATTTAAAATAGTCCCGCCAGCGGGCACGGTGGCACAGCCTGTGATGCCAGCACTAAAGATTCGGAGCACAAGGCCAGCCTGCACTACGCTAGACCCTGACTCTAAATAAGGACATAAACACAACCTAGTAATAAACAGTATAGAATAGCAAATGGAGATATCTTTCTTTTTTTTTTTTTTCTTTTTCTTTTTTCTTTTGGAGAAAAAGAGAGGGTCTCGCTGCATAGCTCTGGCTGGCCTGCAACATGACTACGTAGGCCAACTTGCCATGTAGGCCAGGCTGGACCTGCATTCACAGAGATCTATCTTGTCTCTGAAAGATTTAAAGGTGTGTGCTGCCATACCTGGCAGTAACATTTTTTTAAAAGGGTCTCCCTGGTGCTTGTTTTAGAGAATACTTAATTTTTTAATTATATGGATAGAGCATAGCCCAGCACACAGGAGGCAAAGGCAGGAGGAGGGGTGTGTGTGTGTGTGTGTGGTGTGTGTGGGGTGTGTGGGGTGTGTGGGGTGTGTGTGTGTGTGTGTGTGTGTGTGTTGATTCATCAAAAAAAAGCTTCACTTCTAAGAAAAATGGTTGACTGGAGCCAATATGGATGATATGTGTTCACTTACTGTATAGATGTGGTATGAAAACACAGGGTCGGAGATGCAGATCAGACATACGGTGCTTGTCCGGAATTCTGGAGGCCCTGGGTTCTGTCCACACCACAACAAAGGACAAAGAAATGCCAGTGCAACTACAAAGGAGTCTAAAAGAGTGTATTAACTTATTTTTAAGGTTTATTCTTATGATTTTAAATTGTATGTAGTTGTGAGGATATGCCTGTGGGTATGTACACATGAGTCCCAGTGCCTGTGGAGGGGAGAGGCATCAGGTGCCTGGGGCTGGAGTTGCAGACAGAGGTGAGTCTGCCATGTGGATTGGGGGGGAGGGGGTTGGCGGGAACAAGCTTTGGTTCACTTGGAGGACAGCAAGTGCTTTTAGCCACGGAGCCTCTCCAGCCCCATAAATGTGTTAATTCGGAGCAGGATTTCTTTTAGATAGCCCAGTAAGTCCTTAATTATACATATATATTATGCTTGTCATATTTTAATCATTATTTAGTATTTCTTCCTCCTGTATTCATAACCATATTTTAAAAAGGGGGGGCTAGGGGGAGAAGGAAGGAAGAAAGGGAACAGAATCCACAAAAGGAAATGGCTGTGTCACCTTCACGAGCATCCTGTGAGTTCCCAGCAAGACAGCAACCAGAATCTGCAACATCGTTAAAGGTTAATACGAATACCACGTCCCTTAATCTTGAAACTGGGTGCCCAGTCTCTCGCCAGGAAATCAGGTCCCTGGTCTCTTGCCAAGAATATAAACTCCTGGATGTAGAGCTATCAGGAGATTTACCTGGTGGGATAATTAATAAGATACAGAAACATAAACCCCGAGTTGTTAAAGTTTACAGTTGCCTCCCCTCTCGGCGTCAGCCAGCCACTGTCCTTGCTTCAGCACACAGTAAATCATCTACCTAAATGTATTTGCACCAAATCATTTTTTAAAGTCACAATCTTTGTAGTGTCAACTTGTCAAGGGTCAAAGGGAAGAGCAGGCAAGATTCCCAAATCAATCTGCGTGTAGAAACTGTCTCGTTCCATTTCAAATTACCTGCTGTGGTGGACGCCGGGTATGGACAAACTGCCTTCCTCCATAAACCATGACAGCATGGGTCGAACTTACACGATCATTCATAAGGGCCAAGTCATGTCGCTTCTGTCATTAACTACTTTTAAACGGCTCTGCAGGGGTAAGTGATCTTGCAGGGCAGCCACAGATATAAATACTGTTTGGACAGTTTAATGTCAAGAGACAACTCCTCTGGGATTAAAACTGTGTAACCCAATAAGGTGGCTGCCCACACAAGGATTAAGGTGCTTTGGTATTATTAGAGGAAGTCACGCTTTTACATACGTTTTGTGCAAAGTGAGCCCATTGGAAACCGAACGTCATTCATCTACATCACGCAACAGCAACGTGCCCTGAAATATTAAAAATAGCTAACACTCAGAGTCACAGCCTTCTGGAAAGTGTTCTTCTACCGTTTACGCATTGTCCTTGTGAGGCCGACCAGCAGATGAGAGCACATGATGGTATGAGCCTTGGGCTTCCAGAACTCAGTGGACTATTAAAGACCTAAAATCGTCTGTGAAGTCAGAGCACTTGGGTACAATAACTTGCGCACAACGAGCCGGGAAGATAAGAAATAGGACTGAAAATCATTATCTCGTCACCGTCTTGGCTTATCCACTGTGATTCCTGAGTTCGCAACTGATATTTATTGAAGACTTGGTACATGTTGAGCACCGTATGAAGGCTTTATTCGTGTGACCTTGCCAAAATTCATATCCTAAAAAGGAATGTCTTAATCTCCATTTGAAGGCTGTGATCCAAAACAGACAATAATTTGCCTCAACAGGAAGAAATTCTTGTGCAACTGGAGAAGAAATTGACTATGGTGCTAGGCCGCCTCCATCCCCATCTGCACCCTGAGAGGAATTTTTGCTTACTTGACATATGAGGTATGACACGGTATAAATACAACGGCTCTGCTTTCTTTAACATGCATGCTATATGCAAAATCCTTCCGACTCACTAAAAGGAAAGCGTTGCTTAGTTACTGGAAGGCACATTGAGTCAAATCAAGTGGCTGTAAGAATCCCTCTACGGGAACATGGAGACTACTTTCCAGAGGGTACGTGGGCACAGAACTTTTAAGGAAAGCAATTTTCAAAATACTCAGTGTCCATATGTTTTCTTTCCTAAAATTAATCATCCTGAGAAAATATGCTAATCCACACTTTCTACCCCAAATGACAACAGATGTTCCCCAACCTACTTCAAAAGAAACATTCCCTCCCACCCCAACTCTTACCCTAACCCTGAGAGCCGGGGCCTCCACTTCCCCAAATTCCTCACCGGTGAGTCCATCCGCCAGAGGAGATGTGTGTCAGTCAAAAGCCTTCTGTGTTTAAAACTCATGTATCAAATGTAATGGATCTGTGATGTTCTCATTCGTTTATGATGATGCCTGGATGTGGGAGGAGACCACTGACCTTTAGAACCTCTCTTTAGTCTAGGTCCTAGGCTCTAGGAGACTCATATACACAGCTGGACAGCAGACAATGAATAAGGTCAACCAGTGTAGAACACGCTGTCTTAGGATAAGGGTCTGTGGGGGGAAGAGAATGGAAATACAATTTCAAAGGGGAAAGGGAAAAAAGAGTTTGCGTATTTTATGTGGGTGCTGGTGAGTACAAAAATCACTGTGAAATTCACATTCCTCTGTATACATCCCAACTGCAGTTTCTCAACGGAAGCACTGTGGACATTTGGGGCTCTGGTTTGCAGTCTAGTCATAGGCCGTCAGCACACCCTTCGTATCTGCAAACATGCAAACATATATACTCACACAAACATGCATGCACGTACTTAATATGACTTCTAAAAACATCTCATCACATGGCCCAGAGTGAGGAGGGGAGAGGGCACTTAAAGAAGCAATTTAGTGGATTTATTGTTTTTAAATTTAGATATTAAATCTACTCATGTTGAACTTCCAATTTAAATTGTGCAAAAGAGAACATAATTGTTAATTTTTTTAAAGTATTATTACTGTGTGTGCATCCATGACGAGGGAGGGAATTTGTGTGCGTGTTAGAAAACATTTCTTTATTCACTTGATTTTTATTTTATCTGCATGAGTGTTTTTGCATGATTGTATGTATGTAAACCATGTGTGTACAGTGTCGGTGGAGGCCAGAGGAAGGTGTTAGATTCCCCTGGAACTGGAGTTACAGGCAGTTGTGAGCTCCCATGTGAGTGCAGGGAACTAAACTCAGATCCTCTGGAAGAGCAACCAGTGCTGCTCTTAACCAGTGAGCCATCTCTCCAGCCCCACCAGAGGACAACTTTGTGGAGTGTGTTCTCTCTCCACCTTTACATTATTCCAAGAACTGAACTAATTCCGGCACCAGGCTTGCATGACAAATGCCTTTGCCTGGAGAGCCATCTAGCCTGCCCAAGAATGCATACATTTTTTTGGAAATTATTTTTAGGAGTGCATGTAAGAGATAGATGACTCGGCAGTTGAAAGCATCCAACACCCTCTCCAGGCCTCCCAGGGCACCGGGCATCCAAGTGGTGCTCAGACACGCACATGTAGTCAAAACGTTCATATATATACATTTTTTTAATTAATTAATCTTTTGTGTGCACTGGTGTTTTGCCTGCGTGTGTGTTTGTGTGAGGGTGTCACTCCCCTGGAACTAGAGTAACAGGCAGTTGTGAGCTGCTATGTGGGTGCTGGGAGTCAAACCTGGGTCCTCTGGAAGAGCAGCCAGTGCTCTTAACTGATGAACCATCTCTCCAGCCGTTTTTAATTTTTTTTTTTTTTAAAGAAGTATATGTGGGCAAAAATAATCCCAAGGCCAGAGAGAGAGAGAGCGAGAGAGCAAGAGAGCACAACAGTCACGGATAAATGCGCTGTGTTGAGAAGGAAGTCCAGCTGAGGGTGTGACTGTGCAAACTCCAGAGCACCAATGGTTCAGGCTCCAGATTGACAGGAGCGGCAGGACCACTGGGAAGGCTGGAGCTCTGGGGATGCAGCATCTTGGAGAAAACTCCTGATAAGAAGCAGATGCTTAGAGGTGTGACGTGGGCTAGAGAACCCGCCTGGTTTGCAAACAGCATAAGCATAACCTGGAGTGGGTGTTATTCCTTGGTAATTTTTAAGATTTTTTTTTTCCTTTTATTTTATGTGTGTGAGTGTTTTGCCTGCATGTAGGTCTCTGCAGCATGTGGGTGTCCGGAGCCTGTGCAGGCCAGGAGAGGTTGGTGGATCCCCTAGAACTGGAGTTACTGATGGTTGTCAGCCACCACGTAGGAACTAGGGTCAAATCTGGGCCCTCTGGAAGAGCAGCCAGTGCTCTTAACTGATGAACCATCTCAGCCATCTGTTAATGATCTGTTAATGATGGACCATCTCCTCAGTCATTTCACAGCTCCATCTTTCCTTCTTTCTCTTTTTTCTTTGAGACGGGTCCCACTCTGTAGCTCAGGCTGTCCTCCAACTCTGAGTAACTCCTGTGCTTCAGCCCCATGACTTATTTTTAATGATTCAATCAAGCTTCTCCTCTCTCCCCCCAAATTCACAACGGCAAAATTAAGTAGCACACCCAGGCAAGACGTAACAATAGAAATAGGGCCTTCCCGTATATAGTCTTTTGAAACCCTGTATATTAAAATTGGCAGCTCATAGCTGGGTGTAGTGGTACACACCTGGAACCCAAGCACTCAGAGGCAGAAAGTCCAGTTCAAGGTTAGCCTGACTATATAGCAAGCCCTTGTCTCAAGAAAAAAAATAAAAAAGCATCTCAGGCTAGGGATGGAGTAATAGCTTTGCCTACCATGCTTGAAGCCCTGGGTTCAGTCCCCAACATTAAGAAATAATTAAATAGGGACTGGAGAGATGACTCAGCAGTTAACTGCACTGGCTGCTCTCCCGGAAGACCCAGGCTCCGTTCCTAGCAGACCCAGGTTCAGTTCCCAGCACCCACACAGCGGCTCATAACCAGGGTATCCAATGCCCACTTCTAGCCTCTGTGGACACTGCGTGCACCAGTACACATATATGTAAGCAAGACCTATACGCACACAAAACATAAATACATATATTTAAATTAAATAATTAAAATAAATTAATATACTCAATTTCCAGATTCAACTCCAATTCTCCAACTTTTCACCAATACATATTTAAAATGCTTTATATTTATAACAGTAATAATGCCTGTCAGATCTGCTATCTCATCTGACCTCACCAGGTTCAGGGTCTGCCTGTCCATCCAACTTTGAAAGTGGGCCCCGGAAGATGCATGACTGAAACTACTCCAAGTTCAGAGCTCTTTTAGGGACCATAGGGGAGCAAAGGCAGCCAGCAGTCTTCAGAGCAAACCAATGACAGCTTTTAGAAGCACAGCCCCGGTGCAGACAGTTACATGCATTTGACACGACTTGGAGACGAGGCCTGCTTGCCAAGCTCCCATCTGAATCTTTAAATGAAAGTCAAGATGCCTCAACCTTGGGTAGTCCAACAATCACACTTCTCAGTTTCCTTCACGACCTGCGTGGATACAAGGTGATGCTGGCCTTCTGAACACTGCGTCTGCCCAGAGACTGGGAACACACAAAGCCTCTGAGACAACAGGCAGTATAGAAAGTGTGCAGTGCGGTCCAATGGGAGCCAAATCCCCAAATGACCAACAGACTGCACAAAAGAACTGTCACCGTGAAGATGGGAGGCATCCCTGCAGCCAGCCTGTGTGGACTTAGTAGGCACCTCAGCAGTAGTGTCTTGGGCTCTGGGGACCTAGCAATGGTATAGCCAGGCACCAGAGTATGGCGGAGAAGCAACAGATGCAGCAGATGCCACCGCCGCCCAATCAAGCAGGTACCACCTCCGAGCCACTCTTGCATCAAGCACAAACTGGGGGCATTTAGTTCAGTGTATGAAATAGAACGATAGATTGACAGCACCTGAGATGTCAGAAAGTCACGTTCATGAAAGCTGACCTTGCCTGTGATCTTACTCTGGTGCCAGTCTGGGTAATCGCCTCTCATGCAGTATCTCCCGTGACCCTCACAGCATCGCTGACGCTGTGTGGAAGATGGCGATGTCACAGTCACACAATATGAAGGGTGAGGGTCCACATTCAAACCCACCTGGCCTGTGCTCAGAGCTGGCACCCACAGGGAACTACACTGCCTTCCTCCTCTTCCTCACACCCCGAGTATCACATCAGCCCCCCCCCCCCGTAGTAGCTAGCCCCTGGGGGTTCACCGAGGAAGACACAGAGGTATATTCATAAGTCCAAACTCTGCCAGACCTCAGCAGAGGGAACCACCGTCCAGGGCAGCGCCAGACTCCATAGTAGAACCCGAGCGACTCAGCTCAGGTGTTTTTATTCTTTCAGAACTCCTTAGGTATTCTATTGACAGCATGCAGATCATTAGCAATTAAACGGCTCCCACAGAAACCCAAGACCTGCAAATACAGAATGACCTAGACTTAGGATGGCCCCTCACTCAACAGTGCATAAAACAATTTCAAACATAACTAAAAACAAACTTCCCCAACATTTCCCCTTCTCTGTATAAGCCAATCAAAAAATTGCTTTTTATCTCTAGAACAAAATTTAACATGACACCAACAAAACCATTTACAAGAGAAACAAACATGAGTTGCTAGTGCACAGGACCAAATGAAACCAAATATTTATCAAGCTTTTCACAATGTCTTTGGACAGCAGAAAAACAATACCAATGTCCAATTATCTGGACTTAACTCACCATCTTCTGGGCTCCTCCAAAGGACTTGGGTTTGGCTCTGAGCTCTGTAGCACACATAGCTTGTCCTCCAGGCTCTGGCTGGCTCCACTCCTGCTGCTGTTCTTGGTGGTCCTCCCAGGGTACTGGCATCTTAAAAACACTGGGCTGTGCTTTCACCAATAGTCTCTCATAGGCTCTCTTCATAGTGTCAAGCCTTAACTTCTCTATATGACTCCTTCATCTGGGCCTTCAGCTGCCCCTGAGACTGCACCTTCACCAATGACCTCTCCTAGCCTCTCATAGTTGCAAGTCTCAGCTGCCCTCCAAAGACCCCTTCATGCCTTCAAAACCAGCACTAGCTGGGTGACTCTTACAGTACCAAGTTCAGCTGCCAGCATGAGCTAGGTGTTTTACTGATAGCACATGCAGATCATTAGCAATTAAACAACCTCCATAGAAATCCAACACCTGCAAACAATACAGAACGCCCTAGACCTAGTATAGCCCCTCACCCAACAGTATGAAATAATTTCAAACATAACTAAAAATAAACTTCCCCAACAGCCTCTACCTTGCCTTTTTTTCTGAAAGTAATTTTCAGCCTAGGTTGTAGAGGAAGGAAGGGAACCTCTGTATCTCTCCCTCTTGGTTCGGTGCCCTGCTCTCTGCTGTCTGCTGCTCCTAGCAGAGTTCCTAATTCTAGCCAGCTAGCTGTGTGTATGTTTGAGACAGGGTCTCACTATGTAGCCCTGGCTGGCCCAGAACTCACAGAGATCCACCTACCTTTGCCAGTGGAGTAGTGGGATTAAAGGCGTGTACCACACACTCTCTAGAGGTGGTCCTCCCTAAGGCTTTCCTAGACAAAAAAAAAAAAAAAAAAAAGCACCTTAAACCTCGGCTGACTATATAATTTGCTGTCCAAACTCCAAAACTGTAGACAGGAGATGCTAGTAACACCCACTCGTTCTTGGCACCTGACTTCTGTACCAGCCAATTGGTCAGTGTCAGATCCCACCGGTTGAGGAACTTGGTCCCAGGCTTCCCATGTCCAGTGCCAGTCATCTTAGGTCAGTTTTGGCTTATGCTTCTAACAAATAAAAGCCACCAGTACCTCCCTCCTTGTGTTTGGCTAATCTGCTGGTGCTGCAAATAAGGAAACAGGATTGCTGGTTTACTGTAAAATCTAGGTAACAGATGAAACATGCTCAGGACTCGGCGCATAGCCAGGGCAGGGCTTGATTGAGAACCAGCTGCCAAGTCTTCCGAACACTCAGCCATTGCACGGCTCTCTGACCCCCAGACTTCGGTTGTTTGTGGGAGCTTTGCTACATAGGCATGACTGAGTTGACCACCAGTGGCAAATTTTCAGCATCCCTCCCTTCCCCTCACTTTCCAGGTGACCAGCCCCTATCCTGAAGCCAGTAAGTAGCTCATTAGCATACAAACAAAAAAATATTTCACAATATCATAAGTTTACTAGCTTGACATTACTCTTTACCTGAGTGTGGTTCAGGCACCCCAGGCAATGAATGGTAGGATGGCAACTCTGGAGATATTAGTAGGCTACTGGTGGAGCATTTGCTTAACATAGGAGGCACTGGATTCCATTCCGAGCACTGTTTAGAAGAAAAAGTCTAGTCAGGGTATCGTATGTATTCAAGTAACAGCAATCATTTTCAAAATGGAACAGGGCCTACCTCAAGTGGGCTTGACTCCACGTGACCTTGTGGCAGGAAAACAGATGCTACTGTGTCACTCCAGATACTGCCTGGCTAACCTGGCTGAGTTTCTGATCTTGCTGCTCTCTGAGGATGGGATGTTCTCTGGTCCAGAAGCTTCAGCAAGCTGTACTAGTGAAGGACCTAAACTCCATTTAGAGCCAATCAGAGATCGCTCCCCCTAGCCCACCAAGTCCCTCGCACCAGAACTTGCTAGAACAGAACAGCACCAAATCCGTAACCACTGAGTTAGAAACTCCCACCCCTTTCTGTAACTGTGATAAAGACTACCACCTAATCACCCCTCTGGGGCTTTTCTGTCTGAACCCGCTGTGTTGGCGATTGCAGAGAGCCCCTGCTCGAGCTTGAATAAAGGCTACCTGCTTTTTGCATGCAGACTCGGGCTCTCTGGTGGTCTTTGGGGACCCGAATTCTGGGCACAACACTAGCAGAGACTGGCTGGACCAAAGATGGCCTTCAGAGCGACAGCCTGACAATGCTTAACTGCATTCTAATCCATCTGCTGGCTAAATGGCACACCATCGAGCACCACGACTGTTGACAGTTGCCACGGCAACGGTTGCAAGGAACAAAGAGGCAGCACCCAAGTTCCCAGTAAAGAAATGAATGAGTATCACCATCATCTACTGCCCTTATCAGCGGCCCTTCCCTCGCATCTGACACTGTCTGTAGCCTCCCTCCCATCCCCAAGCGTTAAAAGGTGGATTTGCAAGTGTGTCTCCCATTTCTTCTGTTCTTGGTGAATAGGGCGTCAGTTCGTTTCACTATTTAACTGGTGCTCAGTCTTTCAAAAAGGGAAAAAATGATCAGGTTAGAGACAAAAACTGTGGATAACAAGTCAGGCTGAAGAATGAGGAATCTGAGGACAACCTGGGCTACAGAGAAGGTAGGCCAGTCTGAGCAACAAAGACCCTGTCTAAAACAAACAAACTAACAAAAAACCAACCAACCATCTGATAACAACTAGAGATCATTAACCATGTGAGGGGAAACCAGCCAGACTCAAGGCTGGGTGTGGTGGACCACTCCTGTAATACTAGCCTTACAAAGTAGAGAAGGATCAGAGACCGCATCCCATCGCGGTGGATCTGAGATCAACCCAGGCTACATGAGACCATTAATCAAAAATTAAGACCAACAGGGGATGCAACTCAGCTGGTAGAGTGTTTGCCTAGTGGTACATAGACAGTACTGGGTCCAGTCCCCAGCACATAAACGAGTATGGTGGCACATGCCTATAATTCCAGCAACGGAGAAGCAGAGGCAGGGGGATCAGAAGTTCAATGTCATCTTCAGTTACATGGTAATTACAGGACAACCTGAGAAGTGATTAGATATAGATATAGATATAGATATAGATATAGATATAGATATAGATATAGATATAGATATAGATATAGATATAGATATAGATATAGATATAGATATAGATATAAATGTATGTCAGGTGGTTGTGGCGCATGCCTTTAATCCCTGCACTCAGGAAGCAGAGGCAGCCAGATCTCTGAGGCCAGCCTGATCTACAGAGCCAGGGCAGCCAGGGCTACACAGAGAAACTCTATCTTGAAAAAAACAAAAATGAGTCTGCTTACCCAACACTTACGTCACCTGGGCCCCGCTTGACCTTTGCCCATCTACCGCACTACTGAGGCCAGGAAGTGTGTGGTTACAGGCTCACCTTAGGCCACAGGAGTCTGTTTCACTTGAAGGGCTGTGTCAGTGGCAGATGGGCAGGCCAGCTATGACTGCACCTCCCAGTATTTGCTCCCCTGTGCAATCCTTGCCTTGAGAAGGCATGCACCCTGTGGCTAGCTCCCTGGTGAAGCAAAGTGAAGTGACGGGCACACAGTTACCTGTCATAAGGCTGCAGAGTCTGCTTGCTGATGGCATCCTGTCCTTACTGGCTTGACAAAGTAGGGAACCATGTTATGGCTAGGAAGTGAGTGGCCTCCAGGAGTGGGGCTAACCATCAGACCACAAGCAAGAATAGGAGGCAACTTGAGAAGAACTGAGTTCTGCCAATAACCCTAGCAGTGTGGAAGCGGCTATTTCCCCCGGGCAAGCCTCAGACCCAGGCAACAAGCCACAGCAAGCTGCACCTGCCCAAACTCTTGCTCCCAGATATCGTGAGGTGTTAACACAAATGACACCACTATACTCAAGATTGGATTGGTACCCAGTGGCCAGTAATTAATGTACCTGCCAAGGCAAGGGCAGAGAGAATGGGGAATCCAGGCTGGAAGGGAAAAGCAAGTGTCAACCCGTGTCCCTACTCAGGATTCCACGGCTGACACTTCAATCCTGGGGTTTCCCTGAACACAGCATAGAGAGCAAATTGTTTGCATATAGGGTAAAGTCAGTTCCCTTAACCACCTTAACATGTTTAAAAAAGTAAAATCAAACATGTAACCTTTGATTTTGACCCATCCATACCAATTATAGTGACCATGTAATAACTAAAAGTTGATTATAAGCAGTATTTTATGGTCCAATAGAGCAGATTTTAAAAGGAAATAGCCACAATGGATTTAAAAATAATTAAATACACTATAACATTTTAAAATATTCTCTGTTAGCCTGATGTGGTGGAGCATGCCTTTTTTAATCCCCGCACTCAGGAAGCAGAAATGGATGTATTTCTGTGTGTCCAAGGCAGTATGGTCTACATAGCCAGTTTTATGGCAGCCAAGCCTATCTAATAAGAATCTGTTTGGTTTTTTTTAAGGTTTATATTAGCCACATGTGATAGCACATACTTGCTCCCAGTACTCCCAGTGCTCCAGTGCTCTCAGTGCTCCCAGTGCTCCCAGTGCTCCCAGTACTGAAGAGGCAGAGAAAGGAGAACAAGAGTTTAAGCCTAGCTTAGCCTACAAAGTGAGACCATATCTGGTATTAAAACAACAAATCTATGTTTTCAAGTTTTACACATAAGAAGTCACAAACTATAACCACATGTAAATATATGTTTATTTTATTTTATTGAGACAGGGTTTTGTAGTGTAATGAAGACTGGCCCTAACTCACTGTGTAACACAGGCTTTAAAAGTAAAAATAGCTGGGCATAATGGCACATACTTGTAATTCTGGCTCTCGGGAGCAGGAGGCAGGAATATTGGCATGAACTCAAGGCCAACCGAGCTACATAGCAATACCCTAACTTTTTCCCCCCTTGGTTTTTCGAGACAGGGTTTCTCTGTTGTAACTCTGTCTGTCCTGGAACTCATGTTGTAGACCAGGCTGGTCTCGAACTCACAAAGATCCACCACCTGCCTCTGCCTCTGAAGTGCTGGGATTAAAGACATGTGCCAACATTGCCCAGCTACCCTAATTTATTTTAAAGAAAAAAATCCGAAATACTCTGTAGCCAGCACTTAAATTGAGATGCAGACAGCCAGACAGTAGTGACTTACGCCTTTAATCCCAGCACTTGGAAGGCAGAGGCAGGCAGATCTCTGAGTTCAAGGCCAGCCTGGTCTACAGAGTGAGTTCTGGGACAACCAGGGCTATAACAGAGAAGCACGCCTGGGAAAAGGTAGGTCCCCCAAAACAATACACACACACACACACACACACACACACACCATACTAACCTGCATGTGGATGAAGAGACCAGGAGGCCAGGGATCCCAACCAAAGCTCTGTCCTCCTGCCTACGAAGGAGTTCAGGCACCAAGGCCCAGAGGTGGGTACCCAAAGTTCAAATCCGGAGTACCAAGCCAAAGGAGGGGCCAAACTAGTTCAAGAGAGGAGGTATAATTACGGAGAAGACTATGGTGTGGGCTAGGATGGTAACTCGCTTGCCTAGCATGCAGGAGCCCTGCCTTCGACTACACACAAAGTTCAAGGTCACACTCCTACACTTGAGACCCAGTCTCAAAACCCGGTGACAGGAGTGCAGGTGGGGGGATCTAGCGTTTGAAGTCTCTCCAGACCTCAAGTCCATCCCAGCTGCTACTTCATCACCTGCTCAACTGAAAAGAAGCCTCTTTCCACGGGTGAAATGCCTTTATAAGCATTTTTCAAGTGCAACTTATAAAAGCTTTATTTTATGTCTTCACTTAAGAGGAGACATGGTCTAACCTCAGTGATCCTAACCCACACTCAAAATTACTCCCTGGGAAATTCCTTTCAAATATTCCAAATATATAAAGCTTACATAAGCTGTCATCTTACAGTTCCAGAACTTGAGAAGCTGAGGCAGGAGGATGTTAATTAAGTTCAGAACCAGCCTGGGGCTACAAAGGGTCTGAGGATGTGTGTGCATTTTTAAAAAAAGAAGTGTTGAAAGCTTGGAGAGATGGCTCAGTGGTTAAGAGCACTAACTGCTCTTCCAGAGGACCCTGGTTCAATTCTTGGCACCCACATGACAGCTCACAACTGTCTGTAACTCCCATTCCAGGGGATCCAACACCCTCACACAGACATGCATGCAGGCAAAACACCAATGCACCTGAAAGGAAATAAATTTAAAAAAAAAAAAGAAGTGTTGAAAATGATCTATGCATTAAGACAGATGTGGCCTCTCTGTCGCTTGACTCCAGCTACTGAAATTTCATTCTAGAATTTCTGGGAAGTTTTGCAGTCTCTCAAGATAAGAAAGGAGATGATGAGATAAGATTTGTAGTGTGGCTGGGAGCGGAGTAGATGGCTGGGGAAAGATGGAGACAGGAATCCTTCCGGTTGGTAGGTGGTTCTCACCTAGAGGGAGAACATGTAGATGTTAGATCTTCAGAGTGATTGTAAGAAAATTTGTGTTTCTTTTTTTTTTTTTTTTTTTAAGAAATCATCTTATTACATTATTTATTTTATTTACTTTGCCGGGGAGTACGCGTGGAGGTCAGAGGACAACTTTCTCTTCTACTCTGTAGGTTCCAAGAATCGAACTCAGGTCATCAGGCTCGGCGGAGCCTGCCTCCTTTTCCTTGCTGAGCCATCCCTGAAAAGGCGCAAACTGGGCAGCCGCGTTTCCAGGAAGCTGACTGGTCTGCTGCTTCCCAAGCAGACGCTCCTCCCATCCTTCGCTGGAAGTCTCGCTGTGGATCGGCACATCCTGTCCTCCCTCCCGACTCACACCTCAGATTAAACAGGCAACTTGCCCAAATCAGGCTTCCTCGGGGCTCTCCCGCTGAGAGGAGCCTGGGCTTTCTTTTCTACCTTCCTCCTTCTCCTCCTCCTCCTCTCCAACTCCCTTTGTTGATAAGCTTGAACATTCTTGACTGCAGCCTGGACTTTTTTTTTTCTTTCTTGTTGGCCTTCCAGAGCAGAGTTAAACCAGCCTTGGGCTTGGCAGCCCGCCCCTTCCCTGCCAGACTTTCTTCTCTTGATCTGCTTCATCTCACAAAAGGGCAACTTGGGCTCAGTTATCTATCTCACCAACCTGCTCTGCAGGATCAACAGCATGTAGTCTGTTCTTCACCCCCAGAAGCCTGACCTCTCGGAGGCTTTCCTTTCTAAGGTTGGATGTGCACACACAAGCTCTGAACAGTACAAATGGAGGCAGGAGAGGGGGCCAGGCGTGGGGAAGAGTGCTGCCCGGCTTCCACACTCTCTAGACCAGCACTTGGGAAGTGAAAGGCAGGAAAGTCAAAAGATCAAAGTCATCTTCAGCTACTGGGGAGTTTGAGACCAGCGTGGGATAGATGAGACCCTGTCTCAAAAACTGAAAAACAACTACAAAGAGCCAAAAGAAGAAGACAGGAGAGAACACAAAGACACACGGGGTACTTTCCTGTAATCCCAGAATTCCAGAGGCTGAGGCTAGAGGATCTTGGCAACTTTGAGGTCAGGGAGGGGTCTCCAAAGCAAGACTTTGTCTCAGAAAAAATGGAGGCTGGAGGAGGAGAGACTGCCACCTCATTTAGCAACAGAAACCAACTCCAATTAGGCAGCACAGGGAATTTAATTATTTCCAGCAGAGGACCAGGGTGTGCCTAGGGCGTAAGGGATGCTTATCAGGGCGCATTCCTGATGTCTCTATCTCTCCTCTGCTCCACTGGTTTGCTACTGCACCGCCTCTCCCAACAGACTTTGGTGGATCCTCTAATAAATAGCCAGAGCAGCTGTATTGCTGACGGTCTATCTGTCTCGCGCTTCTCCCGGCAACCCTGAAGAGAGGCAATCCTCTTAGCTAAGTCACGTTTCCTCAACAGCTTCTAAAAACAAAGGATGAGACCCTGAAAGAATAAGACAAAAGCTGGGCGTGGTGATGTTAAGTTCATGACCCAGCACAAGGGAAGCAGGCAGAAGGACCGGCTGCACAGTGAATTCTAGTCAGCAGGAACTGTGCAGTATGTCCCTGTCTCAAGACAACAAAGTAGAGTTAGACAGAAGGCAGAAAGTCATAATCCCAGTATCGGTGGGGGCAGGAGGATCGGGAAGTCAAGTTGTTCTCTGCTGCATGGTGAGTTTGATGTCAGCCTTGAGCACTCAGATAGGGGCTAGAGAGACAGCTCATGGGTTAAAAGCACTTCCTGCTCTTCCAGAGGACCTGAGTTTGCTTCCCAGCACCCATGCCAGGAGCTCATAGCCACATGTAATTCCAATTGCTGATGAACTTGACACCCTCTTCTGGCCTCCAAAGGCTCCTGCACACAAGTATACACCTAAAATATAAGTCTTTAAATAGACAAAGAAGTAAACAAATGAGACAGGAAGTAGACAATGCTAGGCAGCTATAACCCTAGCCCTCGGAAAGCTGAGTTAAGGGGGTCACAACTTCGAGACCGGTTTAAACTACAAGGACCTGATTTCCAAGAAATTAATTAATAACTGTTAAGACAATAAAATCCAGAGCTGAAGAGATGGCTCCATGGTTAAACCCCTGCTGTTCTCACAGAAGATCCCGGTTTCCGGCACCCACATGGAAGTATGCAAACATCTGTGACTCCAGTTCCAGGATACACAAAATACACAGACATCCATGCAAGCAAAACACTCATACATATCGCGTAAAAGAAAAAAGAAAGAAAAGAAAATCCAGGAAGGCTTGGTGACACAAGCCTTTAATCCCAGTTCTCAGGAGACAGAGGCAAGGCCACCTGTGAGTTCAAGATCAGCCTGATTTTGTAAATACCAAATCCGGTCGAGAATAAGACCACTACAATTGAGCTAAATTTGAAGCAAGCAAGCTTTAATTAAATTAAGCAAATACTGCCCAGGAAGATGGACTCTGACCAGGTCCATTCTGAGGAACCCATGGAGCGAACCTGTCATCTCCAGAACTCCCACAAAATGGCACCGAGTCATGTGGCACAGGCGCTTAAAAAGTCAGAACCCGTAAGGCCACGTACTTCCCACCAGGTCTAATCAGTGGCAAGCATCTATCCTGATGTACTTCCTGTCTAGATTATCTCCTACCTACAAGCAACCAAGCACATCCAGTGCATGGGGCACATCCGGTGTAGTAGGGTCAACTAAATGAGATCTACCTACCCTTTGGACAAGGGAGACCAGGGCTATCTCACCTGAACTGCCCCACCTAGCACTCCAGGACATTACGTTCTTGTCCATAGATCTCTTAGACAGAGTAACTTTCGTTCTTTCTGCTTACATAGGAACGCGTGTAAGCTAGTCAGAGAGACATGTGAGAGAAAGAAAGCAAGGAAGAGAGAAAAGAACAGACTAGAAAGAAAATCCAGGGCTGAAGAGATGGCTTGAGTTTTTAAAAGCACTAGCTGCTCTCTCAGAAGACTTGGACTTGATTCCCAGCAGCCACATGGTTCACAACTGTCTGGAACTCCAGTTCCAAGGCGCCCTGAAACCCTCTTCTGCCCTCCATGGGCACCAGGAATGCACACCATATGTATGTACATATATGCAGGTAAAACACTCATACACATAAAATAGTCTAAAATTATTTTTTAAAATAAAATACTTCTCTATCATCTGGTGAATGCTCACTACCCTAACATCTCCTGAGTCGCTAACTCCTAAACCAGAGCCTCAAGACCTTCAGACCTGGAACCTACAGTGTTCCAGTAACCTTAACACTCAACCACACCCATGAATGGTCTGGATCATCTATTGCCACTGTCCAATGCCTGTGTGTACTGATCTCTCAGGAAGAAACATCCCTAAGCTAGTTCTCAAAGCCTTGGAAAGCCTGGGGGAGGCTGGGCCAATGCAGTCCTTGGAAAGGGTTCAGTGTGTACAAAAAAGGGGTTCAGACCCCTTAGGACATCATGCCTTATAAGACACATATTTAGTCCTCTTCAGAGTTTCCTAGCTCTTTTTCTCCTAAAAAATCTTTGAAAATCTTCAAAGTTGAGTTTCTTTGTATGCTAATGAGATGACTGGGGGGGTAGGGTAGGATGGGGTGGGGCTCTTTGCTAGCCTCCTTTTAAAAAAAAAAAAGGTTGGTTGCTCCGGAAACTGTCAGCCCTACCTACACTCCTTGGGTGGGAGGTGGGGCTAAAGGTTGAGTTAATCACTGATGGCCAGGGATTTCATTCATCACCAATGAAGCCTCCTCAAAAACCCTAAGGACAGGGCTTGCAGTGCTGATCGATCGATGGATCGATGGATCATGGGATCCTGGAGAGCACCTCACTCCAAGTCAGCCTGGAGGCTTCAGGTCCTTTCCAGAAGGGGCCTGACTGAAATGAGTATCATCTGGAGACACTTGTGTCTCTCAATCTATGAGATTTTTAAAACAATGGACCCCAAGAAATAAGAAATTTGTTTTATTTTTATTTGTATCTTTACCTTGAAACAGGTTCTCATATAACCCAGGCTGGTCTGAAACTTGCCATCTAGCCAAGGTTGGCCTTGACCTCTTGATTTTTCTTCCTCTATCCCCTGAATGCTGGGATTATAGGTATGGGCCTATACCTGGATCTTCGGGGGTGGGGGGGTTGTTTTTGTTTCTCAAGACAAGGTTTCTCTGTTGTAGCCCTGGCTGTCCTAGACTCACTCTGTAGACCAGGCTGGTCTTGAACTCAGAGTCTGGATCTTTAGTTTTAATTTTAAAATTTACAATAAGAAATGTGGGATAATTTTTAAAAATGTAAATGAGGAGGTGTTTCTTGAGATAGGATTTTCCCTTGTAACTGGCTGTGTAACTGGAACTCACTTCGTAGACCAGGCTGGCCTCAAACTCACAAAGCTCTGCCTGCCTCTGCCTCCCACCACACATGGCAGTTGCTGAACTTCTAAAACATGCCAGGTGGTGATACACAACTTTAATCCCAGCGCTCAGGAGGCAGAGGCTGGAGGGTCTCTGTGAGTTCGAGGCCAGCCTGGTCTACAGAGTGAGTTCCAGGACAGTCAGAGTTACAACCAAGAAACCCTATCTGAAAAACCAAAAACAAAATACATGACTCTCACTGTAAGTAAAAGAGCCAGATACAAAAGATCACATATATATGAAATTTCTAGAAAAGCCAATTTTTCAGGATTGACTGTTTAATGGAGAGACAAAAACATTCCAGAATTCATAGTACTAATGGTTGTAACTATTGTGAATTAATAAATGCTAAAGATTTGTATACCTGTATGTAAGCTAAGTTGGTGAAGCTTATGCTTCTATATCCTAATAAAGTTATTACTATTTTAATTTTAAAAGGCAGGAGAAGGCAGCCAGGCCTGGGCTTAGGTCCTGAAAACATGGCTTCATGTCTGCATCTCGCAGTGAGCAATCTTTCTGATCTGGGGACCCCTCTCCCAACCCCACCTTTAGCATCAAACTCCTCCCCCTTCGCAGCAGCAAACAACCCTCCCCCAAGCAGGCTTGACTCTGCCTGTGCCTTGCTTTTCTTCTCTGTTATTTTAATTTCAAACTTCTTTTGAGAATCTCATACATCAGTGCTGTGTGTCCCCCCTTCCTCTCTGTGTTTCGTTGTTGCTTTCTCCATTAATTGGGGGTTCTGGTGCATTGCTGTTTTCTTTGCTCTTTTTACGCTGGGGATGAAAGTGGGTCTTAGGCATGCTAGGCAAGCATCCTGCCACAGAGCTACACCCCAGCTTCAGAAGGGTAGCTTTTCATCTCTGATGCACTGTAGAACTCTCTAGAACTGCTCGGTTCTCAAACTCAAGGGAACACCCTAAGACCATCTGCATAACAGATATTTATGATTCCTAACAGTAGCAAAATCACAGTTATGAAATAGCATCAAAAATAATTCTATGGTTGGGGGTTGGGGGTCACCACAACATGAGGGTATTAAAGGTTCCCAGAATTAGGATGGTTGAGAACCACTGCTTCAGAAATCTCCCTATTTAGAATATAGAGCCACGCACACACACAGTGTGATAAATCCATGCTACATGCACACCACCAGGAAACTAAAAAGTAGCATCTTTTCTGTGAGAAATGCAGAGAATACTTACACCACAAATTTAAAAAGCAAAGAAAGCATGTAATTTTGGGTTTCCTATACATTCATGGGTCAAAAACAACATCTAAGGTTGCTATTTTAAAACCAAATTAAAGATTTTTTTTTTTTATGACAGGAAACTACCCTAACAATAACACTTTATTTCCTGCAAACTACAAATAAATTCCACACGTTCCCATGTTTACTTTGCTCTGGAGCCCAGGGCCACCGGCTCAGAAACCAAGGCTCCCTGTGTCATTGGGAAGAAAGTTTTTGTTCAGGTCCTAAGGTCTTGATGTTTTGAACCACTTAACGAAGGATTTGACAAACTAAAATACATAAAACCTTAGTCACTGAGTAAGGCTTATATGCCTCAAGTGTACGCGGATTTTCACTGAGGCGTTATGGCTGAGTAACCAAGTTGTCAGGAAACTCCAGCATGATCTTGTCTTACTAATCTCTATGTCTTTTCCTGACAGAGCTTGCCATCCGTGGACACAAGGTGCAGATCCCTCCCTTCTAGGTCTACAGGATGCCAGCAACACCAGGCAGCCCAGTGGCACTCACACAAGCCTTTGGGAATCACTAAGGAAACAAAGGGGGAAAGCAAAATCTGAAGCCACATTCCCAAACTGAGCTCCTCCGAACTTGCTTCCCTAGAGGTGCTTGCTGACACGGGGTGGGAGGCAAACCCCTGCCGTGCATCGCACAGTACCTCCCTCAGGAATCCACAAGGCCGAGATCTTGCCTGGCTTTCACTCAGCAGTCCCCAAATTTACCTGCCACTCCTTTATTCTAGTGATTAACATTCCACAGGTACCTCGGGCCTTGCCGGTCTGGTCAGTTCCGCTGATTTCACAGCCCCGGGTACTATGGTTAATTATCCTTTGATTACATCAGGAGTAGTCAGAAGTCAGGATGTCCATTTGTTTTGATTGGGCCTCAGGCATCTTAGCTTTCACTGTACCACCGAGCTTCACCCCTAGTCCCTAGCCCCAATTTTGTCCCCCACCCACTTTCTGACCAGGTAGAATTTATATCCTAAGGTGGAAAACACTTGATCTACAGCGAAAAAAAGCACTAGTCTGTCATTACCAGTTTTCCAGGGGCAAAGGAGATGAGGTAGCCTTGTTTTTTACCCACACCTTTCTTTTTCCTGGCATTACAGGATATACCAATACCTTGGCCTGGCACCTGACCTTCATGACTAAGAGATTGTACCCTGGAGCTGCGGTTTGAATTCAGAGTCCAGTCTCCTCTGTTTTACAGACCTTGGGCAAACTGTTTGACCTCTCTGAGCTTCAAGTTAAAAAGCACCCACCTGTGAAAGAAAGGCTTTTCAAGAGCAGATTAAAGTGGCTTTGGATGTGAAGTCCTCAGTGTGCCCCACCCACCCACCCAGGGCACCCCAGGGCACACACTGAGCACCAAGTGCTGGTATTTCTCATGCCTCTGGCCCCATCTTTAGTTAATACAGCTTTAACAGGGGGGACAGAGGACAGAGGAAATAGAAACCTAGGGCTGAAGAGGAAGAAGACGCCTGCGGATGTACTTTACAATGTGAAGTGAGGTCAGAGGCACAGACGTAAGATCAAAGCTTCTGACTGTACAAAGAGACAAATCCCAGTACAAGGAACCAAATTCCACCTCCAGAGCGTCCATGTCCGTGCTAAGCACCCAAAGATGTGGGTTCTCAATGCAGTAGGCATGTGGCCTCTTCTTCCTACATGGCTACCAAAGGCCAGTTCAACAATAGATTATGTGCAATGCACCAAAGCTAACACACCTCACCATGGAGACAAATGCAGTTCAACATTTTGGTGCGTGCTCAGCAAATCTTAGTGAAATGAAAGAGAATTAAGTATTGCCATGAATAATTGAGATCAAAGAAGCATTGGGGACTGTATATTCAAGTGATTTCTGCCCACCCCGAGAGACAGGGTGATCTATAATACAGTCTGAGACAGATGCTTCAGGCTCTGCGGTCCGTACTGTCTGCTGCTGCTAACCAGCTCGGTAGAATAAAAGCAACCATATATAATATGTAAATGATAAGATGTGATTGTGGCCCAATAAAACTATATATACATACATATATATGCATATATATGTATGCATGTAAATATGTATATATGCATGTGTATATATGTATGTGTGTGTGTATATATATATATATATATATATATATATATTCAAAGTTTGAGTGATTCTCATATATTTTAACTTGGGTTTTTCCAACCACTTAAAAATGTAAGAACCTAATAACAATTTTTTTTTTTTTTAATGTTAGAACCAGCTGGGCCTGGGGGTTTACACTTGTGATCCCAGAACTAGGAAGGTGAAGCGGGAGGATTGCTGTAAATTCCTGACTAGTCTGGGCTGTAATATGAGACTTTGTCTAAACACACAAAAAATATAAAATCCATTTTTATCTCACAGTCTTTATAAAAACAGGTGATAGTCAGATTTGACCCCAGAGCCAAACCTTCTTTGGAAATGACAGGAGTTAGATCCATGAGAAAATGTCTCCTGGGTGTCTCGTGTATGCTGGGAACTTTGCTAAGCACCACTGATGCCATAGCCGGGGAAGAAAAGCCTGCAGTCCCGGCCCTTAGAAAGCAAGAGCTCTAAACAGGAGAAGTGATCACAAACAAGATAGCCTAAGGCTGCTTGGGGAGAGAAAATGAACAGAAAATGATAGGCTTAGGCTTGCCATGTCAGAGGCCAGAGTTCACGTTTAGCCCACTAGATACCCTGCGGGGCACCATCTTCACTCACAGCTGGTAACAGCAGAAGCCAGGTCACAAACCTAGGTTCCGTCTCCAAGCCTGGGCCATGGGGCTGGAAAGAAGAACATGTAAGAGTCAGAAGTCCCAGGTCTGAATCTTCACTCTGTGCTCAACTCCTCATAGCCTCAGTTTCAAAGACGGGGAATACAGACCATGATCAGGACTGCGGAGAAAGTCAAAGAAGATCTGTGGCGCTCACCCAAGGCCTAGAACACAGTTCGGTGAACGACGGGACTTCTTCCTCTTCCTCCTCCTCTTCTTCTTCTGCCTCCTCTTTTTGTTTTGTTTTATTTTTGAGACAGGGTCTCACTGTAGAGCCCTGGCTGGCCTAAAACTCATTATGTAACCAGACTGGCCTCAAACTCACAGATATCCACCTGCCTCTGCCTCCCAGTTAAAGGTATGTGGCCCCTCTCTGGGGTTCTTTTCCTTCTCCATCTCCTCCTCTTCTCTGCTCCTTCTCCTCCTCCTCCTCTTCCCTTCCCTCCTCCTCCTTGAGACACAGTCTCACTACACTACTCAAGCCATCTATCTTCAAACTCCCAGGAGTCCTTCTGCCTCAGCCTCTCAAGCGCTGAGATTATAGGCGCGTGCTGGGACACTCAGGTGGAGCGGGGGATTGGAAAGAATCCTGCATGCCTGCCCTTGCTCTGCGCCATGTCATCATTAACAGAAGTAACAGGTTGGGAGTGTTTTCTCATCCTGCCTCCCCAGTGGTCACGGTCCAGGTTCAGTTCAATTACTGCTACAGCTAATCTGAGTTACATTAGGTGAGCTTTGCAAACCTAGCATGGCAGACCGCTGAAGGGGTACCGCTGCCGCCGCCAACCCGCACCCCAGACAAAGCAGCCAACCCTGAGCGCTGCCGTGCTAACTACAGCTCTGCCCTTATACGCCTCAGCCTTAACCCTGAGATAAGGTTTTCATTTGAAAACGAAAAGCAGAACAAAGTAGCTTAGATTCCAACATCACTGTGTCCTTGTTTACAGTTGTGTGCATGATCCAGCGCAGGGCACGGCTGGAGAGGGTAGCTCACTGGTTCAGAGCCCTTGTTCTTACAGAAGACATGGCTTCAGTTCTCAGGACCCGCATCAGGCAAACTCCGGTTTCAGGAATACCTTCCTTTGACTGAATGGGCACAGCACACATTCACACTCACACACACATAGAATGAAAATAAAATGTTTAAAAGGTGCGTCAAGTAATTTTAGCTTACATTTTAAAAGCCGGAACCTAGGGCTTGGGAGTATAGTTCTGTGGTAGAGTGCATACATGCCTAGCATGTACAAGGCCCTGGCTCCCAGCCCTACAAACAAACAAACAATTCCATTGTATATTAATAATCGGAATTTGTAGGTTCCTGATTATATAGAGGGGGAAAAAAAAAGTCAAGGAAGGGCAGATTTCCAGAGGCCTTCAGAGAACTCAGTATTTAATTATGACAAAAGTAACCACATGAAAAATACAGAACTCTAAGGGAGGAAGCAAATCATATGAATATAAATGGATTTGTTTTTATTTTTAGTGATGGGGAATCAAACTGAATGCCCTGTGCAGGCTAAAGAAGCATTCTGCCCCTGCGCTACACCTCCAGCCCTGGATCTGTGTGCAGCTTTTAAATGAAAGCTATTTTACCACATGCTTAAGACAGTGCTTCACTTGTGAGTAGGAAGTTCAGGCAAAGAGAAACCTTAGACTAAAGACATGATACGCGTTTGACAAACAACATAAGACGTGAAATTCACAGTGATCTAAAAAAAAAAACCACACAACACGAAATATGAAATATTAAATATTAATAGCAGGTGTAGACCAGGTTGGTCTTGAACTCACAGAGATCCTCCTGCCTCTGTCTCCCAAGTGCTGGGATTAATAGAGGCAAACTACCACACCTGGCTTGAAATTAATTCTTTATGGTTTTGTTTGTTTGTTTTTGGAGACAGGGTTTCTCTGTGTAGCCCTGGCTGTCCTGGAACTTGCTCTGTAGACCAGAGAAATTAATTCTTAAACCAGGTGTAATGGCCCACATGGAATCCCAGTATTTGGGAAGCTGAGGCAGGATTTCCATGAGTCTAAGCCAGTCTTGGTGACACAGTGAGATCCAATCCCCCTTTTCCAACTTTTAAATTTTAAACTACAAATTCTTCCTCTCATTTTTATTGATGAATAGTTCTCCAGACAGATCAGCTGTTAGGTTTTGCTGAATAAAATATAAATGTAGACAATCATGAAGCAAGAATATAAGGAACTCTTAGTAAGTTAAATGTGTAAGAGTCTTCACTCACTGGGGCGGGGACAGACAAGGCAGTGTGCTCTGGGCATGGGAGAAACACTGCGGCTCATTCAGCATCAGCTGGGTAAGTATTACAAGCCCAGTTCCATCCCAGTCTGCAGGCTAACAGAGCTGAAGAAATAGCTTGAGCTTTGGCCTTAAAATCCCAAGTCAGGAGAAATGGAAAAGCATAGGAGTAATGAGCCTATTAACATGGAATCTGATTAACTCTCATGAGAGAGTTGGGCATGCTGGAGATAGGCTGGGGGGCTGGAGGGGAGCAAAGGCAGCTCTGGCCCCTGCCACTTATCTGAGCCCTGAAAGATAATAGCAGGTGGTCAAGAGAAGTGGGTGGGCCAGTCTGGGTGGCATGTTTATTCAGTCCCATCACTTAAGAGACAAAGGCAGATGGATCTCTATGAGTTCAAGACCAGCCTGGCCTACAAATGGAGTTCCAGGCCAGCCAGTCAGGACTACATGGTGAGACTCCAAATTAAAAAAGAGAAAGGAAGAAAAAGAAAGAAAGAAAGAAAGAAAGAAAGAAAGAAAGAAAGAAAGAAAGAAAGAAAGAAAGAAAGAAAGAAAGAGAAAGAGAAAGGAAGGAAAAGGAAGGAAGGAAGGAAGGAAGGAAGGAAGGAAGGAAGGAAGGGGAAAGAGGAAAGCAAAAGTCACCAGGGTATGGAGGAGAAAGGAAGAATAGAGTCAGGGTCCTTTCTAGCAGGAGGTTGAGAGTACATGGAGCAGAGGCAGGCATGAGAAGAACAAAGGACAAAGGGGAGAGAGACTGCAGTCAGAGTATACTCAGAGGCCAAGAAACTGATTCGATTACATTTTATTTATTTAGTGTGTGGTGTGGATATGTTGTCTGTCTGTGTGCATACACCCATGTTACAGAACACATGTCAGGGTCAGAGGACAACCTGTAGGAATCAGTTCTCTCTTTCCACCATGTGAGTCCCAAAGATCAAGGTCACATGGTCATGCTCGGCTGAGAATGCCCTTACCTACCGAGCCATCTTCCTGGCCCAAGAAACTTGAATTTTATCTTAGAGGTTGTTTTCATTTCATTCCTGTCGCTGTGATAAAACACGCTGACACAAAGCTCAGCCAATGCCTCTAATTTACATACAGTTCAGGGCCCAGCCTACGAAACAGTGCAGCCCCGCTTCAGGGTGGGTCTTCCCACCTCGGTTAACAATCGACACAATCGGGGCTGGAGAGGTAAGAGCATTTGTAAGAGTTCTTGCAGAGGACCTGGACTCCATTTTCAGCTCCCACGAGTGGCTCGAAACCGTCTGGAACTGCAGTTCCAGGGGATCCAATGCCCTCTTCTGACCTTTGCAGCCACTGCATGCATATGGTGCCTAGGCATACATGCACGCGGAACATTCACAGAAGTAAAATAAAATAAATGTCTGAAATATATATTTTTTTAAAAAAAAATCAAGTACACAGATTATTCTGATTGAGAGGATTCCTCATTGGGACTCTCTTCTCAGGCGGCTCTCAGTTACATCAAGTTGACGTTTAAAACACAGAGGTAAAGGGCAAAGTTTTGGGAGGCCTGGCTTGCTCCATTTGTCAGTGATGAATAGAGCGAGAAAATCAACCAGAGTCACAGCGATGCTATATAGGGCAAAAGTAAACAGCCCCCTTTTTAAGATTAATTTTTAAATTAATTTTAATTTTAAATTAATCGGGGTTTTGCACCAACACTCCACTGACCAGCTCTACCTCCAGCCCAGGTCTTGATAGACTGAGTTCCGTGTTACACCTCCCAGAAGTATAGAACTAGGAAGGAAGGCTGGGTATGCATGGCACAGGCCTTTAGTCCCAGGATTTGGGAAGCAGAGGCAGATGGATCATTGTGAGTTTGAAGCCAGCCTGGTCTACAGAGCAAGTTCCAAATAAGACTGGGATACACAGTGAGACCCTGTCTCAAAGAATAAGCAGTTCAGCCAGGTGGTGGTGGCACTCGCCACCCAGCACTCGGGAGGCAGAGGCAAGCAGATCTCTGTGAGTTCAAGGTCAGCCTGGTCTACAAAGTGAGTTCCAGGACAGTCAGAGTTAGAACAGAGAAACTCTGTAATAATAATAATAATAATAATAATAATAATAATAATAATAAAATAATCTAATTTAATAAAGCTGAGTAGGAAGCTGGAAAGATAAACAAAAAGCTGATTATCAAGGCTAAGTAAGTCCTCCGGGGGCCAGTTTGGATGAGAGTCAACAGCTAAACATTCAAATAGCAAGTCTGGGGCATTCATGAAAACCTCAGACAGAAGTACATGCTGGATACTGGGATACTGTAGTCTACAGCTCAGCAGAGGGATGGAAGTTGTAGACAAACTTGGACTTATAACACAGCCAACAGCTCCTGGGCCTTTGCCTGTCCGACAGGTGACAACGTCCTCTCCGAGTTTCCATATCTGTAAAATGAGATTTCATCACTATGTGACGAGCTGTTTCCACACACAACATTATATTTATGTGAGACACAAATCATAGTAAGTCGTAATAAGACGTAAATAAAGCAGGGAAACAACATGAAACAGGGCGATTGGCACACGGATGACCTTGAATAAATGCCAGCTTCTTGGGTTAAGACAGGGTCTTAGCCTCCCAAGCATACTGTTTCATTTTTCCTGAGAAAAGGATCAGAAGAGGGGTTGGCTGGGGGAGTTCCCACACATAAGAAACAAGCTAAGGAGACCACAGAATCTATTGTCAGAAAAATAATATACAACACAAATAATTCAGTGGCAAAAGTAGTTACTGATGTCTACCTACTCTGTCTTCTAAATTTCTACGCCTTGACTCAAAGGTTCACCTCCATGGGTCTACCCCAAGGAAATGAATCTTTTAAAAAAAATTAAGATTTATTTTTATTACGCATATGTGGGGGTTACAGATGTGAGTACAGGTGTTCACAGGAGGCCAAGGTTTTTGGGTGCCCCTGGAGCTGGTTACGACAGGCAGATGTGAGCCACTTGATAGGGTTCTGAGACTCTAACCCGGGTCCTCTGCAAGAACAGTACGTACTCTTAACCACTGAGCCATCTCTCCAGCCCCAGAAACAAACTCCTATTAAGTTTAGAAAAATGTTAAAGACCAGGCATAGAGCAAGCAGTTAGGTACAGCACAGCGGCCCCTCGTGAGTTAGTTTACAAATGGGGTTGAAGGGTCAGAGTCAGGCAACAGATGAAGAGGTATGGATTATAAACAGGTGTTTGTAGCCTCAGACTAAACCCAACCTGAAGGTGTCCATCTAAAAAAAACAAACCAATAAATGGAATTGCAGAATCTTTTTCTGGGAGAATTTTTTAAAAGACTACTCACTCAGCTTGGGGGGCAGGGGCACAGGGCGCAGAAGCAGGCAGATTTGTGAGTTCGAGGCCAGCCTGGTCTACAGAGTGAGTTCCGGGACAGCCAGAGTTACAACAGAGAAATCCTGTCTCAAAAAACAAAAAACAAACAAACAAAAAAAAGACTAGTTGCTCATTTCAGTAGCAGTGCTACTAGGCCATGTATGCCTCTTGAAGGGATGTTTCTGGCAATTCCTCTTCCTAGGCTGTGTCTAGCGGAACTGGCCTCGGGATCAATGGCCTTTTCCTGTTTGTTATGCTCCCTGCCCTGCCCTGGCCCTGACTTTTTCTCTCTGCCTGTAACATTCCCATCCAGAGATCAATACCCAACTGACTCCCCAGTCTTTTACACAGGGACACTGCCAAACCTACCGGACACCAGATTCTCTGGCCTGCTCCGATCTAATCTCCAATCTCCCTTTCTATTCAGTGGCTACAGCTCTGTGTTTCCTTCAGGGATTTATTGTTTCATTCCATGCCAAAACAGTCTCCCTAAGTCAATCCTGTAACTCAGCTGGGGGTATGGGTCCTAACCAGATTGAACTCTTTGCAAAAAACTTATGCATACTTACAGAAGAACCTTTTTTTTTTTTTTTTCCTGGAGAGAAAGCAAATAACTTCTTACCAGGGCCTCCAAACTCTCGTGAGCTTGAAAAACTTAAATCTTAATTTAATTTGGTTCTCTGGTTCCATTCCTCAGTAACCTTGAGGTTAATAAACTCAGTGTCTCCTTGGTGGCTAGAAAAGAGGCTTGCACAAAACAGGCATTAATTAGATTAAACTGAATCATCAACATTTCCCCAAAAGAGGAAACTCCTAAAAGGAAGGAAAGAAAGAGGAGAGAGATACAAACTGCTTCACTTAGGGCTGAATGTGGCTCAGTCAGTAGAGTTTTCGCCTAGTGCACGCACGCACACACACGCGCACACACACACACAGCCCTGAGTTCAGTCTCTAGCATGCATTAAACCAGGCTCCGTGGCTTACTGTAATTGCATCCTTAGGAGGTAGGGACAAGAAGATCAGTTCAGGGTCACAGGGCTAGCTAGAGGTCAGCTTGGGCTACAAGAGGCTCTGTCTCAAAAACAGCAAACAAACAAAGACAGCAACAACAAGAACAACAAAAAAATAGAGGCACAAGCCTCTAATTCCAGAATTCAGGAGGCAGAGGCAGGTGGATCTTTGTGAATTAGCATCCAGCCAGGTTTATATAGAGAGTTCCAGGATTGCCGGGGCTACATAGACTTTGTCTCAAAAGAAAGGGGGTGGGGTGGGGAGGAGGGAAAGAACACTTCTTTATTCATCCAGACTGAGGACTGAGGATTGTACCATAACCAAACAGGAACAAAAGTGAAAGTGAAATTACTACATTTTTCTCTAAAACCACAAGGCCTGCATACAGCAAATCTGGGGTCACCATCAGGGATCCAGGTCTTCTGCGGTACTTTCGAAGTCTCTTACTCTCTATGATCTTGGGCAATAATTCTCCCAGATTCCCTACTCCTTATTTCCTACATGGAAAGTTTGCCCTTATCTACCAAGTGAGGAGGGTGTCGAGAAAACACATGACACACAGATGCCTTAGGAACACTTTACTGGGCAGAGTCTTTTCAGCAGTCCGTGGTTTCGAAGGCTTGCTCAACTACAGTGGCTATTTTGATGCCCAGCCTCCTTCCAGGTCCAAAATACTCTTGAATGTGCTCAAATTTAGCTCTGACGAAAAGAGCATGCTGTGCCTGAATGCACTCCAGCCACACGCAGAGCAGCGCTTCTCACCAAACACGTAATTCCTATTCCCCTCTGATAAGCATTAAAAACCTCGCTCCTTTTATAAATTGTGCAGTACTGAAAACAAGCGTCAAGGTTTTCCCTTTTCAAAGTATATGCTTTTATAACAAATACATTTGTTATTTATAACAAATACGTGGAGGCCTGGGAGAGGGCTGAGTAGACAAAGCGCCTGTAATATAATTTGAAAATATGTGTGACTCTTCCTAGTACAGTTGTGGGTATAGTTAATATTCCTAAGGCTTGTCAGCATTCATGAATGATGTTTATACTGCACTGAAGCTAGAGGTCAGGGAAAATGAACCTTTTACCTCCTGAGTCCATAGAGTCCCAAAAATTCAACCAAGGACAAGGGCACAGGGAGACTTGGATAAGGATAACTGTTTAAAGGGACTGGATCCATTTATCTTTATGTTCCCAGGGAAGGGTTTAATATATTGCAGCTGTTCCAGGGTATCTGTATGGGGCTGGTTCCAGGACCCCCCCCCCAAGGAAACCAAACCGATGGACCCTCAAATCCCTTGTATAAAATGATGCAGTGTTTACTTAAACTTGCACCCATCCTCCTGGACTCTTTAAGTCATATCCAGTTTACTTATAATACCTCATACAATGTAATGGTACACACACACACACACACACACACACACACACACACACATACACACATATATATATTTGGTTTTTTGAGACAGGGTTTCTCTGTTGTAACTCTGACTGTCCTGGAACTCACTCTGTAGAGCAGGCTGGCCTCGAACTCACAAAGATCCACCTGCCTCTGCCTCCTGAGTGCTGGGATTAAAGGCATGTGCCACTGCCACCCGGCTGAGTGTGCCTATATTTTTAAGCCTCATTGGCTGAATCTGTGTATGAAACATGCAGGTAAGAAAAGCCAACTTACATGCCAGGCATGGTGGTGCAAGCCTTTAATTCTAGCACTCAAAAGGCAGAGGCAGGCAGATCTCTAAGTTCAAGGCCAGCCTGAGCTAAAGAGTGAGTTCCAGGACAGCCAGGGCTACACAGAGAAACCCTATCTTGAAAAAGAAAAAGAAAAGAAAAAAGAAAAAAACACGAACTGTAATAACGTTAAATCTAAACCCAGAAACAAAGGAAAAGACTTTCCTCTTTGGAAGGTTGGCTCACTGATGATAAAAGATCTTCAAACACACCTTTCTGGGACCACATTCCTCCCTTGCTACAGGATAACATAGTCAGTCCCTCAAAGCATTAGCATAAAAGCTTAACCAGAAATACACACGCACTGGGAACATTTAGAGGAGTCAGCTCCCCAACAACTCCCTTGCCACGTACAGAGGGCAGCTCACCTCTCTAAATATGTAAGAAATGTAAAATGTTATCTTCTCACAGGCTTGGGCTTCCCACAGCACCAGTGACTAATGCAAGATGTTTCAGCCCAACCATGGGTCTCTCTTAATATTACCAAATACTTCCTTTATTCTCTTTTGGTTGCTCCAGTTCTGGTCAACAGCATTTCATAAGACTGTAAAAAGAAAGAAATGGGAGCAAACTGGAGTAACAATGAAGCATCTATGGAAAGATGCTCGCTATGACTTTCCCCCGGTCCTTCCAGTGCATACCGGACCATGTAGACCTGAACTCGGCAGCAGAGCACACACCCAGGCCTGTCTCCATTCTGCAGCAGCCAGAATGAGGCCCCTCCTCTGCCTCTGCTCTCTGCCCCGCCTCAGATTTGAGGTGGATTGGTTCATAAAACCAGCATCATCCTCAAGAATAGACACCAGGAAAAAAAAATGTTTTACCTTAAAAGCTTAAAAGTTTCCCACCCAAGAAACTTAAGAGCCACGCTCACCCTCCACCAGCCAGTCAGACTCAAAAGAATGTTGAGCAAGTTGTTGGCCCAGCCCCAGCCCCATCTGGGGTTTAAACATCTGCAACATAAAAAAAAAAAAAAAAAAAAAAAAAAGCTATGTAGAAATAAGCAGTTTTGGAAACTGTGTGTCAGAAAATAGTGGCTCATTGCCTGAAACAGACATTCCTGTAAAATTCCTACAGAACCACTGAGTAAATTCCCCGGCTCGCAGGAACAGAAAGAAGCAACTCTTCAGGAAAGGAAAGGAATAGGTGTTCCTTGAACTTTCCAGCACCACGCTTGACAGCACACTTTGTGCACTGCAGAGGTGGCCATTTTTCTTCCACCTTCAATCCCACACCAGCTGCAAACGTGTTCTCAGCAAGGTCAGCGCAGCAACAGCGCCCTTTCTACCACTCCCTGGACTCACCAAACTATCTGCACTTGTGTGTTCTGACTTCTTAAGGCAGTGATCCCCAGTCAGGGTCTTCCTGCCTTGCTCCTGAGATGGGTGGTTTGGGATTTAATCCAGTATTCAGGAGGAAGAGGCAAAGACAGAGGCAGGAGGATCCCTGTGAGTTTAAGGGTATAGTAAGCTACTAGCTAGGTTAGTTCCAGGCCAGCTAGCTAGTCCTGTATCTTAAGACCCTGTCTCCAAATGTGCGTGCGTGTGTGTGTGCGTGTGTGTGTGTGTGTGTGTGTGTGTGTGTGTATGTGTGTGTGTGTGTTGTTGGGGGGACTAAAGGCATAGATCAGTTGGTGAAGCAAATGCCTGTCATACATAAAGCCCTGAGTTTGATCCCCAGTACCTCAAAAACGAGGAATGGTAGCGTATGCCTGTAATTCCAGTACGTGAAGGTGGAGGCAGGGGGGTCAGAAGTTAAGGTCACCTTCAGGTGCATAGTGAATTCCAGGCCATCGTGGGCCATAGGAGACTTTGTCTCAAAAGACAGACAAACAGTCAGACAGATAGATAAGGAGCTGGTTAGATGGTTTAGTGGGTAAAAGTGCTAAAACTGAGGCCCAGAATTCGATCCCAGGAATCAAAGGTTGGGGGGAGAGGGGGCCAAGTTGTTCAGCTAGCCTGGAGTTTGCAGTATAGCAGAAACAAGAGAGGTCCTGCCTCTATCTGACGGGAAGAGAAAACTAACTCCTGAAGGCTTATATGCCATGACATGCGCATGCTCACACTCACAAACACCACATACGTACACACCAGTAATAGATTAAAACTTTATAAAGGGTGTTTTACGGATAATCTTTTCACAGATCTTGTTCATGGTAGGTGTAGTGGTGCATGCCGTCTCAGCACTCAGGAAGTTAAGGCAGGATGGAGAGTTACTTCACCATAAGACTCTAAAACCAAAACCAAAACCGTAACAAAAACCAAAGCTACCAACTATGAATGTGAATTAAATTTTAAAATAAAAGACAGGTACAGTAGCTTGTGCCAGCAGTCCCAACACTCAAGAGGTTGAAGCAGGAGGCTTGCCACTGGTTTAAAGTCACTCTGGTTACATAGTGACTTACAGGCTGTCCTGAGCTACAGAGTTAAGACCTTATTTCAAAAAACAAAAATAAGAGACTTGAGAGACATATTTCAGTGGATAAAAGCACTGGCTGCTCTTCCAGAGGACCCAGGTTCAATCCCCAGTACCCACACAGTGACTCACAACCATCTGTAACTCCAGTTCCAGGGTATCTGATTCTCTTCTGGCCCCCAAGAGGACCAGGCATGCATGTGGTATGCAGACTTACACCTATACACATAAAATTAAAGAATAAAAATAAATTTTAAAAGATGACTTTGGGGTGAGAAAGATGGCTTAGCAGTTAAGAACACTTGCTGCTCTTGCAGAGGACCTAGATTCAATCCCAGCACCCACACGGCACCTTACAACCATCCATAACCCCACTTCTAGGGATTCCAACTGGCACAAATGTGATGCACACATGCATACAGGCAAAACACTCATACACGTAAAATAAAATAATGCAGTCTAAAAAAATAAAAAGTTTCTATAACTATAATCTTAAATATACAGAGGGATGCCTGGTTAGTAGTAAATCCCCACTATTAGTAGTACACAATTAATCAAAGTATCAAAAGCTTACTACAAATTCTGATAACTTCTGTGAGTGTGACTCAGAGCTATCAAGCTATCCCAGCATGCACAAGGTCCTGGGTTTCATCCTCGACATCAAAGTAAACATGCATACATACAAAAATACATACATTCATACATACACACATATGTACATGTATGTCTTGAGAGAGAGAGTATTTCTTATTGAGAAATATTTGTTTGTTCGTTTGTTTGAGACGACGTCTCTATATAGCCCTGGCAATCATGGACCTCACTACATAGACCAGGCAAGCCTCTGCCTCCCAAGTAAGAAATACTCTTTTTTAGTTAATTTTTTTAATTTTGTGTTTGTGCATGATGTATATGGGGGGTACCTGTGCCACATGGCATGCATGTGGCAGAGGATAACCTTAGGAATTGGTTCTCTCCTTCCAGCCCGTATAGGTTCTGGGGATTGGGCTGAGACCACCAGGTTTGCATAGCAAGTGCCTTTACAGACTGAGCCATCTCTCTAGCCTGAGAAATGCATTCTTTAATGAACTAAGCTGGATTTGGCCCATTTCTTATGGTGAGTGCCTGGCTCCCTGGAGAGATTATTAAGAACCATTTGGTATAAGTGTGTCAGAAATTTCATTTACAAATGTCATCACTGAGAAGCTCTCTTCTAAATAATACAGGAAGGAATGGAAGTGTTGAGGCTATAGCATGCAAACCTTTAAATCCTTTGTATTCATAGTCCAGCACCCCCAATGGCTCTGCAGCCTACCATCTCTTCCAATGGGTTGAAAGCAAGCAGTTGCCTGACTTGGAAACATACATGTTGAGTATCACTCATACCCAGTCATTCTCTCATACCAGCATCAATTGGAGCATCTGCTCCTCTTTTTGGAGCCCAGGAGGGATCCTGCCCCACTGAAACACAGCACAGTAAGATGGCCGAAGGGCGAATAGCTCTTCCAACTGAGTAGGTATGGGTTTGCTCTTGAGATGGGGTTCATTTCAGATGAGGACATCTGTGTGGATGATGAGATCTGAAAAGTGCTTCCCTCACCAGAACTGCCGATTTAATTACTTCAGCTATTTGACTCTCTCCCCACAGCCCCAGGCACACCCCAGCCCCTCAGCAAGTCTCAGGCTAACTCTACTCACCGCACTGCTCCCAGATCAATGTCCTGTCTGAGTCCATCCATGCAGCCATGGATGTCCGTGGCTAACCTCCTGCCCTGAAGCCGAAGAATCACCTATCTGTGTATATGAATGCATGAAGTGTCTCCACGTGTGTGGGATGTGCCTGTGTGTGTGTAGATGTGTATGGTGTGCATGTGACTGTGTGCATTCCCACAGACACATGCCACAGTGTACCTGTGGAAGTCATGGGGTAGCTTGGACGTCAGCTTTCGCCTTCCACCTTGTTTGAAGCCAAGTCTCTTTGCCGTCTCAGTTGTACTGTGTACATCAGGCTAGCTGGCCCGTGAGTGTCCAGAGATTCTTCTGTCTGCACCAAACACGGGGATAAAAACCACACTGTCCCTTATGTGCTTTCTCAGGTCTTGTGCTGTCAGGACAAGCACTTTACCCTCTGAGCCCCCCATACTGCTTGCTATATTTCTTAAAATGTGATGTGTGCAGACTGGGATAATACATGTAATGTTAACAGGTGGTAAGTGAAAGACCTCAAGAAGCCTTTTCTTCACTCAGCACACATACATACTGATCAACGTTCCGTGGCGGGCATCAGAGGAGTTAGGCAGAAAATGTTAAAGCAAAGACCTCAGAAAGCCGTAGCCATCATCATCCTGACTTTCAGCATGAAATGAACTCCAAATCTTCAATTGACTGTTGGTGTCCCTGCGGGTCAGAGAAGCCTCATCTCCAGCAACACCCCTGTGTCCCGCCCCCCTGCCCCCCCCCCCCGCCCCTACCAGCTCCCTGTGCCTCCTCTCTCCTCCTCCCAAGCCAGGCTTTCCTAGCTCTGGGTCTTTTCATTCATTCTTTTTCTCACCTAGACTTCTTTCCCCATTGTCAGCCTGGTGAAACCTCCAAACCGGGCATCGGATGCCTCGCCTCAAGAGCATCCTCTGGCTCCCTTTTTCCTGATGCGTGTCAGACTTTGGTTCTTTGATCTCTCTCTTATCAATCAGCACTCCTGTCTCAGGCTTTAAATATTTATATGCTAGTGATTTCCAACATGTGTCACCATATCAGACCTCTCCCTCACCACTTGCGGGTCTCCATGGATACAGTGGATACAGGTGGGCATGTACTCTTGGCTTTGCTCCCAAACCTGTCATATCTGCGTGACTCCCCATCCCAGGTACACTGGCCACAGAGATGCTTAAAGCCAGAACTAGAGTCAATTGTTGACTTCTCCTCTCAACTCCACATCCCACTAAGGCATGTTGGTTCTACCTTCAGGTCTAGAATCTTCCCTAAACGGTCATGAGCCCAGGTCCAAGTCGTCACCTGTTCTCTAGGTTTCTTCAGAGTCTCTTTTTCTTGTTCTCTTTCGGTGGTGGTGGTAGTGGTGGTGGTGGTGGTGGTGGTGGTGTTGGGGTGGGGGGTTGTTTCTGTTTAGTTGGTTTTAAGTAGGGTCTCAGGGGCTGCAGAGATGTCTCAGCAGAACTGGCTGCTCTTCCAAATGACCTGGGTTCCATTTCTAGCACCCATATGGTGGCTAACAACAGTCTGTAACTCCAGTCCTAGGGAATCCGATACTCTCCCCTGGCCTCCATGGGCAGCAAGCCCACACAGACAAACACGCAGGCAACCCATGCACACGATAACAATAAATAAATCTTTTTAAGAAATGAAACAGGGTTTCACTCTGTAGCCTAGGCTGGCTTCCTGCCTCAACTTCTCAGGTTTAGGCATGAGCTACCACACCTAGCTTCTTACAGTAATCAGAGCAGTATGTGTGGGTGGTGCAGGTATATGGGATGGGGGTACATTCGTGTGCCTCCAGAGGCCAAAGGAGGGCATCAGGTGTCTGCTCTAGCACTCCACACTTCATTCTCTTCAGACGGGGCCTCTCACTGAACACAAAGCTTGCTGTTTCCTAGGCTGGATGTCCAGCAAGTAACTGCCAACCCACCACTATCAGCCTGTCTCTGTCCCCCAGAACTGGGGTTATAGACACACAGTGATGCCCAATCTTTTACATGGGTGCTAGGGATTTGAACTCAGGTCCCTGTGCTATGAAACAAATACTCTTAGCCACTATGCCCAGAGTGGTCTTTTGAACTCTGTCACGTTGTGTCCCCCAATTCTGCCCCCACTCAGAGATGGAAAGACAGAGCGGAGTCCTGCAGGTTGTCCTCTGATTTCCACAAGCATGCTGTGTCACAAATGTGTGCACGCGCGCACGCGCGCACGCACACACACACACACACACACACACACACACACACACGGCATTTCCAAATATTTATTTTATTTTATGTGTGCAAGCGCTGCTTTGCCTGCATGTATGTCTTTGTACCTCATGTATGCCTGGTGCCCAAAGAGGGTGTTGGATTGCCTGGAACTGGAGTTATAGATGGCCATGAGTCACCACGTGGGTTCTGGGAACTGAACCCAGGCTTTCCGGCCTTGGCTCGGCGAACCCTGCACTAACCAGCCGGTCCCCTCACCTCTTGGGCCTCACCTTCTTTCCACCTCACTCACTCTGTTCACTCATTAGACCTCCTGGCCCTTCTGCTTCCTTGTCTCCTCTACCGAGCTCTTCCTGTGGATGCCTCATTCGGCCATTTCCTATCTCCGCTCTAGCCTCGGCTTCCCATAAGCTTGTGACCCCACACCCAGAGCATCCCGGACCTCTGCACTGGGAACGCCACACTCCAGTCAGTGCTCAGTCTCTGAGCTAGTTCCTACCTGAGCATTTCACTTTGCAGGCTAGGACTATAGCTCAGTTGCACTGTGCCGCCCTGCTGCGTTCTGGGTAGTTCTGGGTCCTTGTCCTGCCTCAGGAAGGTCCTCCTTCTGTCCTTATCCCAACCTGGCTCTTTCCATGTTGAGTCACAGGGAGAATAATGAATAGAAGTTAGTTTAAGGGGCTGGAGATTGTCTTTTTTTTTTAACATTTATTTATTAGAGAGAGGGGAATGGGGGTGTTTTCATAGCACGTGTGTGGACACCAGCAGATAGTATGCAGGAATCAGTTCTCTCTTCCCACTGTGTGGGCTCCAGGGATGCAACTCAGGTGGTAGCCAGACACTTCACAGCAGGTACCTTCGCCTGCTGAGCCATCTTACTGGCCCTGTCTTTGTTTTTTAAATGCCAAATTATCTTATATCCATCAGTATAACTAGGTAAAGGCCAGGATAGATGGCTAAGTCATTTCATTTTCATCCGTAGGTGTTACTTTCAGGGAAGTATTTGAAATCTTTCTCTGTCCTTTCGTGTTGGGGGAGGCGTGGGGGGGGTGGCCCAGACACAGGGCACTAGCAGCCTTTCTGCCCTCTCTTCCCATCCCACCCCACTCCTTTCCCCTCCATTGTTCATCAGGGAAAACAAGAACTTCAGCTGATGACGTTTTTCCTGTACCTAGCGTGACTTGCTGGTGACTAGTCATTTTTATGAGTGTGGAGGCAGCCTCCAGAGTGCTTAGTCACCAGGGCTCTGGCTACCCTCTCTGGACTCAGACTCCCACTCTTCACCAACTCTGGGTGCTGTGGGAATGCCCAGCTGCTCCAAGACACTGAAAAACAGTCCTTCCTTTACAGGGCGCAGTAAAGGTGCGTGGGACCCAAAGCACCAACCAGTCGCTGGCACCAGGATGAGGCGCCCATAGAGCAGAGCTGCTTCCTTCCGATACTTCACAGGCGCTGGATGGTCCCAGGACTGCGCTCTCCATGTGCAGGGCGTGGAGCGATCAGTTGGTCCCACTCCTACTTGATGCGTTGGTTCTCTAGTAAATTACCACCTTGTGGAAAGACCCTTGGAAGTCAGTTAACACAGAGAAGCTTCCTGACTTCCTGATGGGAGGCCCCAAATGGTTAAGGAAAAAAACAAAACACTTTTATGTTATAAAAATAATACAGTCACTGTAAATACAAATTGCTGGGCCGTTTTGTCGTTGCTTTGGTTTTTTGTTTGTTTGGTTTTTGTTTTTCCCTCAAGATGGGGTTTCTCTGTGTAGCTCTGGCTGTCCTGGAACTCACTTTGTAGGTCAGGTTGGCCACTTGAACTCAGAGATCCATCTGCCTCTGAATGCTGAGATTAAAGGCGTGTGCCACCCCACCCAGCCATATCGCTCAATCTTGAGACTTTATCTGTGTTCTCTACATTCCCAGCAAATCCTATAAACCTGATTCTACGGAAACCGTGGTTTCCTGCTATTACCCGCCCGCTACAGCGGTAAAGGTCTCCTGTACACTCAACACTTCCCCCATCAATACAGCAGTAACATCGCCAGTCCGCTCGAGGATATGTTTAAAATAGAAAAATGGGCTGCCTAAAAGTTGAGCTGTTCTAAGATCTGGTTTATTCTTGCAATTTTTTTTCTTACTTTCTTTTAAAAACTAAATTGAGACTCTTAAGCGAACATTTTAAATAATAGCAGAGATTATGTTCCCCTGTAAACACCAGGAGACAGCGCTCTGCCGTTCACCTTCTAGGAAGTGTTTGGGTGTTTGCGGGCATGTGTCTGTGCTGCACATGCGCGCCTGGTGCCAGCCTGGGCCAGAAGACTTGGATCCTCTGAAACTGGAGCTACAGTTGTGAGCCCCGCCATGTGGGTGCCAGGAATTGAACCTGGGGCTGGGGGAGAGGGGCGCTCTTAGCCCCAGAGCCACCCCTCCAGCCCCAGGAAGAAATATTGTTAACCAACTATCACCAACCAGATAGACGATTTCTGTGCTCTTAGAAATCTCTAAACACTAGCTTAAAGGTAGAAATACGTCAGTGCGTATCTACGCGCTATCTCTTTTCCAGTCTCCTCATTCATAGTCAAATGACAACATACCGGCTAGCTTGCTCCCGAGGCGCTTCTCTGCAGGCCTTTTCCTGGGAGAAAGTCTCTGACCCTGACAAGACCAAGTGACTCAGCACATTGAAATCGCAGAGCTCAGGTTCAGCGGGTGGAAGCCTTCCTCTGCTTCTACCAGATCTGCTGAGAATATACCAAAATGAGATTTTTTGTTTTTAAGTTTGAAAGGTCAAAGAATTTAAACATGTGACTCCCTAACCAGAGAAAACTAGAAAGAATTAGGCCCTCATAAACACCATTCTCTCGGATTGCTAAAAGATGGTTGCGCTTAAACTGTATATTAGCATTTAAATTGCCACAGCAGGACCTGGGAAAATACTGCAGGATGCAAAGTAGATGGGAAAGCTGGCGTGGTCTTCTCCTTTTCTTTCCTATTGTTTGATATCAGTTTATCCTCCTGCTGTAAGAAGTTTCTCGGTGTGGAACCTCAGCTCCCAACCTTTCAGACTATCAAAGCCATGGGAACGGCTTTTGGAAGGGCACATTTACCATTCTAAATTCTGATTCTAGAGCTCCGGGGTAGGGACCCACAATCTGTAAAACACTCACCAGGTGATTCCGGCACACACACTGGGGTTGGGCTTTAACCAGCTGTGGAACCAGCCCAGTGGTGAAGTGCCTGGGTAAAGTCAGAGAAGGTTAACTTTTAGGCACGGCCTTGCAAACCAGAGCAAATGTCAATAATATTCTCTGTTGGCTTAACTCTCAGAATCCCCAGTGAGGGCTGGTGGCTTAGTGGAAGAAATCAATGGGAAAAGGTGCTTGCTGCCAAGCCTGAAAGAAGGATTGAAGTCCTTTGTGGGAGTTCAGTGCCTGGACACCAATATGGCTGGAGGAGAGCACAGACTCTCATAAATTGTCCTCTGTCATATATGCATACCCCTACACCCACACATACACACATATAGATCAATATAAAAATGTAAAAATCTTGTTGGTTTTGGTTTTTTGAGACAGGGTCTCACTATGTATGTAGCATTTTGGCTGGCCTGGAACTCACTATATAGACCAAACTGGCTCCTAACTCATAGAGATCCACCTGCCTCTGCCTACCAAATTCTGGAATTAAAGGCGTGCGTCACCAAGCCCAGCTCAAAAACATTTTTTAAAGGAGGTTGGAGAGTTCAGCATAGTGACTCCTGGCCTTTAATCCCAGCAGGCAGGAAGCAGGCGCAGTCCAATATTTGAGTTACAGGCAAGCCTGGTGTACATAGCAAGTTCCAGGACAACTAGGGCATAGAGCTGAGACCCTGCCTTAAAAAAAAAAAAAAAGCCAGGCTGGGGTAGCTGGGAAAATGTGAGTTCGGTTCCCAGTAGCCTTGTCCGGTGCTAACACCCATCTATAATTTCAGTCTCCATAGGCACAGCAATCTGCACAAATGCGTGCACAGATAAATATATACACATAATTTTTTTTAATAATAAAAATACATATAAAAAAAAAAAACCTCTCCAATGACATCCTAACTTTAGGGTTATTGTAGAATATGACCTTGCCTCCCAGTTCCTGTTTTCGGTTATGAGCCACACATATTTTTGTGCCTGTGACAAAGACTCTTCAGCCAGGCTTGTATTTGCTAATTTCTGCCATTCAGCTCCCCCCTGTAATCTTCACAGCAACCAACCCCCCTGGCAAGAAGCTACTATTGTCCCCATTGGATAAGGACATGGAGGCTGGGGGGAAGTGTTCCGGGAGGGAAAACAAGAGGAGAAGGCCTGGGGCTCAGATGCTGATTCTGGGCAGTCTTTTAGGAAAAGCTATTTGGAGCTGGCTGTGGAGGTAGAATTTACCTACCATGCTTGAGGCTCTGGGTTAAATCATCAGCCCTAAATGAACCCGGTGTGATGGCACATGCCTGTACTCCCCACACTTGGGAATCAGAGGCAGAAGGATCAAGAGTTCAGGATCATCCTTAGCTACATTGCCAGTTCAAGCCCAAGCTGGGATACATAAGACCTTGTCTCAAAAAAATAAATAAACAAACAAACATAATAAATAAATAATAATAATAAAATAAAAAACAAATAAATAAATAAAAATTAATTAAATAAAAAAAAACAACAACCCTATCAACAACAGAAAAACCTTCACCATCTTCATACATTCAACAAATAACTGAGCACATTGGACAGCGTATCAGGGTCAGACAGATGGCTCCTGACCTTAGAAGGCCTTGCCCTGAGCCTCAGACGTGGGGCATTTTCTTGGGTTTGTTCAGTTAGCTATCCCTCCACCGTCTCCAGGAGCACACTCTCGGCTCAGTCTTTTTCATCTCCACTTCAGATTCAGAAACGCGTTCACTTGAATTATGGCTCAGAATGCTCCAAGGGACTCAGGAGGGAGTGGCATCCCAGGGCGTTCTTTGGTCGCCACCACAGAGGATGTGGCTTATAAGCAGAACGTGGAAGGACCAAAAAGATTCCACTAAGCAGAGAGAAAGAGCATTGTGGTAGCATGTGTAGAGTCTCCTAACACTGCACAAGGGCTTAAGATGATCCAAAATGGAACCAAGAATGGCCGGCCTGTGGAAGAGCCTTAGGACTGACTATATGCGGAGGGCACAGGGGCTGACAGATCAAAAGACTAATGCCAAACTTAGGCTTGCTCTCTGGGAGCTTTGGAGGCAGGTGGACTGCCTGGCTGTTATAGGCAAGTCTCTTGTTTATCTTATATGGAGAAAGTCGGCCTCTCCGGTCACTGTGTAAACAGAAGGAGACCAGGCTCCTCTGCACCAGATTCTGCTCAGGCGTTGTGACATGGTGGCTGCCGGGCTCCAGGCTGGACAGGGAGAGCATGCAGGCTAGCGCCCAGGTTTCTGAGTGGGTAGGGAAGGCCCACTTCACCAGTCAGCCTGGGGGCGCAGAAGAAGAAGCTGGTTTGGAAGAAGAGGCAAAAGTGTGTTTTGCAGAGCTGTGCTTGGGGTGGCTACTGAAGACAATTAGAAATGCGGATGGATCGAGGTCAGAGACGGAAGTACACATTCGTGACTTGATCAAGATCCCTCCTGAAGCCCGGCGGCGGTGAGGGTAGGGATGGAAGTACAGGAAACATCAATTCGCAGGGCACATCCAGCGAAAGCAGAGTGGCGATTGCTTTGTGGAGAATGAAAGTTCTAGCTCAAGGTTGTCAGGAACAGAGAGCAATTAAACAAAGCCAACTGCGTGGCAGGCGCGACCTTGGGGTCTGAAACTGGATCACATGAGAGTTCACATCGTCATGGGGGAAAGAATCGGCCACCGAAATGCACGAGCTGAGCATTGGGAAACACCTACAAGAGAAGGAGGCAGAAGGAGGCAGAGAGCAGAGACGCTGAACAGCTGGTGGAGGGTACCCACACTATCTCTACGTGTCAGGCAACATTCGAGCTGACACCTGAGATCAGGAGAACATCAACTGAGGGCCTACTAAGTGCTTTTAACTGTATCCTACTTAATCCTTACCACCCAGTGAGGTGGGTGCTACCATCACCCCCACCTTAGAAATACTGCAACCAAACTGCAGCTGCTAAGCAACTTGCGGAACAGCTAGTAAAGCCTGTGACAGAGCTTTTGGCCCAGGCAGGCCAGGTGCAGGCAGAACTTGAGCTCACAGACTGCCCTGTCTGTGACAAACGCTTAGAGAAAACCAGTTCACTCAGGAATATTAACTGGAGATATTAACAAGAGTCGTATTGTTACTTCCAGGGTGGCAGCTTCATAGAAAATTAGGCAAACTCGGAGGTACAAATGCCAGCTCCATCAGTTGTTTATTTGGTGACCTGGGGCATAAGGAATGGCATCTGTGACACTCATTTTTTTTTTTTCCCAATCTGTAAGACAGGACTAATACACAACCCAAAGATTATCCTGGAGAGGAAAAGACATCACTCTGTGTGCCACAGTCTCTGGCACGCAGCAATCCCTTCAGGAGCTGGTCTGTCTCTGGGAACGTTTCCATCGTAGATAACACACCGTGACTTCACAAAACGCTAAGGCCTAATTAGGGCTGGACGGTTCAGTGGTAGAGCACTTTCTTGCCACGTGTGAGGCTCTGGGTTCAACCAGTACCCAGTATGGGTATGGTGTCTTGAGGCTCAGGCTAAGCAGAACACTGACTATGGGGCACCTCGATTGGCGAACCCGGTGGGGTTCTGAGAGGAAAAAACTCCTGGGAACGGTGAAAAAGTCAGCAGCAGTAGCAGGTCGTACATGCGTACGTACTACGTACATACGGCCAGAAAACCCCGGGGCTCCACCTTCCTGGTTTTAGACAACTGGAGTGTTGTCCCTTGTGAGGCAGAAACAAAAGGGTAAGATAAAAGAAGGCTGGCTCCCAGGAAGGGCAAGATCCCAAAGCGCTGCGCTGAGCCTCCCTCCCCCACGTGATGATGCAGAGGGGCTGCCTCACAGCACGAAAGGACAGACGACTGGCTGAATAAGAGAACAGCAGCAAGGCCCGACTGAGCTCGCCTCTGGCTCCTCCGGCCTCCACCTCTCTCCCCGCTGACCACCCAGCCACAAGGGCCCTCTGTTCTTCAGCACACTGAGGCCATTCCGACCGCGGCGGCATCTGCACTTGCTCAGGCTTAGAAACACTTCTGGTGTGAATGAGCTTCACACTGCTGCTCTCGGGAGGAATATAATCTCTGCAAAGCCTTCCCCTTACCCGGTCTTTTTATATTCCCACCTGGGCTTGTTCACCACATCCTCTGCCGCCAACACACGCCACCCCCATCTCACTGTAACATGGTATTTTACATTGTGGCACTTAAAACTATGGAAAACTGTCTGGTTCAATGCTTTTACAGGCGTCCTTTCTACCCATCTCCACCTGCATTAAACACTGTGAGCTCCATGAACACCTAGATACTGTCTTTCCAGCTTGCCCTTGCATTCCCAGCACCTGGCCGGAAGTAAAGGGCTCAATAAATATTTATTGAATTAATAAACGGATGCAGAAAAAAAAATGATCAAGTTACAGAAGCAAAAAGTTAAGAGCTGAGTTTGAGAAAACAGTGGGCAACTCATTCTGGTCCAGCTGGGCACGAATAGGTAGGTGGTGAAACGGGATGCTTGCAAAGGACCTGGCACATTGTGGACCGCGGAGAAAGTGAGGCACCCTGGCTGTGTGGCCAGGACAGCACTGGGCAGGGCTGGACCTATGAAGGATGGGCCCAATAGCCAAACAGGATAAAGTGAAACAAGGCTTAAAAAGCCCAAGAGAAATTATTTGTTACTCTCAAAATGGCAAAAACTAAGATGTCTGCCAAAATGATGCAAAGTATTGGGAGAACTGTTTTCAAACAGTTAAAAACCAAGGATATCAGCCGGCCATGGTGGTGCTGCCACACTCAGGAGGCAGAGGCAGATGGATCTGTGGGAGTTTGAGGCCAGTCTGATCTCCAGAGTGAGTTCCAGCACATAGAGAGACCTTGCCTCGAAAACAAAACAGGCAAACAAAAAATGATATCTCTTAAAAGTTAAATCGTACATAATCAAGGTGAGCAGTTCTGCACCTGTGTAGCCACACGAGTTACTCCTACATCCACGTATGCAGAAATGTGTTAACACACATTGCTTACAGTAGTGAAGTCTAAGTAAACACATATCTGCTGATGAGTGGACTGATTAATAAAGTGTATTACACTATGAACCAAACAACAGCACATGTGTACATGTGCGCATACACATACAGAAACAGGATAAATCTTAACAATGTTAAAAATCCAGCACTTGGGAAGTAGACACAGGAGGTTCAGAAGTTCAAGGCCAACCTGGACTACATGAAGCCCAGTTGCAGAAAAAGAGAGAAAAAAAAATCATAGAGTGACAGGTAATTATGAAATCATTCCTACATATATTCAAACCCACTTGACAATGTATTGACTATGGGTACATATAAATATCTATAATATATAGCCACAGATTCAGTGCAAAGTGTGGTTTATTCCTCAGCTAATTCAATCACTGGTCCCTAGTCCTAGAGCCAATCTAGAACATTTAAGCCTCCAAGACGTACTGCTGACTGAGCTGCTCTAACTAACTCTTTCTGAACTCAGGGCTGTACTGACCTCTGACTCTTCTGATTCAACTCAACTCACTCGCTGTTTGGCAATATTGACTTCTTCTGCCAAACTGCCTCTGTGTCTCTGCCTCAGATTCCTCAGATTGCTCCTATGTCTCTGTCTCTGACTCCTCAGACTTCACTTTCCTGTCTGACACTGACTCCTTCTGAGCTCTGCTTCCTGTCTCCCAAGTGTTATGATTAAAGGCATGCACCACCACTGCATTCTGAAAATTGGGATTAAAGGTGTGTACTAGCATTCTTTCTACTTTGCATCTGAACCACACAGGCCTCTGAATGTGATCTCTTCATACAGACCCTTGGATTTGATCCCTTCCTAGCTGTCACACAGGCATTTTTCAATGTGATCCTTTCCCAGAGCAACCATGTTCCTGGATTAAATGAATAAATATTCCTCTACAATAATATATTTACAAAGACACATCAAACTGTACACAGGCTTTGTTAAACAGGAACAGCAGGGACTGGAACTAGGATTAGGATCCACAAGGAGCTTGATTATTGCTGGTATTTTCTTTGTTCATTTTTGTTTTGTTTTTTGAGTCAGTCCAGGCTGGCTTTGAATTCTAAATCCTCCTGTATCAGTTTCCTCTGGGATTACAGAAATGTGTTATTATGCCAGGCTTCCAATATTTTATTTTGTTAAACTGAAGCAGCCATGACGAAAACCATGTGGTTAATACTGGGTGACAGGAATATAGCAGTGTTACTGGGAATCGGAAGAAGAACGCCGTGTTGGGAGTGTAGCTCAGTGCATAGTGCCTTTTGCATAGCATCAGTGAGGGCCTATGTTTCACCCAGAACTGCAAAAATGGGCAAAGAAGAAGAGAAAGAGAAGAAGGTGGAAGAGGAGAGAATTGTGGGAGGGGCGAGGTACTAAACACCCACAGGAAAATTAGCAAGATTTCAGGGCTGGTTGGACTGGTGGAGATAAAAGATCCAAGAAGCAATGAGTTAAAATTATATATGAATAACTGATTTAAAACAAAAACAAAAACCTGATATATTGAGGGCCAACATAGTCACACATACCGTTAGTCCCAACAGTCAGGACAGGAGACAGAGGCAGGTGGATCTCTGAATTTGAGGCCAGCCTGGTCTATAAAGTGAGTTCCAGGACAGCCAGGGCTACACAGAGAAACACTGTCTCAAAAAAAAAACAAAAACAAAAGAAAAGACACACACACACAGAGAAAGTGTGTGTGTGTGTGTGAGAGAGAGAGAGAGAGAGAGAGAGAGCAACCCTATCTTGGGTGGGGGAAGCTGATCATATCATTGAAAGAGCTAAAAAGCAAAGTTCCTTCTGGAAATGTTTCCTGTATCCATGACACATCTAAGTAATATTGAGCAAGAAGGCAAAAAGCCACAATTTAAAAAAGAGTAGGAAGTTGTAATCACTGGATAAAGGTTCCTGATACCAATCTTGATGGCCTGGATTTGAACCTGGGCCGTATATGATAGAAGAAGAGAGACCACTTCCATATGTTGTCCTCTGACTCAACATATTCATGCCATGGCCTGCACACACACACACACACACACACATGACCCAACATGTTCATGCCACGGCCTGCACACACACACACACACACACACACACACACACAGATATCAAAATTGATTTCTTAATTTCTTTCTTTTCCTTTCTCTCTTTCTCTCCTTTTCTTCCTTCCTTCCTTTCTTCTTTTCTTTCATTCGTTTTTTTTTTTTTTTTTTTTTTGAAACATGGTCTGTTTTAGTAAGGGTTCCTATTGCTGTGATAAGATACCATGACCAAAAGCAACTTGGGAGAAAAGAGTTTGTTTCTCTCACAGTTCCATATAACAGTTCATCATCAGAATCAGTGAGGGCAGAAACTCACACAGGTCCAGAACTGGAGGCAAGAGCTCATGCACAGGGCATGGAGGATTGCTGCTTACTGGCTTGCTCAACCTGCTTTCTTACAGAACCCGGGACCCTCCACCCAGGGATGGCACCAACCACAGTAGGCTGGGCTCTCCCCCATCAATCATTAATTTAAAAAAATGCCCTACAGGCTTGCCTACTGCCAGATCTCATGGAGGCATTTTCTTAATTGAGGCTCCTTCCTCTCAAATGACTTCAGCTTTGTGTCAAGTTGACATAAAACTAGCCAGCACAGGGTCTCTCTGTGTAGCCTGGAACTCACTATGTAGACCAGGCTAGCCTTGCATTCCCAGAGATCCATCTGATGCTGCCTCCCAAGAGCTCGAACTAAAGGCGTGCATCACCATGCCCATCTCAATCAATTTTTAAAAAATATTTTATTTTATTTATGCGTATGCGTATTTTGTTATGTATACAGGGCCCTCTGAGGGCAAGAGAAGTTATTGAATACTCTGGAACTGGAGTCAAGAGACAGTAGTAAGCTGCCATTTTGGTGTTGGGAATTGAACCTAGGACCCCTGGAAGAACAGCAAGTACTCTTAACTGCTAAGTCATTCCTCCAGCTCCATCAATTAATTTATTCTTAACTTTCCTTAGAGACTTCACTTCTCCATCTATCTATAAATTTTTTTATTTTAGTATTTTAAAATTTCATTTTATGTGCATGGGTGCTTTCCTGCACGTGCATCTATGTATCGCATGCATGCCTGGTGCCCAAGGAGGCCAGAAGACACCATAGATCCCCTGGAACTGGAGTTACAGATGGTCATAGACCACCAGGTAGGTGCTGGAAATTGACCCAACATCCTCTGGAAGAGCAGCCAGTTCTCTCAACCACTGAGCTATGTCACCGGCCCCAAATTTATTTAAGACAAGGTTTTACCACGGAGTCCAGGCTGTCCTTCAACTTGAGATCCGTCCTACTTCAGTCTCCCAAATTCTGAGGTTTCAGGGATATACCGCCACCCTTTAAATTCCTTGAGGCTTCATTTTGTCTCTTGGGCTTGTTTACAACATTTAGAGAAGTCCAAGCTCAGTGTAGATACTCAACAGATGTCAGTCTCCGTCTTGAAAAGCCAGGTAGTCATTGCATATGTGCCACACGTGGTGCTAATTTTAATACAGATTTCCAGAGAGCCTGGACGATAGTCAATCAACCACCCCCATGCTAAGGCTTTCGGTATCTAGCACAAACCAGTAGCACAAACCCATATTTACACTGTTCAAAGTAAACTTTCAAACATAAACCTCCACTTTGAGACCAACACCCCCATTCCTACATAAGGTTTATCAACTTCCCATTATCAGAAGACTGTAGTTTATTAGTAGTACAATACACCCCTCTAATAGTTCCCGGGATGTACATGTTTGCACAACACTCTCCTATCCTTTTATAATGTGTTCTGCAACTCCCAAAAAGTCAATAGTCTCAGCTCTTCTCTAGAAACATGAGAGCCAGGGTGCCTGGGTCAGGGTGACTCAGGCAGAGTCAATATTGGAGCTCTGAACCTTGGGCCCCGGAGCCTAGTTCCTAAGGCCTTCTGGCTCTGGTTAATCCCACCAGAGCTTCTCTTTTAAAGGGCTGTGATTCTTGGAGGCCCTGGGGACGGGACCGCATGTCAGTTTGCAAAGCTTTCCCCTTCAAAATAGCAGTCAGAAATGAACAGCCTGCAAGTTGGCAGTTAAGAGTTAAGTATATCTGACTTTAGGGGTTTCATTCCCTGTCTGTCCCTTTTGCAAATGCATAGCTAAATTGTGTTTGTACAAAATCTAACAATTTCTATAATTAATGTAACTTGGTTAAATGATTTTGTTAGAGCCCTCAGTTCAGACTTGTGAAATTCAAATCAAAGAAGAGAGTTTAAAGCATTTGCTCTTTTTCTGTGTTTGTTCAACTCAGTGTTATCTTGGCTATCTGAGTCCCTGACAGCCACAGGCTGGTTTGCTGGTACTGACCTTATAAAGCCAACAGTTAGGATTGTGTATATAAGGATTTAAGAGATTATTTTACCAGAATAAAGTTACTGTGTAGACATTGGCATGAATGGCATGTCTTTCCATTAACAAATTGAAGAGCTTATAAGCACCGAAAATTAAATGGATGCTTAGAAAAAAAATAAATAAGTAGGTCAAAGTAATTGGGTTACTGATAAAATTGGGTATCTTCCATTAAAAAAAAAAATGCTGCAGTTTCTGACCATGCCTTAGATGTAGTTTTTAAAACACTTTTACAGCTAGAATGTGGCCCACACCTTTACTTCTGTGAATTCAAGGCCAGCCTGGTCTACATATTGAGTTCCAGGACAGTCAGAGTGACATACTGAGACACTGCCTTAACAACAACCACCACCACAGCAAAACAAACAAATAAACAAAAAAAAACCCCACAGTTATATATTTTTTTCAATTATTCCACATTTCTTATTCTACATTTTTTTTCCTTATTAAAACTAATGATCCAGGTTAGGTGGCCCATACCTGTAACCCTAGTGTTCAAGTGTTCTGCTCTTCCAGAGGACCCAGGTTCAATTCCCAGTACCCACATGACAGCTCACAACTGTAACCCCAGTTCCAGGGGATCTGACACCTTCATACCAATGTACATACAATAAACTTAAATACAAAAATTATTGTCAGGTTCTTTTGTTATTTTTTTCTTTTCTTTTATTTTGAGACAGGCTCTTTCTACAGAGTTCTGGTTGTCTTGGAACTCATGACGTAGCCAAGGCTGGTTTTGAACTTCTGATGTTCTATCCAGCTTCCACTTGTAGAATATTGTGGTTACAGGCAAGTGCCACTGCACCTGGCTGCCTGTTTTATGCAGTCCTGGTGATCGAACCCATGACTTCATGCACGCTACAAAAGCACATAGCCAACTGAACTCCATCTCCAGTCCCAGGAGGCAGGCACTTTCTTATCTATGTATTCAATTTTAGACATCTCCTGTGTCCCAAACTGGCTTCCAACTCGATATGTGGCCGAGGATGACCTTGAACTTCTGTTCCCCCTGCTTCTACTTCTGGGTACTGGGGTTACAAGCACCACCCATCACACCCAGAATGTAAGGTGCTAAGGATCGAACTTAGGGCTTCCAGCTCACTAGACAAGCATTCTTAGCAACTGAGCCTCAGCCCCTAAAGGCCTTTTCTTAAAGAAGAAAAAAAGAAAAAAATTGAGTTTGTCCCCAAAGACAAGCTAAATAAAAATGTTTTATTTTATACATTTATTTATAGGTTTTAACCTTCAATGTAATCGTTAATTAAACATTGCAAGTCTTCTTTTCCTATTACTAAGCCATTCGTAAACTGACAAAGCACCAAAACACAAGTCAGCCACAACACACAGAAGCCCATCTCCACCCCATCTGCGGCTCGTGCCAAGGTCAGCATCACGTAATTCTTGAAACTTTCGCTAGTAGCATGAATAGCTGTTTTGTAAGGACTATCTATTCAGGCAGAAAAGAAATGGGGGAGGGGATCACCGCCAGAAACAATTCGCTATTCAACTGGCACTGAGCAAGCTCCGAGTGTGAGAGTCTTTGTTTTTATTTTGTTTTCGTTTTTTTTCTCACCTACCTTAGGCCTGGAATCCATGCAAAGACATACATCTTGTGAGATTGTTCTAGAGGCCCCAAGTGATGGTGGGAAGGCTGAGTCCAGCCCTAGCTTTTTTTTACAGTCAGGCTGACTGAACCCCAGAGTGTCTGCTTGCATTTCAACAGCTTTCTTCTGTTTTCTGTCCATCAAGAGGCTCAACCAGTTCAAACAGCAGGTATGGCATCTGGATCATTCTAACGACCTAGAATACTCTGGGGAGAGAAATTGGCAATGTGGCTTATTTTCGCTAAGAAGCCACCAACTACTCAGCCATCTGCCAAACCTCACCAAGTTCAAGCAAGACCCATCTTGTTAAAAATTTACCTCAGGTTGCTCTTCCTACTCTCAGTGCCCCAGAGAAGGAAGAGTGATGGGAACGGGGTGCGGGAAGCTCACTCCTGGAATCTCTCCTGGATAAACACCATTAGAGCATTCAGATGTTCACAGGAATTCACCGTCTCCCGGCATCTGATTCCCCAAGAACCACAACCCCTGCCATGTCTGCTGACCAAGCTCTCCTGTAAGGTGACTCAATGCCTCCTTCTCCAGCTCTTAGTTACTAGACTTGCTAACAGGCTCTGCGGGGAGAATGGAGCACAAGGAATCCTGAGGCTTGGTGTCCTAATTAGGGTTTCTATTGCTATGATGAAACATCATTACCAAAGCAACTTGGGAAGAAAGGTTTATTTGGCTTAAACTTTCACATCTTAGTCCTTCATTGAAGGGAACTCAAGCAGAGCTGGAACCTGGAGGCAGGAGCTGATGCAGAGGCCATGGAAGTGTGTTGCTTATTGGCTTGCCCAACCTGCTTTCTTAGAGAACCCTGGACTGCTACCCCAGGGGTAGCCCCTCCCACAATGGGCTGGTCCCTCCCACATCAATCATCAATTAAGAAAATGTTCTATAGGCTTGCCTGCTTTCCAATCAGATAGAAGCATTCTCTCTCTCTCTCTCCCTTCCCCTCTCTGTCTCTCCTCTTTCCCTTTCTCCTTCTCTCCCTCTCTCTTGTTTTTTGTTTTTTTCAAGACAGGGTCACTGTGTATCCCTGGTGTCCTGAAACTCATTCTGTAGACCAGACTAACCTCGAACTCACAAAGATCCACCTGCCTCTACCTCCCAAGTGCTGGTATCAAAGGCTTGTGCCACTATACCCAGCAGAGGCATTTTCTCAATTGGGGTTCCCTCCTCTCAGATGACTCTAGCCTGTGTCAAGTAGGCATAAAATTAGCCAGCAACCTTGGCTACTCAGCCAATAACGGAGATGCAGTCAAAGAGCTCCCTGGTCATCACCAATGGCTCTGCCTGCTTGAAGTGTCTCTCCTTCCAACTTGTGCAATGAAGAACTTGGAATGTTCTAGACGGGTTGGAGCCACCAGTCTGTAGATCTTTTCCCCCAGTTGGACTTCTGCTTCCTCTCACTTTTCTACATTTAGACTCCCTCCCTGCTAGTCTGTTATTGTGATACCCTTTGCCAATTCCACTTGCTACCCAGCTTTGTATTTTCTACAGCTCCATCTAGATAGTAAGTCCAGCTCAGGAGTAGCTCAGCCATCTCTCCTCCCCTTTCTTGCTTGCCATCAGCTAGGCTCCCAGAACATGGTAAAAAGGCTCATGGTCAGCTGCTCTGGTGGGCCTTGACACCAACAACTGGATTTTGTGTTTCTCTTTAACTCTCTGCAGTGGCTATTTCAAGCTCTGTTACCCAGAACTACTGTCCCTCCTGACTCAAGGCAAGCATCCTCTCCTGAGATCAACTCTCCCTTCTGGGTTCCACCTCCCTTCCTCCAGCATCATCTACATAACACATCAGTTACATGAGGAATTCTCCTGGTTCTGCCTTCAAAATATATGCCAAACCTAGCAGCTCCTCTTTATAGCAAGAAGGACAGTCATCTCTAGACCTTGATCTTTCTGCTCTGGGCAGGGCTCCTTCCGGGCTATCCTTGGCAGTGACCTTCTGAGATCGCATCCCAGAGCAGGCTTCTTCTCCCCTCAAAAACCTAAAATGGCTTTCCACTTTCTCAGGGAAAAAGCTGAAGTCTCTCTGAGTCCGCCAGACCCCACCAGCACTGTCTGCAAAGAACTTCCTGTCATGGTGGAAAATGACGTGTGTCTATTTTCCCACCCAGCAGCTGACCACCGGATGACTAAGGAAGGGGTTTTTTTTTTTTTTTTCCTTTTGTTTTTAGACAGTCTCATGAGTCCTAGCCCAGCCTCAAATATTCTATGTAGCCAAAGATGACCTTGAACTTCAACCTCCTCTTCTTCTTTGCTTTTTTTTTTTTTTTTTGACTCAGGATCTCACTATATCCTGGCTGACCTCAAGCTCAGAGATTCGCCAGCCTCTGTGATATTGAGCTTCTTATCTTCCCCAGTACTGGGATCACAAGTATGTGCCATCATCCTGGGTTTTAAGCAGTGCTAAGGATCAAATCCAGGGTTTTGGGTATGTTGTACACGTACTCTACCCAGCATTCCCAGTAGCATACCCAGCCCTAATTCTTTGCTTCTCAATTAACTGACATTTAACGGTCTGGTTCCGGGTTTCCTTACTACACAGCACAGCTCCCCATGTGACCTACTCTATCCATCCACTGTACAGCCTCTCGAATATGCCCACACTATACTGTGCAGACTACAACAAAGCCCTATGGCATGCTTTCCTCTACGGGCTCCCATCTTATCAAAGCTGGGGACTGTGGTAGAGTGCTTGCCCAGCATGCAAGCGGCCCTAAGTCTTTTTCCGAACAGTGCTCGACGAATTAACGAATCGGTCATTCGTTAAAGAAATTTTCCATCTTCTTCTCAAGGTTTATGTGACCTGGAGACTCCACCCACCTCTCACTTCAGTCCCTGCCCGGCTCTCTTCCGGGCTCACTCCCCTTTAGCCTCGATTCTGCCCTACTTGGTGGAACGAGGTTTTCATGCTGCTGCCTGGGGGCCTTTGCTCATGCTGCTCTCTCTTCCTGGAACACTCTCTGCCCGATGTTGATATGAGCCGATCGGTGCTCCCTTCTTTCAGCGCTGATGAAACAGGTTGACCCAACCCTAGCCCAACTGAAAGCTATGCCAGAAGCAGCACGGCCCCGAACCTCATCCACCCGCACACTCTGCCTACTCTTATACCTGTCTTTGTGGCTGATTGTCTCCAGGGCCAGGGTAGAGATCACAAAATATTAATACCCAAAAATAGCCTCCAGCGCGGACCAAAGAGAATGCTGGAATTAATGAATATAAAGATGGCTTCCACTTGGGCCTGGGACGGAGCATGCTTCTGCAGCAGCTCGCCAGGAAGAGAGCGAGAGCAGGCTCCCTAAAGACCATCTTCACGTGCACAAGGGTAGCCCCCACCTCCGCTCCATTAGTGCCAGTCAACACAGCAACTCTCTTCACCGGTGCAAACACACAGATGGCATCAACTACTGAAACTCAGCTGGGGTGAGGTCACCTCGCTTCTCTTGGTGGGGTTTTCACAGCCGATAGAAGGCATTTCTAAGGGCAGTTACAAAGGTAGGCATTACGTGACTACCAAGCTTCGCCGTGCAGCTTTTCTTCCTCAACTACGTGTCCCAAGCCCTTCTCAACGCATGGCCACTAGGTTTTCAAAATGTTATGCTAACTACTGTCAGCCCAATGTTCAGAAAGTATGCCTGTGAGAGTGCTATTATTTATTCCAGAATTTTTAGAGTCAGCAAATAAAGTAGCGGTCAGTAAGCTTAAAGCCAGATCAGCAGAATGAATCAACTTCCTCCTAACCTGCTAGATGAGAGTAAAGACTACTTTTCCTCTTTCTGACATTTTACATGTTAATGAGAATGAGCAGTCAATTTGAGCCACGGGGATTTAAAAATAATTTGTGTCCTTAGTCCTGTGTGTGCCATGAAAACGTCTGTTGGAGATGTCAAAAACGTATGCATCAGTTTGTTTTCAAATCCTGCTGTTTTCCGTTGTTACCTCACAGAAGCACCAATGAATAGAGAAATCACATCTTTGGCTACAAAGCAAACAAAGAAAGAAAGAAAGAAATTGATGTGCACTTGTAGTCACCAGACAGAAAAAGAATTGTAGGGCTGTGAGGACTCCGGTTTCCTTGTTTGTCAACTACAGGTGACAGGTAAAGCAATTTGCTGCACAGGACAGACACTGACAGGCACATTCAGCAAAGATCAAGGCCTCCTGATCTCCCTGCAGTCGGTGTGTCCTCCCCCAAAGCCAGTGATTATCCTTCAATGGTGAGCTTTGTGTGTGTGGCGAGAGAGAGGGAACGGAATGGATCTCCATAGAAGACCTACATGTGTCTCTCATGACACTGTTCACTTATGAATTGCAAATTACATTTCAAAATTACTTCTCAAAATACCCAGACACCTGACCACAGACTGCCAGCCTAATGCTAAAATAGGCACCTTGATCAGCTCACCCTGTGACTTTAACCACGCAGCTGCATCTCACCATGGGAATAGATATCTCTGCCAAAAGAAATATGAACAACTCTGGGAACTGATTACAAACTTGGGATTGGTCCAGAAGCGATGGCTCTGTTGTCTGGCGTGTCTCAGGGCCAGGATACTTTTCTCAACAAGCTGGCTCTATATAATGAAAGCAAACAGGAGGAAAATCAGATGTGTACAGGACTTCTCTCTGCCTAAAATGGGAAGAATAACTAACATCAAAATGTCAGCAGCAGCTCACGGCTGATGATTCACCTTTAAAGTCGTACAAAGAAAATGAGGCCAAACCGTTTACAAAACAATTTATAATGTGTATGGGGGTCATAAAGATGTCTAACCTTACTGAAACCCAAAACATGATGCAAATGAAAAGATGTTTGATATTAAATCTAAGTCAATCTAAGTACTCAATAACAGGGGAAAATGGAAATTGTGGTGAATCTTCCTAATGAAATATTACATGGCCCTTACAAATTAATTAGGAAACTTTCACCATATTAAAAAACGAGGACAATGTTAGAAGCAGAATGCAAATTATTTAGTCATGTGTGTTTTACAATTGCAACCGTGTTAAAATCTATCTGTATGGAACAATAGGAATATGCATGTTTCCTGTTCTTCTATAGCTTTTGCAAATGTCAATCTATAATTTTAACTTTATTTTTTTTTAAAGACGAAGGAGCTAGACATGGTCGTAATCCCAAAAGCTGGGTACATGGTACTCCTAGGACTGAGAAGGCTGTGGTAAGAGGCTCAAGAGTCTAGGTTACATATAAAGACCATGGCTCAAAAACAAACCAGAGAGATAGATCAAAATAGAGATAGCAACAGAGAGAGAGAGAGAGAGGTTTATATTCAATGCTTCATGTTCCCCTCTATTTAAACTATTTAACAAATGGGTATGAGGGACCTTGCCCAACCTTTGACAGCCAGCAGAATAAGCAGGACTTCCTTTAGGAAAGTCCTTCAGGACTTCCCAGGATGCAGTGGGCATGCAGGAGCCCTGGTTCTTGTCTCCAGAAGCTCCTGCCTCAGTCCCTCCCCTCACAAAATCAGCCTTAGGAAGCTGGACCCTAAGCTTCTGTTATGTCTAAGGAAGACTCACTTTACAGAAAAACAACAAAACAAAACAAAAAACCTAGGGCACACTGCACTCCCTGCACCCATCCCTGTTTCTCTGGATGACACATAAACTTCCTAGACTAGACTTTGGACCCTTTGCTAAATAAAGGTAGGAAAACATACAACCATGAGATCTTTGTTTTGATGTTTGCTTCTCAAGAAAAAAAAACAAAACAAAACAAAGATTTTTCACACACACACACACACACACACACACCTAACACCTAGTATACCCTGGACTGTGGGCTTCACTCTCCTGGAAGATGAAGAGGTTGAGGATGCTAGATTTGACCTTAGCTTTCAGTTCTGCCTTCACACATACTGGTTCTTTGCGTGTTCTACTACAGATTTGTATCACTGTCTGGGGACCATAATGTTGGTAAGAGCCAAGAGGTGGGTCAAAGAGATGCTTGGCAGCCACAGAGCTCGCTATGCTAACGGATGCCAAGAGTTTGATCGCAGGAAGAGAGAGAGAGAGAACGAGTCCCATGAAGTTGTCCTCTGACTTCCCCATGCATGTCACACCAAGCACACAGGTGCTCATATGACTTCCACAGGCATGCCGCAGCATGCACACAGGTGCTCACACACAAACAGAAAGTAATAATAAATCATGTTTTTAAAAAAGGATTCAGGTGTGTAGGCCAGCACAGCCATGGGTGAGCGAATTCCTAGCCAGCTCCTGATCACTTACTCCCATATCAGTAAATAATAAGAAATGAAAACAGACTCTACAACTTTCATTGTCGATATACATGAATTATACTGCTTCAAATGAATGTCTGTCAATAATTATTTAAAGAGGAAAAAATTTAACTTTATAAGATTTAAAAAAAAAAAATCGACCAAGCTCTTTCTGAGCCATCGTACCTACCTTGCTTAAAAACTGCGGAGACCTTGGGTCAAGGAGACAGTCAAGTTGGCTTTCAGCAGAAAATGTGCTGCTCTGCACGAAAATGGCCACTTAAGCAAGAATGTGGAAATGATTTATCTCACAGTGGTGGAGCCGGATCTTAACTCCTTCTCCGTCACAACTGCACATCAGTCAGGGACCAGGAGTCACGGTCCCAAACAAAGGGAAGCACTCGAGTGGCCAGAAGCACTGAGGACCTGACATACTAAAATTACCTTAATAAAAGTTAAATTACCCACATCTCAAAGAGTAAAAAGCCACCGACAACAATAATGTTTAAATTAAGAACAGCAGAACATAAAGCAGATCTATGCCCATCTCATAAACGTTGTCTTCTAGAATTGGTGACAGGAAGCAGCGGTATTAACAAGTCAGGAGGAGAGAGAGGAAGGA